>CAUYUJ010021815.1:136337-151337 GCA_963575745.1 Prorocentrum cordatum | reverse complement strand
GAGTGAGATCGGTAGTGAGATCGATGTGGTGCCCCGAGGTGTCCCGTGGTGTCCCGCTGAGTGAGATCGATCGTGAGATCGGCAGGTGTCCCGAGGTGTCCCGTTGAGTGACATCGATAGTGAGATCGATCGTGAGATCGATAGTGAGATCGATGTGGTGTCCCGAGGTGTCCCGTGGTGCCCCGCTGAGTGAGATCGATAGTGAGATCGATAATGAGACCGATAGTGAGATCGAGAGGTGTCCCCGGTGTCCCGTGGTGTCCCGTGGTGTACCGTGGTGCCCCGTTGAGTGAGATCGATGGTGAGATCAATAGTGAGATCGACAAGTGTCCCGTGGTGGCCAGTGGTGTCCCGTTGAGTGAGATCGATAAGTGAGATCGATTGAGTCAGATGTTGGTTCCCCCCACTCCTCCCCCACCACAACCTCCTTATCACCCGAAGGGTGGGCGTATAGATAAGGAAAAGGAATGGAGGAGGAGAAGGAGAAGGAGGGAGGAGGAGGACGACGACGAAGAGGAGAGAGAGGGAGGTCGAAGGGAGAAGGGCTGGCTATGGGTATGCTTGCGGGTTGCCGGACACCTGGGAAGACTCCCGTTCGAGCGGGGACCCCCATCTGACAACACGCACCCATGGCTCACTCCGTCCCTCTATGGGTATGGGTGCGTGTTGATCGTTCGTCAGGATAGGCTCAGTGCGGTACGCATCGACCCCGCAATCTCCTGACTTCGGATGCGCCGTACTTTGTGGACGATGTCGCAAAAATGGCTGACACTTCCGCCGTGCTTTCAAACTCCTTGGATGTCGAATTCCGCCCGACTTTGCCGTCACTGTTTCCGCAACACTTGTGCATGAATGTCCGCCCAACACCCTACTGTTTCTCATCGTTTGGTGCGCATCTCCGACACAATGTTCAATCGGATATTCTGCCAGCCACGGCGGATCCGAAGTCAAGGTCTCTCCCATTCCCTGGAATCCGGCCGTTGCATGTTTTCACAACGGGCGTCTTCGTCGGGTTTCGGGCCCCGGGAGCATCTCAAATCCATCCGGCCTCAAAACCTGCAGCGTAAAGGTAAAGTCTAATGCGCTGGGGGTGAGTTGTGCGATGTTTGCTGTTTTTTCTGCTACGTCGTAGCTCAGGGTCCATCGCCGAGATGGACCAGATAGCCCACCCCGCCCATGAGCTGGTGGAATCGCCATCGGGGCGCCAATCTCCGACGAGGATGGGCTCAGGGACCCCCCGCAGCGAACCGCGAATGCATGGGGCGAGCGCCACTGCTCTCTGGGGGGGAGGGGGGAGAGGAAGCCCAAAGAGAGCTCGCGGCCAAACCGGGGGGAGGTGCCGTTTCGAGCCTGGGAACAGCGCCCCCCCCCCCCCCCCCGGGGGAGGGGCGACCGATGTCATTCGCCGACTCAGGCTCGATGCTTCCCCACCTGGCCCAGTCCCCCTCGCCGTCCCTCCCCTCGCACGCGCGGGTCTTGGGGAGGCATCCTGGGCCGTCCGGGGCTGCTCCAGGGGCTCTCTTGGAACGGCTTTGGGCCTTGAGAGGAGGGGGAGGAGGGAGACGAGAAGATGGCGTTTTCTCGTTCAGATTCTGGCGCAGTCCCCATGCGCTCCGCCTCCTCCTCCGCCTCCTACTCCTCCTCCTCTTCCTCCTTCTCCTCCCTCCTCCTCCTCCTCCTCCTCCTCCTTGCTCCTCCTTCTCCTCCTCCACCCTCTTCCTCCTCCTCCTCCTCCTCCTCCTCCTCCTCTTCCTCCTCCTCCTCCTCCTCCTCCTCCTCCTCCTCCTCCTCCCTCACCCTCTATTTCATCCCCCCTCATCCTCCTCACCTCCCTGCCGTCAACCAGGAAGAGGGGGAGTCATTCCCAGACCCCCGACGTCATGTCTTCGTTGCTCATGACGCACCCGTCGATCCCCGGGAAGTCTCGACTCATCCCCTGGGACCGTCATCCCGAGTCGTCTTTTACAGACCCGGGACCCGGGGAACTGCCTTAAACCTTAAACATCCCTCAAACCTCCCGTCGTGACTTCCTATCCACGCGAGGGGGCCTGATAACCAGCAAAACCTCGGGGAAGTCCTCGGAAGGCAATCGCAACGACCCCCCCGACAGGCTTGCTCGCGGCGGACAATCTCCCACGGGACGTACACGTGGAGTATGGCGATGCGGTACTGCGGGTGCCTCCTCAAGCTGCCGACGAGGAGGCAGAGGGAGGGCAGCTACTTACGCGAGGGGGGGCAGGCTCGATCTGGAGGTGGGGCCCGCGGAGACGACGCCAGGACAGGGACAACATCGGCCCAGGACACGTCGGGGAAATTTCGCGAGGGGGGCAGGCTCGATCTGGAGGTGGGGCCCGCTGAGACGACGCCAGGACAGGGACAACATCGGCCCAGGACACGTCGGGGATCTCTGAGCTCCGCGGGCGGTTCTGGAGGACGCATCGGTCGCCGCGGTCGTTCCGTCGTTCTGAGGCCTCTCGGAACAGCGCGCTCCGGCACGCATCCAGGTCCTGGTACCGGCCGGCAGGCGCAGGCGGAGGAGGAGCAAGGAGCGTGATGAGGGGCCGGGAGAGGCAGGAGGAGGAAGAGGAGGGAGGGGAGGACGACTCAGACCCCCCCGACGTCGCGGCTGCATCACCGCGCGAGCCTCTGGATCTGTCGGGCGCCCGCTGCAACGGAGCGGGTCAAGCAACGCGACCCTCCTCCCAGCACCTTTGAAGGGGCCCAGGGACACACAAATAAATGCACACAAATAACAGTATTCCCCATATTTTCCAATATCTTCTGGGTTTTTGCCTTCCCCACCACTTCCTATATTTTCCCATATCTTCTGGGGAGTCGTCGATTAAGTGTGTCTGTGTGTTAGCTCCCGCTCCCTTCCCTCCTTTTTTCATTGGCTCAAGCACCAAGGTTCCGAGGCAGCTCCCGGCCTTTTTTTTCCCTCCCAGCACCTTTTGGGCCCGCGGTGGCAATGGGGGGCCGCTGGCGGCCCCTGCAGGGCCACTCTCCTGCTGCAGTACCCTCGACCGCCCGCGCCTCCCAGAGCTGCCTGGTGGCCTTGTCTTCCACCGCCGCCATCACAAGTAGAAGGGGGAGGGGGTCCTCCTCCTCCTCCTCCTCCTCCTCCTCCTCCTCCTCCTCCTCCTCCTCCTCCTCCTCCTCCTCCTCCTCCTCCTCCTCTTCGTCCTCCTCCTCATCCTCCACCTCCTCCCCACACCAACTTATGGTGGCGGTGGTGGACAACAGGCCCATCACTTCCGGCCCCAGTCCCAGGGTCCGGCCTTGCCGCCGCGAGCCGAGTCTGGTGGCCCTTGCAAGGGCCCAAGACTGCAGCTGTGGGCTCGGGCCGAGATCGGGAACGCTTGTTCCTGCGCCGCCTTGTCGAGGACGGCGAGAAGGTCTGGCTCAAGGCGGGTGATTTCGACGGCTGCCTGGCCGCCTCGGGTCGTGCTGGAGTGCCCAAGGTCGGGTTGGGAAGACCTCGAGTCCAGCGAAACCAGCCTTGTCCAACGAACCCTTCTGGCAGCCTCCGACCCTGAAGCCTCGTGGAGGCGGAGGCGCGAAGGGAACGGCCGGCTCGCGACGCCGTCACTCCTGAGGAGTCCTCCACGGCTTCGGAGCCCCTCGGCCCAGATCTCTTGGGGCTTGTCGCGGACTTCCTGGGCCTTGGCAAGTGTCCCTGCGTGCCTTGTTGGGACCCGAGAGGCCCCCAACACGGTCCAAGAGGGCCTCGAGTCGCCGAACGATCGCTCCAAGACGCTCAAGGTGGCCTCCAGACGGACCAAGCGGCCTCCCAGACACCCCAAGAGGCCTCCAAGAGGCCTCCCAAGAGGGCCCCAAGATGCCAAACTCATTAGATGTCTATTTATTGTTATTGGATGTTGGCGTTCTCGCTATTTCGGCGTCCCGACGCTCCCAAACGGCCCAGGAGGCTCCCAGGATCGCCCAAAGACGGCTCCAAAGCGGCCCGAGAGGCGCCCAAAACAGCCCAAGAGGGCCCAAAGACGGCCCCACCAGGGGCCCAAGAGATGGGAATATGAACCGACAATCCGAGCCTTCCGCCCCAAGAGGCCCCCAGAAGACACCAAGAGGAGCCTAGGAGGCCCCAAGCAGCCCCCAAGAGACCCCACGAGGCTTACAATTTGCCCCCAAGAGGCCCCAAGAGCCCCCAAGATGCCCCAAAGAGGCACCAAGAGGCCGCAAAACGGCGTCCAAACTGCCTTCAAGAGGCCGCCGAGAGGTCTCCCACGAGATCCCAACGAACATCCAATAGGCTTCATGTTCACAACCCAGGCACGGTGGCGGGATGGGCCGAAAGCCATGCGATACTTCTCCTCCTCTAACCATTTACACTGCCAAAACTTTAGCCTGAGCATGAACAAACCGTCTGAGAGCGAGTACATTGAGTAAAACGGTCAACTCATTTTGCATTGGCTGTGCAACAATACAACATAGAGAGCACGGACGTTCGAATACCTGCAACGCGAGTGGAAATCTGCGCTGACTGGGAGATAAGATGCAAAGAGACTGGAAAGGAGAATTGCTGCAAGGAGGGCTGGGATATCGGCCACATGCAGGTTGCCTCAGATTCCTCCCCATCCATTGCCTCTTCCCAGCGACCCTGAGCAACTCCCGAACTTCTACGCGCTGGACTAATCTGTAAACAACCTCCATCGCTCCGCGTGCGTGCGAAGTTTGACAGAGAAAGGAGCATGGCTCGAAGCGCCCAAATGCAGTCTTGTGTAAACAGATCTCGTAATGAAAAAACATTCATGTGCACAATATGAAGCAAGCATCCTCCCCGCTCGGCACTGCCGCCGCCACCGCAATCAGCCGCCGAGAGGGCGAACCGACGGCGGCGACAGCGACGACGACGACGACGCCGACGACGACGAGCGAGAACGTCGAAAACGACGACAACGAAAACGACGACGACGCCGACGACGGGCGATGACGACGGCGACCGACGAGCAAGGCGACGACGGGCGCCGACGACCGACGAAGATGACGGGGATGAGGGCGGAGACGTCGACGACGACGACGACGACGCACGACGACGAGTGACGAACCGATGACCACGACCACGGCCACGGCCAAAACACGACGGGCGGCGACGACCACCACAACAGCAGCCACACGACGACGTGCCCCCGGCGCCGCGGCGCTCCTGCGGATGTCCCGGAAGACCCGGGCGTACCAGACGCTGTCGCGCAGCGAGCCGTCGACCCAAACCTCGGCGGCGGGCCGCCGAGGAGGGGGCCCGCCGGATGGGGAGCCCGCGCCGACAGCTTTCGAGCTCTCTCGGCCCCCTGCGGCCCCAAACGGCCCCAGAGATGGTGGGCTTGTTTTCCACCGCCACCACCATGCGTAGCAGGGGGAGGGGGTCCTCCTCCTCCTCCTCCTCCTCCTCCTTCTACTCCTCCTCCTCCTCCTCCTCCTCCTCCTCCTCAACTCCTCCTCATCATCATCATCATCATCATCTTCTTCCTCCTCCTGCTCCTCCTCCTCCTCCACCTCCTTCCCCCCTCCGACTTCTGGTGGTGGTGCCCCCGCCGCCGCGGTGCAGCCTCGCCATCGCTCGGACGTCCACTTCCCGTGCATTCGTCGGTCTCGCGCGTGCTTTTTTTGCTCGATGGCCCAGGATGGTCCTGGATGGTTCTCGCCGAGAAAAAAAAATCCCACACGTCCGAGCGATGCCCGGTGCTGCATGGGGGCGCCCCCGGCTCGCCGCCGACCCGAGGCGGGCGGCGGCGCGCCGCCCCCCGCGGCGCCCCGAAGAGGCGCCGCGGGGGCGCTCTCCGCCGACGAGGCCCCGAGGCCGCCGCCGGGGCGCAGGGCGCCCCCGCCTCGCCGCCGAGGCGGGGGAATAAATAGCTCGCCGCCTCCGCGGCGCCCTGGGCGCCCAAAGGGCGCTCCGACGGGGCCCCCAGCCGCCGGGGGCCGCCGCAGCCGCGGCGCAGCGGCCCCGCCGCGCCGCGGGAGGCGGGAGGGCTCGTCGGCTCCGCGGCGCCCACAAGGCGCCGAGGGGCGCTCCGAGGAGGCCCCTGGCCGCCGCGGGGGAGGGAGGCCAGGCGAGGAGCCCTCTCCGTCCGTGCCGGCGCTGCGCGCCTCGTCGCGCCCCTCTCGCTTTCTCTCTCTCTCTCTCAGTCTCTCTCTCTCTCTCTCTCTCTCTCTCCTCTCACTCTCTCTCTCTCTGATGATGTGCAACTGTTCATGTGCAGCATCAGCAACTCTGAGGTTGATGTACGTTTTTGTTGTTCTCTCTCTCTCTCTCTCTCTGGTCGACGCCGCGATACCGAACCACCCGCGCGCTTCTTGTCACGACGCCTCTCCACACCCTATCTTTGCTCAACTTGGGCACTGTAGGTCTCGGTCCTCTCCCTGCTTTCCCTGGGGCCGGCTCTTCATTCCGACCAGTCCTGGGCGGTCCTTCGGGCCCACCGTGGTGGTCCAAGCAGGAGCAGAAAATGTCAAAGACCGTGTGTTGTGATTTCTGCCGCAACTCGCAGGGATCTGTGGCTGGACCCGAGGACATTCGGTGGCAAATTATGGGAGCCTCCCAGACCATCTTGTCGGCTCTTGCGAATCGACGCTACTCGAGGCTAAATCGATGCTAATCGACGCTAAATCGACGCTAATCGACGTTCATCGACGCTACCCGACGCTAATTCGGTGCTATCTGATCGACTTCAGACGCTAATCGACGCTAGTCGACGCTCAAGACAGAGCTGCGAGGGGATACAAGGCTCCCATGATTTACGACCGAACCCGAGGACCCGTCCAGGTGCGCGTGCTGACAAGAATCCGCCGGCCCCCTTGTGGGGCCACCAGACTGTAGGGCGAAGGTTCGCAATTTCCTGTCCAGTTGCAGCTTCCAGTTTCCACTGTTACAGTTCTGCTTCTTGCTGCCTACTGTTTCTTGTTGATGGACCGCGCGAGGGGGGGGGAGGCCCAAACGTGCACGCCCTGAGCGTGTACTCTGAATTGCTGGGGTGAATGAAAATTGACACCCCTCACGCAGATCGGCGGGGTCAGGGTCCAAAAACACACGGGATTTGCCACATCTCTGAAATTCGGTGGCACCCCTCACGCAGATCGGCGGGGTCAGGGTCCGACAACCGCGGGGATTTGCCACAGTTCTAAAACTTGCTGGCACCCCTCACGCAGATCGGCGGGGTCAGGGTCTAAAAAAACATGGGATTTGCAACATTTCTGTATATTCGCTGGCACCCCTCACACAGATCGGCGGGGTCAGGGTCCAAAAACACATGGGATTTGCAACATTAGTACAATTCGCTGGCACCCCTCACGCAGATCGGCGGGGTCAGGGTCCAGAAACACACACGGGATTTGCCACATTTCGAAAAAACACGGTGGCACCCCTCACGCAGATCGGCGGGGTCAGGGTCCAAAAACACAAGGGATTTGCCACAGTTCTAAAACTTGCTTGCACCCCTCACGCAGATCGGCGGGGTCAGGGTCCGACAACCGCGGGGATTCTCAACATTTCCGAAGTTCGGTGGCACCCCTCACGCGGATCGACAGGGTCAGGGTTCAAAAACAGACGGGATTTGCTACATGTTTTAAAATTCGGTGGTACCCCTCACAAAGATTGGCGGGGTCTGGGTCCAAAAACACAGGGGATGTACCACATTTCTAAAATTCGGTGGCACCCCTCACGCAGATCGGCGAAGTCAGGGTCCGAAAACCCAGGAGATTTACCACATGTCTGAAATTCGGCAACACACCCTCACGCAAATCGGCGGGGTCAGGGTCTAAAAACACATGGGATTTTCAGAATTCCTGAAATTCGATTGCGCCCCTCACGCAAATCGGCGGAGCCAGGGTCGAAAAACAAACAGGTCCCAACACTGCTTCACGGCGGCGCCCAGACCTCATGATTTAGCTTTTGCATCTCCCATTATCCGAGGAAGGGGGCCGGCGGCATGGGGCGAAGCCCTTACGGATTTCGGAAACGGATCCAACTGTGGCAGCACGCTGCCCCCCGCAGGCCCAAGAGGGGCGAGAAACTGCCATGGAAGACCTCGAACCTCCGCGGCGGCCTGGCGGGACGCGCGTCGGGGCCACGGAGCCCAATCCTACAGCGCGAGTCCTGCACGCCTGTGGACCAACAGATGCTACGCGGCCTTTCTCCACGGAAGCCGCTGGGGCGCCGGCGCCCTTGGACTGCTGCAGGGCGGCCTCCTGGGCGATCTCCACGCAATATCCGCTCTCGCGGTGGGTCATCCGCCCTGCGCGGGGGGTCGAAAGGGTCATCCGCCCAGCGCGGGGGGGTGCCAGGGGGGCGACGGCCGCCAGCGTCCAAGGGCTGCAAGGGGTCAAGTGATGGTTGCATGCGCATGGGCCCTGGTCCCTGACATGTGGACGTTGCACTCTGTCCGCGTCGGGGGTTTTCACCTGATGTCGGGTCCCGGGGCCAGCACAGATTGATCCGGCCCGAAGAATGCAGCAACAGGATGGGGTCTAGGGCTCTGGTGTGAGATTTCCCGATCAGCGTGGATCCTGGGCTCAGGATAGGTCGGGCCAGCACAGGTGTATGTGCAAACCTCTCGTCGCCCGAAGCAACCTCTCCATCTTTGGGGAGAAGGGGGGCATAGGGAATGGGGCCTTGCTATCAGTCTGGCGGCTACGTGGCCGCTGTCGTCGCCCTGTCGCCGCCTCGTCGCCGCCCGTCGTCTTGGCCTGTCTCTCGGTCTGGCGGTTATGTATCCGCCGTCGCCGCCCCGTCGCCGCCCGTCGTCTGGCACCACATCTACTGCATCACATCTACTGCACGACATAAGAATATCAGGATCTACCCCCCACCCCCACGGACTTATGTATTCTCCCTGGTGGTGTGCAATTTACACGCGATCCTGTCCCATCGCCCATTCGAAATGTAAGCTCGTGACACCCCAGCTAAACCCGGATCCCCCAATCCTTAAGAAACCGGCATCCCCCTCCATCCTTAAGAAAAATACTACGCGAGCGCACTCGTTTATCACAACTCATCAGTTTTAGAAAATCCGTTGCAAAACAACGTGACGAAGTGCACACGCGCGCGTCGTCGTGCGCGCATGCCGAAACCTTTTATGAACCCGAGGATTCGTAGGGATTGCAATATCGAGTGTCACAAAACCCCAAAAAACACGCTCATGGTTTCGCAACGCGGCTTTTCGGATTGTTGTTTTCGATACAATTAAAATAACATAACATACAGAAAACACAAAAAACTGCGGTCGCACTCGTGCAGATCCTTACGAAAACGATGAGTTGCTCAACGTGTTCGTAAAATGCTACCACAAGGCCTCTCTTGCGCGCGTGTCGAAATCGTTCGAACGCCCTCGCGCGCGTGCGGTCGCAAGAATCATGCGCAAATGACCGGGCGAAGTGCACACGCGCGGCGCGCGTGCAGAAAACTTGCCAGAACCTGAGGTTCCGCAAGGATGTCAAAACGATTGCCTCGATAACATGTAAACACACATGTTTGTTGCAACACCACTGTTCAAAAAACCCTAAGCGCGCTCGTGTGAGTTCGAAATGGAACCATCGGCATATTCAACGTTGCAATCCAATTCTGCCAAACGGGCCTCTCGCGCCCCATGCCGGCGTCATCCGAACGCCCCTGCGCGCCTGCTTGGGGAGCACAATCCGTGTCAAATAATACCACGCGGGCCACTCGCACGCGTCGGCCGCGATCGCGTGCCGAACCCTTTCCAAAACCATCGGCGCCGTCATTGGCCTTGCCATCGTCATCGTTACTTCTGATGATCGTGTCTACCGTTGTCGGCGCCGCTGAGGGACCGCAGCCGCCCAAGTCACCGACACGCACTAAAGTGCCCGCGGAGAAGTGCCCAGCGGTCAGCGCCACCGCGGCCGCGTCGGTCGCGCTGCACTGGCTGGCCGCTGCGCGCGCGAGAATGCGCGGGCTAGCGCGGCCGCAGAGATGCACCAGCCAACGCCAAGCAGTCATCGCAATCGCCGCCGCATGGGTTTTGCAAACCAAGTTGCGGATGGGTGGGCGGGATGATTTCGCGAGCAGTGGAGTTGACACCCCACTGCGAACAGGAATTAATTGCACCTCATAGGTAATACTTCGTATATTGTCCTACACTGATTGCGCCACGTAGATCGCACCACATAGACTGCACATCACATGTCGCACCACATAGATTGCACCACGTATATTGCATCGCGCAAATTGCACAACATCGATTGCGCACCATCGTTTGCACGGTATAGATTGCACAGCACATATTGTTCCACTGATTTTGCTCCACATACTTTGCACAACATATAATGCACTACGTAGTTTGCACCAAATTCGGTTGCACCGCATAGATTGCACAACGCCGACTGATTTCACAACATCTATTGCACCACCTGGGTTGCTCAGCATGTCTTTGGCAACATGGACTGCTAGAGACACGCCGCTTGGGGCACATGCTGGCCAACCGGGTTTTCTTCAGGGAGCCCTCGAAACTGGGCCTGGGTCGAGCATGTCCCCCTACAGGCAGATTTTGGACGACACATAAATCATAGTCGAACAAAAGCTTCGGAATAGTCAATAGTGGTAAAAGAATTGTCCCCAGACTAATTGTGGACTATTTGGGAAATATTCCTCATGTAACGGGGACCTGCCCGTCGTTTCAAACTGGGCCCGTAAGGGCTGCGCAGGCGCAGGCCCCACAGGCGAGAGAGAGAGAGAGACGAGAGCACCCCAAACGGAACAGAAGGACGTGCCCTCTCGAGGCTCTGGCACCTCCCTGGCGCGCTCCGCGCTCCACCGCCGGCGTAGGCGACCCAAGGAGGGGGAGGGGGAGGAGGAGGAGGAGGAGGAGGAGGAGGAGGAGGAGGAGTGAGTAGGAGGAGGAGCAGGGAGGAGCAGGAGGAGAGGGAGGAGGAGAGGAGGAGAGAGGAGGAGGAGGGAGGGGGAGGGGAGAGGGGAGGATGAGGAGGAGGAGGAGGAGGGGGAGGGGAGGAGAGGAGGATGAGGAGGAGGAGGAGAGGAAGGAGGAAAGGAGGGAGGAGGAGGAGAGGAGGAGAGAGAGAGAGGAGGAGGAGGAGGAGGAGGAGGAGGAGGAGAGAGGAGGAGGAGGAGGAGGAGGAGAGGAGGAGGAGGAGGAGGAGGAGGAGGAGGACGGGTCGCCCAAGCCCTTCGGAGAGACCCTCCACCAGGAGGTCCGCGCGGACGCCCGAGCTGGCGCTCACGTGCACGCTGCAATGGCAGCAAGATCCCTGCCCTCTCCCTTGGAACCCGGACCCCCCTTGCTATCTCCGAGACCAGGACCCCCCACTCTCCCCTTCCCCCCTCCCCGCTCCCGCCCATCTCGCCACCGGCAAACGGCGTCGTCGTCGTGGCCGCCGTCGTCGTCGTCGCTATCGTCGTCGCATGCCGGCCTTGGGGACGGTCGTTCCGGCGGGACACGTCGTCGTTCGCCGTCGCCGATCAGTCGGTGGGGCGGGCGGGACATGTCGCCGTCGTGGGCGAGTCTGCCGGGCGGGCTGGACACGTCGTCGTCGTCACCGTCGGCGTCGTCCTCGTCCTCGTCGTCGTCGTCGTCGACGTTTGCCGGCGCCGGATTGGTCGGGCGGGACACGTCCTCTTGGTCGTCGCCTTCGTCGTGGTCGTCGTGGTCGTCGTGGTCGTCGTCGTCGACGCTAACCTAACGTCGTCGTCGTCGTCGTCATCGTCGCTGTGATACCCGTCGTCGTCGTCGTCGTCGTCGTCGTCGTCGACACCGTCCTCGTCGTCGCCGTCGTCGTGGTCGTCGACGTGATGTCGTCGTCGTCGCTTTTCGTCGTAGTTTGCCAGCGCCAGGGGAAGGCGGGGGGGGGTCGACCCCCTCCCACTTTCTGGACTTTTTGGGGGAAGGTGGCTTGTACCCCCCCCCCCTGCCCGCTGACTTCCTCACAGCGTGCTCAGAAGACCCTCTTTTGTGTTTAGATGCGCAGCTCCTCCTCATCCTCCTTCTCCTCCTCCTCCTCCTCCTCCTCCACCTCGCCCTTCTTCCCCCCCTCCTCCCTCCCTCCCTCCCGCCCGTATCTCGACCTCGATCCCCTCCCTCTACTCTTCCTCCTCCTCCTCCTCCTCCTCCTCCTCCTCCTCCTCCAACCAGGGGCGGTATCCTGCGGTCTCTGGGTAGCGCCTCTGGTACCCCGGGTTCTCTGGCAGCCTGCGGCGCCGGGAACGGAGGGGGGGGAGGGAGTGGGGGAGGAGGAGGAGGAGGAGGAGGAGGAGGAGGAGGAGGAGGAGGAGGAGGAGGAGGAGGAGGAGGAGGAGGAGGGATAGGGAGGAGGAGGAGGAGAGGGAGCAGGAGGAGGAGAGGGAGGAGGAGGGAGGAGTGGGAGCCGGAAGAGGAGGAAGGAAGGAGGAGGAGGAGGAGGAGGAGGAGGAGGAGGAGGGGGGAAGGAGGAGGAGGAGGAGGAGGGGAAGGAGGGGGCCCCGCGGGCCCTGGGCGAGGCGGCGGGAACAGCTGGCTCCGCGCGTTGCGGCGACGGCGGGCGGGCCCCGGCGATGCAAGCAGACGGCGTGCGGGCGGGAGGCTCGGGCTGGTGCTCGGGGGCCAGCCCAGACATCCAACGCATTGAAAAAATCAAGGTGGAGGTTTTTCGCAGAGTTCGGCCCCTGGGGGCCCTCGCCGGGCCTCGGGACCGTCAAGAAACTACTCAGGATGAAAAACCGGTCCTGGGGAATGGGTCGAGACTTCCGGGGACCCCGTATTGAAAAAATCAAGACATCGGATCTCAGGGAGGGCGTGGCTTGCGCGTCGCGCCGCGAGGCGGTGCGGGCCAGAAGCAGTGGCGCGGCACGCCCAGCGAGCGTTCCTGATCGTGGGGAGGCGAGGATCGCAGCATCGAAGATTCCGAACGCCCTTCGCCCTGGAGCATCCATGGGGTTTCTCGTCGTCGCGACCGGACGCAGCTGGAGATCTTGGCCCGACTTGCGCACCGAGAGACCGTGAGATCCGACGTTCTGACAAGCATGGTGATCTCACAAAACAAAACAAAGCGGCCCGAGCCCCGCATCCCGCGTTCCTGCGGCAACTCTCGGGCCGGAGCAATCTGAGCTGCTCCCGGGACCCGAGACTGGGCGAAGACGCCCGCGGTGACAACAAAACGGCAACGCCCAAACCTCTGGGGAGAACGGGGGCCCCGACCGCCGGCGTATCCTGAAGAGCTCGCACGACGGCCGTTCTTCCCCGAGGCGTGGCCCTCCGCGAGAACACGCCGCGGGCCCTCGGGGCAGTATCCACAGCGACGACCGGATGCCAGGTGATGGGGCTGAGGAGCCCGAGGCGTCGTGAGGTATACTTGCGCCGAGTGAGGTCTGGGGGTGTGGGATGGGGGGCTCGCCTGCGCATCCCCCCCTCCCCCCTCCTCCTCCTCCTCCTCCTCCTGCACCTCCTCCTCCTCCTCCACAATTACACAATCTGAAAATATTCTCCCACTTCCCTTGATGGCGTCCCGAGGATGGCCGACCCCCCCCCGCGTACTGTTTTTTTCACACACAAGATTCCCGGGAAACGGGTTTTCGCCTGCGTTTTTTTTTTTTTTTTTTTTTTTTTTTTTTTTTTTTTTTTTTTTTTTTTTTTTTTTTTTTTTTTTTATTAAAAAATGCTGCTCTCGCTGAGGCGCCGGCATCATTTCTGCTCCCGAATCGTTCCGAATTGTGCTCCCGCTGCAGCGTGGGCCTCATTTTCGGATCGGTGTTTGGCCTCCGTCGTTCAGGATGGCGTTCTCGCTCCAGCGCGGGCCTCTTTCTCGCGCGCCCATCCGCCCGCCACCACCGCGCCGCACCACCACCACCACCACCACCACCACCACCACCACCACCACGCACACACGCACGCACGCACGCACGCGCCACCACCACCCACTACGCACGCGCGCGCGGAGCCACAGGTCCGCTACGACACGCGTCCGCGGATAGAGAAAATCAGCGCCATGGTAAGGGATGGGAGGGAGGGGTAGGACGTCAGATATGGCGCGAGCGCACCTAGCTTGTCCTGGACCTCCTCCTCCACCTTCCCCCCTCCTCTCTTACTCCTCCCTCCCATTCCTCCTCCTCCTCCTCCTCCTCCTCCTTTCCTCCTCCTCCTCCTCCTCCTCCTCCTCCTCCTCCTCCTCCTCCTCCTCCTCCTTCTTCTCTCCTTATAAATCGCACCCCCAGACGTGTCGGCAGGGCGGGCCGGGCGTCTCTCCTGGGACTTCCTCAGCAATCCTGTTCCTGAAACTTGAACTTGCAACAGTTCCATGGGTGAGGGGCAAGTCGTTCTCAGAGTGTGGCTCTCGCCTTCTCGGCGCCGCGCAGATTCGTTTGACAAGTTGCAAGCCGCTTCCAGGATGGAGGGCGCTCCGTCTTCAAATTGTGGTTCTGGCCTGACAGCGGCGCAAGGTGGTGCTAAAAGCATCAGTCAGCTTCAAGAATGGAGGAGCGGCCGTCTTCAAGATGTGGCTCGCGCCTGTCCGCCGCGCGCACTCGCCTTCAAAAATTTGAAGCAGCTTCAATGACGGATGGCGGGTCGTTATTTCCAAACGCAGCTCTCGCCTCAGAGCCGTGCACATTCGAATGACATGCATGCAGCTGCTCCGAAGATGGAGGGCGGGCCGGTTTCAAAATGTGGCTCTCGCCGCAGCGTCGCGCACGCTCGATCTTCTGACACATCTGAAGATGGTCAGGACACAGCAATCACGACCTTTCGCGGAGTTGAATTCATAGGAACAGTATTTGTGGATTCTCAGACGGTGGCCTTCCAATGGGGCACTTCCCGCGATGACAGCAATTCGCTTGGACAGCTGAAATGGTAATTTGCAGCGAGGGGTGATTGCAACATCACTGATGCGTCTTAGATTTGCACTGGTCCTCCTCCCACCTCCTTCTCCTCACCCTACTACCCCTATTCATACTCATATTCATACTCTTACTCCTACTCCTACTACTCCTACTACTCCTACTACTCCAGCTACTACTACTACTACTACTACTACTACTACTACTAC
>CAUYUJ010021815.1:108568-136237 GCA_963575745.1 Prorocentrum cordatum | reverse complement strand
AGGAGGAGCAGGAGGAGGAGGAGGAGGAGGAGGAGGAGGAGCAGGAGGAGGAGGAGGAGGAGGAGGAGGAGGAGGAGGAGGAGGAGGAGGAGGAGCGCGAACATATGCGGCCCCCAGAGGCCTGTGCGACGCCCGCCGCACATTTTTCTTCACGACGATTCTCGACGTGCCGGCCCATATCCCCCCTTTCAAATTCCGTGCGGCAGGGGAAGTCGAGGGGGCAGGCCTTCTCAGCAGGCTGCAGGCATCCTCGGACGCCGTGCGGCCTTCTGAGGAGCCCTCTGTGCCTTCGGAGGTTCTCCAAGGGCACTGACCGGCCTCCCTCGCACCACTCATGCTCATCTCAGCTTGGTCATACCCAGGTCCCCGTATACTGAGCTTACCAGCCATATGCAGGCTTACTTACACTCTTCCACTCATACTTCCAATCGTTCGTTCAATTATACTAAGACTCATTCATACTCATACTCAGATGCAGTCTTGGGCCCGCCGTCATGGGGCTCTTTTGGACTGTCTGCATAACACTTGTGGGTCGTTTGAGGATGATTGTCGGGGCCACTTGGACGGCCTTGGACGCCCGGAAAACCGATGAACTGGGCATCAGCAATCGAGAAAAACCTAGAGGAAGTCCATGTGTTTTTTCGTTTGAAATGCGTATTGGGAGGCGCTCGTTGGCCGTCTTCTGGGGTCTGGCGGATGTCTGGGGCCGCTCGGGGCTCCCGTGGGGCTGTTTGGCCACCCTCCTGACTGCTTTGGGCCCGCTGGCCGGGCCCGGCAGCGACGCCCAAGGAAGCCTGCAACTCCTGGGGGACAGTCCGCGAAAACATCCACAAGGTCCCTGGGACTAGGGATCGGGAAGGTCCGGCTTGGGGTGTTTCGCCCCCCCCCCCCCCGTGGCTTACCCAAAAACAAACAGAAGAGGGAATCCCAAGACCCCTCTTTCTCCCTCGTCTCCTTCGAGGGGGACAAGATGGAGGACGAGACAATTCAGTCCGGCCGTGATTTCAGCCGTCCCTGAGGTCCACGGGTGCTCCGAGACCACCCCGCCGCCCACAGAATCCATGATGATCTGATCCTTCGTCCAGCGAGAGGGAGGAGGGAGGGAGAAGGGATGGAGAAGGAGAAAGGCTCTGCTGCGGGAGGGGGGGGGAAGGCTGGGGAGGAGCCTGAGTGGAAGCGAGGCGGGAGCAGGTGCCCTGCAGGGGACGGAGATGGGAGGCAAGGGCTGGGAACGACAGCGAGGGGCGAGGATCGGGGGGAGAGCCTCAGGATATCGTAGCCTCCGCAGTCGCAACCTGCGAGGCTCGATAACACGTTTGAAAAGAGACCCGATGCAGGCGCCGATTGTTTGCGCATTACACATTACACAAGGAGCCCGCCGCAGGCGCCGATCCTTCGTCAACGCAATGGGGTCGCGGGTGGCTCGTGGGGTGGGTCGCGGGGAGGGTCGCAGACTCGTCGTGGGGAGGATCGCGGGATGGGTCGCGAGGCGGGTCTAAGTGTGGGTCGCGGGGTGGATCGCGGGTGGGTCACAGGGTGGACGACGCCAATAAGAACAAGAAACAATATGTTTAAGACTTTTCGCTCTTACCTGCATGCGTGAAATTCAAAATGCGTATCCGACATCCTCGACACCCACCCTCTACGTCTTCGATCGTATCCCCTTGGGGGTCTATCCTCCTTACCTGCCAAGTGTAATTGGCGCAGCCCGTAAAACAGTGGAAGGTAGAGAGGAGGGAGAGCACAAGGGGGAGGGAGAAGGATGGAGGACGAGAGAGATTAGCATGAGGGTTAGGAGTAAGACAACAAGATTGAGAACCAGACGGGCGGCTCGGCCAGGCAGAACCTGACGGGCGGGTCGGGCGGGCGGGCCCAGACGGCCGCGTCGAGCGGGCGGGTCGCTGAAGCGTCAGTCCTGCATGAATCGCGAGGGTATCTAGAGCGACCGCACGATTCCTATGTAAATCATGGGAAATCCAGAGCGGGAGCGTGATTCCTGAGTGTCGAGGGCGTGGCGGTTCAAGCGGTACATTGCGAGGAAGTCCCACGCGACAGCGGGATTCCAGCGTGTAAGGACGTCCCAACGACGTCCCGAAGTCCTGCGCGAGAGCGCGATCTTGAAGACACTGTGCGGGAATATTGAGCGGGAACTGTTGTTAGTAATGTTGCTGTTGCTGCTATTGTTGTTGGTGCGCTTGTTGTTGCTGTTGGTGTTGATGTTTTTGTTGTTGTTGGTGGTGGTGGTGCTGTTGTTGTTGTTGGTGTGGTTGTTGATGTTGTTGGTGTTGTTGTTGTTGTTGTTGTCGCTGTCGTTGTCGTTGTCGTCGTTGCTGTTGCTGTTGCTGTTGCTGTTGCTCTTGTTGTTGTTGTGGTTGTTGTTGTTGTTGTGGTTGTTGGTTGTTGTGTGTTGTGGGGTTGCTGCTGTTGCTGGAGGTGTTGTTGTTGTTGCTGCTGCTGTTGTTGTTGTTGATATTGCAGTTGTTGGTGCTGCTGCTGGTATGTCAAAACTGGGGCCAGCAACACAGCCTGAGCCCTGGTAAAAAAAGGATGCGATCCCCGGGGTGGCACTTACATTGAACAGCGTAAGGAGCACTGGAGGGAACATTAACAATACTAACACGTCGGAATGACAATGCGAGAATCCGCGCCGCGGATCCCCACTCCAGCCAAGCACCCAGGGACAGTGCAGGACCATTCCGCCCCCTCACTCCGACAAGTAATCGACGGGAGGCGAAGACCACTTGCACAGCGCACGGGCATCATGTTGCACTGCACGCAGGCGGCGAGATCCTGCAGCTTCGTCCTCGCGGCGCTGTAGCAGCCGTGGTACTCGAAATCCATCCCCTCGCGGATGCCCGCGAACTTCCCGTACACCTCGCCCTCCCTTTCTCCCTTCACCCCCCTCGCCCCGATCTCGGAGGGAGGAGGGGGCGACGGAGCGAGGGGTCTCGGAGAGGGGCAGCTTATCCACACCGGCGCCGGCGGCTACCGCGGCGGCGTAGGCGGGCCACAGCAGGACGGCCATTTCGAGCCTGCGCGCAGGCGCTGCCCAGCGCTGCCGTGCCCACGCCAGCGCGCGAAGCTATACGGGAGAGCAGCAACGCTCCTGGGGGTCAGAGGAGGAGAAGGAGGAGGAGGAGGAGGAGGGGGAGGAGAAGGGGAATGATCAGGAGGAACACAAGGAGGAGGAGGAGTAGGAGCAGGAGGAGGAGGAGGAGGACGAGGAGGAGGCAACGCACGTCCATGCCGCGCGAGCCTCACCAGGACCGACCCGTCGCGGCCAACGCGCGCGCGCCTCCCAGGAGCGCTGGGCCCTTCGCCCTCCCCTTCCTCCCGCCCTGCTCATGCATGCTGCGCCTCCCGCTCCTGCTGCTGCCGTTCCTCCTCCTCCTCCTCCTCCTCCTCCTCCCGTTCCTCCTCCTCCTCCTCCTCCTCCTCCTCCTCCTCCTCCTCCTCATTCTCATTCCCCTCCTCCCCGCCTCATGGCTCAGCCTGCCGATCTTCCACCCCCTCCTCCTCCTCCTCCTCCTCCTCCTCCTCCTCCTCCTTCTCCTCCTCCTCCTCCTCCTCTTCTCCTCTTCCTTCCTCCCTCCTCCCCCCCCCCTCCTCCTCCTCCTCCCTCCTCCTCCTCCTCCTCCTGCTCCTCCTCCTGCCCCTCTCCTCCTCCTCCTCCTCCTCCTCCTCCTCCTCCCTCCTCCTGCCCTCCTCTTCCTCCTGCTCCTCCTCCTCCTCCTCCTCCTCCTCCACCTCTCCACCTCCACCATCATCTCCTCCCCATCATCATCATCATCATCATCATCATCATCATCATCATCATCATCATCATCATCATCATCATCATCATATCATCATCATCACATCATCATCATCATCATCATCATCATCATCATCATCAGCATCATCATCATCATCATCATCATCAGCATCATCATCCATCCCACCATCATCACATCCATCCATCAGCATCAATCATCACATCATCATCATCATCATCATCATCATCATCATCATCATCATCACATAGCATCATCATCACCCTCATCATCATCATCATCATCATCATCATCATCATCATCATCATTATCATCAGCATCGTCATCAGCATCAGCATCATCATCATCCTCAACATCATCCTCATCAGCATCAGCATCAGCATCAGCATCAGCATCATCATCATCATCATCATCATCATCATCATCATCATCATCATGATAATCATCATCATCATCAGCATCATCATCATCATCATCAGCATCCTCCTCCTCCTCCTCCTCCCTCCTCCCTCCTCCCTCCTCCCTCCTCCTCCCTCCTCCTCCTCCTCCTCCTCCACCTCCTCCTCCTCCTCCTCCTCCTCTTTCTCTGTCTCTTTCTCCGCCTCGTCTCAGGGAGCCCCAGGGGAGAGGAAGCCAATAGCCTCCGACACCGGGCAAGAACACAACAGCGCTGCTCCGCTCATTTACCTGTCCTGCATTGTCCTCGTCGTGTTGTCATGTATCGTCCTGTCCTCCTTCTCCTCCGTCCCCTTCTCCTCCTCCTCCTCATCCTCCTCCTCCTCCTCCTGCCACCAAGGCTCAGGAACATGGGCCGCGCTGGGCTGCCCCCCCCTCGCGAGGGCGAACCGATCTGGAACCCTCGACCGTGTGGTTCTCCTGCGTAGTCCGCGACCAGTCGTAGTCTGGATTCACCTCGGCCAAGGAAGCACGGCCGCCACGAGATAGAGGAACGGGGTCATGATAGTAACGGGCCTATACATGTTGGCCAATGTTCGGAACCCTCGGGGCCCTCCCCAGGACCCGTGGCCGTCAACAAACTGCTTAGGATGCAGGTATGACCCTGGGGAAAAACCTCGGAGCAGAGTCCATGACCCGTTTCCGTCAGGACTGGCGTCCTTCATGCCAACTCGGAGGGGGGGGGCAGGAGGGGGACGAGTAGGATGTGATGGGGAGATGAAGAGAATAGTAATACGAATATGTTCCGAAAACCAAAAATATGATCAAGAAAGTGTTAACAGTAGTCTTAACCATATTAGTTATAATGCACAGAAACATATGAACAAACATACGGCAGCGAATGCGAACACGAATAATGATGCTAACAGAATTAGGAGTAAGAATGGTACAAGCATTAATGAGACCACCGGAAACAACACGAATGCCAAGAAACGAAACACATAACAAGTATACGCATACCAAAAAAAGCGTAACCGAATACGAAGAGGAAGAAGAATAATGACCCAGAGCTGAAGGACAGGAAAGGAGGTTGAGGAGACGGCGTGAGGCGCGGAGGAAGGAAGGCGAGGATGGAAGATCAGGGGGATGGGAGTCGGGAGGGGAGGATGGAATAGTGAAGACGGGGGGGAGGCCGATATGGGGAGGGGGGACGGAGGGATAAGGAGGAGGAGGAGGACGACGACGACGACGACGACGAGAGGGTGAGGGGAAGGGAGGATGACGAGAGGAGGATGAGGAGGAGGAATGAGGGAGGAATGACGGAAGAGCACGAGAAGAAGAGGAGCGAGGCAAAGCTCTTCTTGTCGCGCAGGCTTTTGGCGTCAGTGCGCGAGCTCCGTGGAGGCCCGAACGGACGAGGGCCCGAGGGGCCGAACCGAACCGCAGGGCGGACCGCGGGACCCCGAGCCAAGCGAGCGAGCCTGTGCCAGGCAGAGCAATGAAAGAGGAGGTTCGGTTCGGCTCTCCCCGGAAGGAAGGTGCACGACCTCATCAGCCGGGGGGGTGCGCAACTAATGAGAGGCACGGCCCAGAAAGAGGAGGACGAGGAAGGAGGAAAAGCGCCACTGCCCAAAGCAAACAACGAGGACAGGCGGCAGAAAAAACAAGACACGAGCAGAGAAGAGCCCCCGTCCCTGCCCCTGCGCCACGCCGCCAGCCGCGAGCCGCCCCGCGCCGCGCATCGCCGCAGGCGCACTCTGCCAACGATGTCGTCGTGCTCGCGCCCACAGCGCCTCCGTGAGAACGAGCGTGGACACCGCCCCGAATTCCACACGGGCTCTCAGCGCGAGCACCTCCGACGGTCCGGGCACCACCGCGAGGAACGCCACCAGCATCCCCGTATCGATGAGCACCCAAAGTCTCCAAGATGGCCCCTACGATGATCAGCGGCAGGCACAAGACTTAGACGAGGACCACCAGGAACGCCTCCACGAGGCCCATCGTGAGAACCAGCGCACCGCAGCATCGGGTCTTCGCGCGTCGCAGTCCTCTTGCTAATGTCCTGCAGGAGGGCGTACAAGCTGCCGTAGGGATTAGCACGCGCATCTTCCCCAAGAACGGACAGGCCGTTCAGACCGCCACCGTCACAAGCCTCGTCACGAGGAGCATCACGATAACCTGCATGCGGGGCATCATGAGCGTCGCCAAGAATGTCAGGACGGTGATCAGCAGGAGGCCGGACACCCGCAGGAGGATCAGCAGGACCACCTCCCAGAAACTCGGCATGACTACCACCACGTCCTATACGATCGCCACCACCAGGGGGATCAGCAGGGCAGGCAACTGGACGAAAAAGATAATGCTGATGTGCGTTTCGCCATCGCTTTTTCGAATGGCAGTGGTCGACAGAGACCACGTGACGGAGATTCATGTGGACACGCTGCACCCACAGCGCAGGGAGGCTATTGCGCATGAGCTCGTCGCACACCAGGGCAGCAATACGATGCTCAAGACCGCCCGACCCTATCTGTGAAGGTCGCTAAACAAATGCGCACCTGCCTTTCCTTGACGCGGCGCCAACACGTCGAACTGCTGGGGGTTCGCCGGCAGGCAGGCGAACACAATAATTCATGGATGCTATAAAAGGCTTCGTGGCACTGCCAGCGACTCACCCCTGGCCAAGGGGTCGACCACGAGGGTGCGCCACGACCCACTCCAGCCTGGCACCCGCAGCCGCCGCACGGCAGCGGAGACAAGGCAAGTGGGAGGGGAGGTGAGCGGGACTGCACGTGCAGTCAGAAGGCCGCCGGCGCACGAGCACCTGGAACGGCTCAGAGGGAGGAGGAGGAGAAGGAGGAGGAGGAGGAGGGTGAAGAACATGTACAGAAGACGTCGAGCAGCAGTGGAAGGGAGGAGGCAGACCCCCTGATCCCGCCTCCCTCCTCCTGGTCCTCCACAGTCCTCCCTCGGGGCAGACACCAGCAGGAAATTAGCAGGATGAAGAAAGCGGAGCGAGGAGGGAGGCGGAGTGTGGAAGAGGGAAGAGGACCAGTAGGCAAGAGGAGGCAGGAAGGGAATGATGGCCCTCCTCTTCCTCTTCCTCTTCCTCCTCCTCCTCCCTCCTCCTACTCCTCCTCCTCCTCCTCCTCCTCCTCCTCCTCCTCATCCTCCTCCTCCTCCTTATCCTCCTCGGTCTGGCTGGAAATGTACATGGAGACTGGGGGCTACTACTGCAAGCACTACGACAGGTACACCGTTCGGTGGAATAGGCTTTGGATGGTATTGAGCAGCCAGCACGACAGCCACACGATACAGTGGGCGGTAGTGGAAGGCTTGGGATGGATTCCGCTAGGCAGTTTCACGGTGCAGTGGAACAGTTTTTGCACAGGTGCAGGCGCTTGGGATTGGCATCTGGTTCAGTTACCAGTGGTAGTGTTGAACCCTCTGGTCTGGCTGCCGGCGGGCAGGTGGTCGATGCCCAGACTGGAGGCGATCCGCCCTGTGGGTCTTCCGACGGGAAGCTTGCCCCCACAGGGGAGTGCAGAGGAAGCACTACCACACGCGCACGATGGGTACTTTCTTGCGGTGGTGCTGAACCCTCTGGTCTGGCTGCCGACGGGCAGGTGGTCGATGCCCAAACTGGAGGCGATCCGCCCTGGGGGTCTACCGACGGGTGGGCAGCCCCCCCAGGGGAGTGCAGTGGAGGCACCACCGCACATGCACAACGAGAGCAACGGCTTCAGGACGGAGACGAGCGACACGAACGGGAGTGGACATTTGTCACGGTGAACATCACAGCTGCGCAAAAAAACGGTGAAGATGACGACGGTGGCCGCGGAGATCACGGAAATGTACCCCAATACGGATGGCAGTCTGTTTCAAGAGCATAAGATCCTCAAGCCAGGCATAGGTCATGCGCGACTCAGGCTTCAACATCAAGGCTGGAACTGCCATATACCACCAGCGCGACAAGGGCAAGGACGCGCGGCCAGTTCTGGAGTGGCAGTTGGAAAACGCCAAGATATTGCATCAGCTATACCGCCAGACCTTGGAGGCGTGACAGTACCACAGTGGCGATGGACCACGCAGTGGGTCGATGGTATGCTGCCTGGCGGTTTCATACTTGGTTCTATGTATTTGATTCCGTGACACAAAGTAAGAGAATACGAAGATGCGAACAAAATGCTGGTTCTACTGGTCTTGGAGCAACTTCAGAGGTTGGGACGCCCCATCATCGGAGGTGACTGGAACATGACACCAGAGGAGCTTCATGATTTGATCTTACCACAGGTACCTGCGTTGATAGTGGCACCTACACAATGGACATGTGCATGTGGTGAAGGCAGGATCCTTGATTACTTCGTTGTCAGTAAGCACATCAAGGGTCTCATCACGAGTGTCAGCAGGATTGAGGGGCTCTCGATTGCTACACACTGGGGAGTACAGCTGAAACTGCGAGTTGGACCAGGAGCAGCCTTGGAGCAGCAGCTGAAGATTCCCAAGAAGTTCCCGAAGATATGCCCGATGGGGGCAGCGCCTTCCCCGCCTTCGTGCCAGCGCGTCCTTTCTGAGTGCGATTACGTACGAGACAAAGAAGATTTACATGGGTGTTTTGCCCAATGGCACCGCTCGGTAGATCAAGAGCTTCCCCAACGGTTCAACCGGAAGATCGGCGCAGCAAATCATGTCAAGGACGAGCGCAGACATCATCGCCAGTGTACAAGTTAGCGGCTTCGGTGCGCAGGGCGCCAGGGAGGTCACCACAGGGTAACCCGACATCAAGAGTTTGGCGGAGGGCCGCAATGGTCATGGTGGATTTGTTGCATGCTCTCAAACGCAAGTGGACACATGACTGCAAGTTCATCGAAGACAGGCTCAAGACGATGAGAAATCTACAGAACAAAAAAATCGACATGTGTGAGCAATGGGACATCTGGTGCTACCGATACGAGTACGAGTTCAACTGGGAGGAGGGATCGTTACGACATGCTAGTTGGAGCGCGGCCAAGAGGCCACTCGTATCGAGGTGAAGTTCGCGAATGACTGGGTCAAGCAGTGGCGGAAGCTCATAGATGACGCCATCGAGAAAGGCGAAAAGAAGGCACACAGATGGTCCAAGCTACCCGCCATGTGGACGCAAATGGACATTCACCCAACGGCAGGCGTGCAGTCGCATGCTGCACGACTTCAAGCAGACTTGAAAGAGTGGACGCGTGTTTGGAGGCATCAAGAGGGCGAGCGCAGTTTTGATACAGGTTTACAAATGCACACTTCGGATCAAGACGTGAAGATTCTAGACATAGACCACATGCGGAATGTTGCTTCTACGTTCCAGGCAAGCACGGCATCAGGCATAGACAACCTCGGCCCGAGGAATGTCGCCCTCCTCTCCGGTAGCGCACTCTCAAGTTTCGCAACCATCATGCAGAAGGCAGAGGTCATTGGGGAGTTGCCACCTCAGCTGACCAACAACGTCATGTCCAGGTTGCCGAAACCTGAAGATGGGCATCGTCTGATTGGGCTGCTACCCGATCTTTTACGAGTCTACAACAAGTGCCACAAGCACGGCCAGCAGGACTGGCTCAACAACAATGTGAAGAGTTACCACTGTGCGGTGGCAGGACGTAGCTCAGAGCAGGCGATGTGGACACAATCGCTACTTGCAGAGGCCGGGCTGGCTCTCAAGCGACATACGGCTACGGTAATGCTCGACTTGAAGAAAGCCTTTGACCAGATGCCGCATGCGACGTTACGGGCAGTGGGGTGCAGGCATGGGTTCAGGCGGTCACGGCTGTCGCTACTTCTCAAGTCGTATGCAGGAGGACGTATGATACGGTATGGTAACATGGTTTCAGATATGGTGAAGACCAATCATGGAGTGATCGCTGGCTGTGCCTTTGCCACCACAATGATGATGCTATTCACGCTGGGTGCTTACGAGGAGGTCTACACACTGTGGCCCTCGCTAAGTCTTGCGCAGGTGGTGGATGATGGAAGCCTGCAGGCTACTGGAACGCACGAGCAAGTACTACAGGTCATCATACCAGCGGCGCGACGACTGTGCAAGGAGTTGGTCAACCTTGGACTTGAGCTCAGCACGAACAAAGGACAGGTCATCGCCACCAGCACCCAACTCGAGAAGCAGATAGAGGTTGCACTGAAGCAGCACAAGTTCAAGAGGCACCGAATTGTCAGACAGCTTGGCCATGATCGTACATTACGAAGAGGAGCTGGTGGAGCGGTGCAGCAAGCTAGAGTGACGGCTACGTCCCGAAGGATGTCGAGATATCGACGGCTGGCACAAGGTGGAAGGCAGATGGGACGATTATTTCGTGGAGGAGGCCTGGCATCGGTAACTTACACTGTGAAGGTGAAGGGTATGTCTGATACGCAGCTGAAGCAACTGCGAGCCATTGCAGGTCATGTCTTATTTGGTACGGCGCGAGGACGGTGCAGGACCGTGGAGTTTCAGTTGTCGCACTGTCCCAGAGCAGACCCCCACGTTCGCTGCGGATGAACATCCACTGGTATACTGACTCAGAGCGCTGCATGGGAAATGGGTCAAACACAGGGCCATGACCTTGGCGCTTATGCAAGCGCAGAATCAACTGAAGACGTGGAGAGGTGTACGAGGGCCTGCTGGATCAGTGGTAATGACTCTAAAAATGCTCAGTTGGACGGCGACTTCGTTGGACTGTTGGGTTACCGAGCGTGGAGCCAACTTGAATCTACATGACATAGGACCTGCTACGCTGAAACGCATCGTGAACCAGGCCACTCAGCAACGACTTCTACGAGAAGTACCACAGTCTCGAGGCATGGAAGGCCTAGCTGCCCCCCCCACTGCTGGAGCCAGCAAAAAAGTTCTTCAGAACGCTGCGGCAACAAGAGGACTACAAAGGTGCTGGACTAATACGGACATGGTTGGTTGGTGGGTTCTACTGCCAAAAGCGGCTACATCAGGTACGAGCAGTACATAGCCCACTCTGTGCCATGTGTGGTGTGGAAGCTGGCAACGATACCAGCCGCATTTTCAGGTGCGACTGGCACGCGCTGGAGCGACACGGTTGGACTGGCGAGGAGCGTACTCTACTGACGAGGGGACGTACAGAGCATGGGCAAGGGCATCCCATCACGATGATGACTACCAAAAGGCTCATGCCAGATCCGACTTTCTATGCATCGTTGCCAACATTCGATGACATTATCAAGTGGCACAAGTGTACGGTTAGTGGGCTAATCAGCGGTGTGGTGTGCACAGATGGCAGCTGTATCTTCCCCCACTGTGAAGTTCGAGCGAAAGCAGGCTGGGCGTTTGTGATGATTGGTGAGGCGGGAGCTACAGTGGCGGCTGCATCTGGACCAGTGCCTTACCCTTGGCAGACATCTGGAGCAGGCGAGATCTGGGCGGCCACCAAAGCTTGGAAGCACAAGTCAGCTGGGCACATCACGACTGTCACCGACTACGAAGATCTCAACACGGGATGGGCACATGGTTATCCGTATGGGTGCAATGTTGGCCATCAGTACATGGAGCTATGGAAGGATTTCTGGCAAGTCGCACTTGACACTGGTGCTGCAGAGATTGAAGTAGTCTGGATTCCTTCGCACATGTCAAGGACCAGGGCCATCGACCAAGGAGTCTGCTTGACCTAGTGGACAGGTAACAAGAGTGCAGATTATGTTGCAAGGCTGGGCGCCGACTGCCATCCCCGCGAGAAGTCCAATGAGAAGTTGCGGAAGATGCGCGAGGCGGCTGCACCGTTGACTTTGAAGTGTGTGCTGCGCATTCTGCGGCTTTGTCAAACAGGCGGTTGGAAGGACGTCCAGCAAGTGAGTGGAGGAAGACCCGCGCGCGGGACTCATGCCGTCCTAAGCGAGGACGGAGGCCATGTAATTCACAGGATTAAGGGACGATGGGTGTGCGGGAGGTGCGGAGATTGTTGTGCTCGTCGTGGAGACCTCGCGCGCCTTCCGTGTCTTGGGGATCCCAAAGGGGTCCGAGAAGCGCACCCGTCCCATAAGCTTTGGCGCACTGGACCAATGGTTTGGTGTTTGGAATGCGCCGCCAAATGTGTGTCTAGGGCGTTGTTTGATTTCCAAACCGTGTTTGGGGAGACCGCCCCTGGGGTCCGCGACGCACTTCAAGAGAAGGTACCTCATCCAGGGGCGGGGCCCTTCAGGAGAGAAAGTCGGTAATGGTTTCAAGAGGCCTGTTCCGATTTTCGCTTGAGTCGTTCGCTGAGCGTTCGACGAGATTATGAGTACTGTTGTTTGGCCTGGTGCATCGTCCTCGGCACACCTCGTCGTCATTCAGAGTCTCCAGTGCATCCTCCTCCTCATCCATCTCCTCCTCCTGCTCCTCGTCCTCCTCGTCCTCCTCCTCCTCCTTCTCCTCCTCTTCTTCCTACTCCTCCTCCTCCTCGTCCTCCTTGTTCTCCTCGTCCTCGCTCTCCTCCTCCTCCTCCTCCTCCTCCTCCTTCTCCTCCTCCTCCTCATCCTCCTCCTCCTCCTCCTGCACCTCCTCCTGCAAGTCCTCTCCGTCCTCCTTACCCTCGTCCTCCTCATCCTCCTTCGTCCTCCACCTTTCCTCCCCCTCCCCCTCCTCCTCCCTCCTCCTCCTCCTCTCCTCCTCCTCTCTCCTCCTCCTCCTCCTCCTCCTCCTCCTCCTCCCTCATCATTGTCCTCCTCCTCCTCCTCCTCCTCCTCCTCCTCCTCTTCCTCTTCCTCTCCTCCTCCTCCTCCTCCTTCTTCCTCCCCTCCTCCTCTCTCCTCTCCTCCTCTCTCCTCCTCCTCCTCCTTCTCCTCCTCCTCCTCATCCGCCTCCTTCCTCCTGCACCTCCTCCTCCTCGTCCCTCTCCGTCCTCCTTATCCTCGTCCTCCTCATCCTCCTTCTCCTCGTCCTCCACCTTTCCTCCCCCTCCCCCTCCTCCTCCTCCTCCTCCTCCTCCTCCTCCTCCTCCTCCCCTCATCCCCTCATCCTCCTCCTCCCTCATTCCTTGTCATCCTTCTCCTCTTCCTCCTCCTCCTCTCCTCCTCCTCCTCCTCCTCCTCCTCTCCTCCTCCTCCTCTCTCCTCCTCCTCCTCCTCCTCTCTCCTCCTCTCTCCTCTCCTCCTCCTCCTCCTCCTCCTCCTCCTCCTCCTCCTCCTCCTCCTCCTCCTCCTCCTCCTCTCAGAGCGCGAGAGGCAGAGCGCGCGCGAGCGCCCGCCTCTTTGGTCTGCGCCCTCGAGCCACCTGCTGCCGCGATCGGCGTCTGGAGGGCATGCCGCAGCCTGCTGATGGTCATCTTGCGCTCCCTCCGGGACCGTCCTCGCGGGGCGGGGCGGGCAGAGGAGACTCCCCAGACATCCCAGCGCATTGACAGACGAACAAAAGCGAATCGACTTCCTGTGCAACCTCTGGGGGCCATCGCCGGGCCCGAGCAAACGACAACTACGTAACTTGGGAAACTGGCACTGGGGAGCTTGTGAGGACGTTCGGGGGCGAGGCATTGCAAAACACTAAAAGATTCTGAAGCAAAACTTTGGGATCCCGGAACGGTGCGGTGACATACCATACGGCGGCGGCGGAATTCCCGTACGGTCCGTCGCTGCAGGAATTTGGGGCCTTGGAAGCCCCAATCGCCCGAGAACCGTGCGGTCACCAAAACACTGGAGGAGGAGGAGGAGAACGAGGAGCAGGAGGAAGAGGAGGAAGGGGAGGATGAGGAGAACGAGGACGAAAAGGACGAGGAGGAGGAGGAGGAGGAAGAGGAGGAGAAGGAGCAGGTGTGGTCACCGCACTCTCTGGGGGCGTTCGGACCACGCACCCTCGTGACAACAAGCAGCGGGGCAAAGCCTGGCACTGTCGCAGGCCCAGGAGCGCACGGAGGCCGCAACGTCCGCTCGAGAACCGCAGGAGCGCGGCCGACTGATCGATCGATCTACAGACCAAGCCTCCTCCTCATCCTCCTCCCCCCGCCTCCTCCTCCTCCTTCTTCCTCTCCTCCTCCTCCTCCTCCAGCTCCTTCTCCTCCTCCTCTCCTCCTCAACCCTCCTCCTTCTCCTCTCTTTCTCTCCTCCTCCTCCTCCTCCTCCTCCTCCCTCCTCCTCGTCCTCTCCTCCTCCTCCTCCCTCCTCCTCCTTCTCCTCCTCCTCCTCCTCCTCCTCCTCGTCCTCCTCCTCCTCTCCTCTCCTCCTACTCCTCTCCTCCTCCTCCTCCTCCTTCTCCCTCCTCCTCCTCCTCCACCTTCTCCTTCCTTCTCCTCCTTCTCCTCTCCTCCTCCTCCTCCTCCCTCCCTCCTCCTCCTCTTCCTCCTCCTCCTCCTCCTCCTCCTCCTCCTCCTCCTCTTCCTCGACCTAGCAGCTGAGGGGGCTCTCCGTCAGACTTCGGGGCGGTCATGGAGGAGGAGCTGAAGCCCGAGCAAGGGAGTCTCAGGCCTCCGAGCAAAACGGCGCCTCCTCCCGATGTTTCCATACGGCCGCCCCCCTGGCAGTCCCGACAAACAAGCGCTCGTCGTCTTCCCCCCTCCTCCTCTCCTCCTCCTCCTCCTCCTCCACCTCCTCCTCCTCCTCCTTCTCCTCCTCCTCCCTCCATCCCTCCTCCTCCCTCCTCCCCTCCTCCTCCTCCTCCTCCTCCTCCTCCGTGCTCATCCCCCTCCCTTCTCCATCCTCTTTCTCCCTCCTCCTCCTGCTCCTCCTCCTCCTCCTCCGTGCTCGTCTCCCTCCCCTCTCCTTCTCCTCCCGATCGTCCTTCTCCCTCCGCCTTCTCCTCCTCGCTGCCCCTGGCCGCTGGCCCAGCCTCGCTTCGGAGTCCCGAAACGGTGCGGTGACACACCCTGCGGTGACTTAGAAATCCCCCAAGACCTCACCGCACGCTCCGTCACCGCACGGTCCTGGGACCTCGGAGGCCCCCGTCGCCCGAGACGCCCTCGGAGCACGACCCGGGTCCCAGAGCCGTGCGGTGACCCCGAGTCCTCACCGACTCGCCGCACGGTGTGGTCACCACACCGTGTGGGGGCCCCCGATGGGAACCTTGGATGGGGAAACATCCGGAGCGGAGAGAGGAGACATATCCAGGGCGGAGGCGTCGGACCTCTGCCTCGAGGGGCCTCTGGGCGAGAGCGCGCCGCGGGCGGCGAGGCGGGCGGCGGGCTGCCGGGGGAGGTCCGCACGGTGCCCGGGCCCGGCCGAGGGCCGCCCCGCCGGAGGCCGACGACCGGCAGCGGCCGCCCGCCGCGGTGGGCGTCACCGCGGCGCGGGAGAGGGGTCCGGGTCTCCCGCGTTGCCAGGGCTGCCGCGGCCGGGGGGCCTCGGCCGCGGGGCCGCGACAGTCTCGGCCCGCGTCGGAAGGGGGCGCGAGGAAAGGCTGCGAGGGGCCTTGCTTGGCGGCGCGCAGAGGGGGGGAAGGGGGGAGGGGGGAGGGCTTCTTAGAAGCACCCCTGCTTCTCTTAGAAGGCGCGGGCCTTCTCTCCTACAGGAGGATTTGGGTCGGAAGATGAAGAATAGTCCATCCAATTATTACCTGACAATAGTTAACAATAGTCGGGAAATCGCATTCGTTCAGCATTCCCCCTGTAGAGGGACGTGCCCGACTTCAGGCAAGGACGCAAGGGCACAATCCTCACTGTACGCGGGCCGACTGTGTGCGGCAGGAGAGCCAGACCCCCGACGTCATGATTGTTTCATTACGTCGACCCCTGGAGGTCTCGACCCATTCCCCTGGACAGGTCTTTCATCCCGTGTCGTTTTCTGACGGCCCCGAGGCCCGGCGAGGGCCCCCCGAGGCCGAAAATGGCGAAAAACCTCCCGTCATGATTCTTTTCTTTACCCGAGGGGTCTGGGAAGCTCGGAGCGGCAGCAGAAGGGCCCCCGCGCGAGGGGGGGGGCCCTCTCGGGCAGGAGAGGAGCGGCGCCCCGCACGGCGGGGCCCCCGGACGACGACGGGGCGGCGGAGGAGGGAAGCCCACGAGCAGCGAGCACGTCCGCGGACACGATTGGCCGTGCTCGGCCTCGGGGAGCCCTCGCCGGGCCGCGGGAGCGGAACCAAAAAAGACTCAGGGGGACGAAGAGCCGGCCCCGGGGAAGGGCTCTCGGGGCTTCCAGGGGCCCCGCGATGGAAAAATCAGGACGCCGCCTGTCTGGGGCAGCTCAGCCAGATCAGCTTCAGCCAGCTGCCCCCCCGGCGGTTGGTTCTGATCCCGCGCTCGGTCGCTGTGTAATTAGGCTCGCGCGTAGCCCGTTCGACCTTTCGGACGCCCCATGCGCTTTCGCTGGCGGCCGCGACTTGAAAAATGTCTGGGGCAGCAGCGGCGGCGGCAGGGCCCAGGGAGCGGCAACGACGGCCCCATCTTGCCATCGCTCGGACGTCCATTCCCTGTTTTTTTTTTGTTTGGTTTCGTGCGTGGCTTTTTCGCCAAATGATCAAGGATGCTCCTCGATGGTCCTCGCCGAAGGAAAATTGCACACGTCCGAGCGATGCCAGGCCATGGGGCGCCCCGCGGGGGGTGGGGCGCAGCAGGCCCTCCTCCACGGGGCAGGCCTGCCAAGAGGCCCGGGGGGGGCCCTCCGAGGCAGGATCTTACCAGCCTGGAACATATCCCCATTCCTAAGCTGGGCATCGCCTCGACACAATGCCAATCTCAGGGATTCCCGTAGTTTTTCAGGGCGAATCCCTAAGATTGTCATCGCCTTTTGGCGTGTCAATCTTAGGGATAGGGATAAGTTCGAGGCTGGTGAGGATCCGCCTTTCGCCGAGACGATACACCGGGTAGCTTTGCAGCGTGCCTCGGATCGGGCCGCGTGGGCCCGCCGGAAGCGAAGTCGAACCGGATCGGCTGCGCCGGGAGGCACACGAGCGCTATGCCAGCATCGGGCCGCATCGGGTGGTCGGAACATCGGAATATCGGAATATCGGGATCGGATCGGATCGATCGGATCGAAATGGAAGCTGTAAGGTTAGGTCGGGCATGTCCCCCTACAGGCGGAACAAATTAGAGAACACTCCTGCCACATCATCTGTCAACGCCTCCCCCTCCCCAGCGTTCAAAGTTGGCGGTGGGTCTGATGAGATGCACTTCGACCCCAGTCTCCCCCGCGCGTGCCAACATTGAGTTTAGGGGGGGGTCAGTACTTGTTTCCCTCTATCGAATTGGAAGTCGTCAAAACAATCCCAAACAACTCAAAGATAGTGTCAAAAATCGTCCCCAGACTATCCTTGAATATCCCCCCTGTAAAGGGACAGGCTCGACTTAACTGTAAGGTGCTCTGGCGGGGAAGGGGATCGACAGGGGATTCAATCGGCGAGCAGGCGACAAAGTGGGCCGAGGCGAGGCGAGGGCAGCGCGCGATGGTGGCGGGGGCGGGGCTCTCTCTCGGGGTCTGCGCGGGTGGGGCGGGAGCCGCGTTGACTCGTGCTGTCCGAGACGTGGGATCCAATGGCGCATTCCACAGATTTAGGTCGGGCGCGTCCCCCTGCAGGCGGATTTTGGAAGACAAATAAAAGAAGAGTCAAACAATATCCAAAAATAGCCCTAACAATCTTCCAGAAAATCGTCCCCATCCTATGTTTTAACTGTTTTTGGATACCCCTCCCGTAGAGGGACAGGCCCGACTTACCAACAGATTGGCTCTCTGACCCGTGCCGCTTGTCTGTGTCGCACGCGAGTGCCAACCACCCAGACCCCCGACGTCATGTTTTTTATTACGTCGACCCCTGGAGGTCTCGACCCATTCCCCTGGACCGGCTTTTCATCCTGACTCGTTTTTTCACGGTCCCGAGGTCCGGTGAGGGCCCACCGAGGCCGAAACTAGCGAAACATCTCTGGTCATGATTTTTTCATTACCCGAAGGGGCCTGGGCACCCTTCGCAGCTCATGTCGTCGGGCTGTCTTGTGCCGTCGGCGGGGGCGGCCACGCTGGCGTGCACACCCGGAGGCCTCGGGCATATCGGAGAACACAGGGCGTCCGGCCGGGCGGGTGGCCACACCTGTTGCAGCTCGGCGGGAGGCTCGACCGCGAGAGCGTCCGGGCGGCGTCTCGACCCTGACATCTGCCGATGCGTTCTTTGCCACCCCAGACCCCCTCGCGTCGTGAAAAAGTCGCGACGGGAGGTTTTTCGCTAGTTTCGCCCTCTGGAGGTCCTCACCGGGCCTCGTCGGGACCGTCAAAAAACGACTCGGGATGAAAAGCCGGTCCCGGGGAAGGGGTCCAGGCCGCTGGGGGTCGACGCTGTGAAAAACTCACGACGTCGGGGGCCTGGGCCACGAGTGGCCCCCGAGGTCCCCACGGCCACTTCTCGCCCCGGGTCAGTGCTTGATGGCCCCCAGGCGCGCCAGCGAGCCCCAGAGGCGAGGGACACCGCCAGGATGGACAACAGCATCGTCGGAGGCCTGGGAAAGCGTGCGTGGGTCCCAGAGATGCCACGCCCTGATTCTTTCAGGACGGGGTCCCTGACAGTCCCCGCGGCGACCCTTTCCCCGGGACCCGTTTTTCGTCCTGCGTCCTTTCTTGACGCTCCCGAGGCCCGGCGAGGGCCCCCCAGGGCCGAGAATTGCCAAACACCTCCCGTCCGGACTCCTTTTTTTGTTTTTTTTTACGACGCGGTCCTGTCTGGGACAGCACCGTCGGAGATCTGGGACGGCGTGTGTGGGTGGCTGCTCGACCAGCCCAGACCCCCGACGTCGTGATCTTTTTTCGCAACGTCGACCCCCAGCGGTCTGGACCCCTTCCCCGGGACCCGCTTTTCCTCCCGAGCCGTTTTTTGACGCTCCCGAGGCCCGGTGAGGACCTCCAGGGCCGAAAATTGCCAAACACCTCCCGTCCGGATTTTTGTTTCACGACGCGGTCCTGTCTGGGACAGCATCGTCGGAGATCTGGGAAGGCGTGCGTGGGTGGCTGCTCGACCAGGCTGGCCAGCCGTCGGCTCTCGTGCGGGGGGGCGCCGGGCGCCGTCGCCGGAGCTGGGCTCGCTGGCCCTCTCCGGCAGAGCGCAAGGCGGGGCTATAAAGGAGGGCGGCGGAGGCCTCTCGGCCCTGCGGGCGGGGGGCCCGCTGGCGGACCCGAGGGATGCGCACAGAGGGGCAAGCAGCCCCAGACACGATTGCGTCGTGAAAAAATCCGGACGGGAGGTTTTTGGCAATTTTCGGCCTCGGGGGGCCCTCGCCGGGCCTCGGGAGCGTCCAAAAACGGCTCGGGGTGAGAAACCGGTCCCGGGGAATGGGTCGAGATCTCTGGGGGTCGACGTCATGAACAAAAATCATGACGTCGTGGGTCTGGGATCAGGGCCTGCATGTCCCAAGTCCCGCCTGTGGCGTCTTCCAGCCTGTTTTCATTACATCAGACGTTGAAGATCAACATCGCCAGCCATCCGCTGCCCCAGGGTAGTTTCTCTTCCAGGATCCGAAGGCCGAGCTCGGGGAACAGCCGCCGCGGTTGAAACTGACAAATCCTTGGAGGTCTTGGAAGCTGCTGTCATGTTACCAGTAGTTAAAGGCCGAGATCGATGCCACGCGAACATCGAAGAAGTACAAACTGCATCAACATACAGTCGGGGCGCTGAAGAAGGAACCCTTTTCGTTGGGGAGGGGCTCGGTGTTCCTTGATTGTTTCAAAGTTTGCCTCGGGTTTTTCTGAGGTTTTCCATGGGAAAGCGAACTTTAATTCATGGAAAAAAAAGGGGCCTCGTTCCTTATTTAGGGTTCCTTAGGTCAACGCCCCGACTGTATGCTTTCGGAGCTCCGCGGGGATTTCTGGGATGATCGGCGCTGCAGGGTCCCCCCTGCGACGCCTCGGGCGCCGCCGCTGGCGCGATCCGCGCGCCATATGGAAGGGGCCCGGCGCGGATCCAGGAAAAATCGCGCGGAGATCCACAAGTCTATGTTTATGCAGTCCCAGACATGCGACGTCCTCCCCAGACCCCCTCGGCCTGGCGAAAGCCCCCAGTGGCCGAACATAATGAAAGGCCTCCAGTTGTGACTTTTTGAAGAATCGAGGAGGTCTGGGATGTAGGCATCGCAGGCCGACTCCCCGCCAAGTGAGGAGCCCCCCTGATCCTCAGGGACGCCTCTCCTCTGGCATCGCGCGCCAGAATTCCCAGAGGGAGTGCATCGACACCACGGGCCGCTATTTACCAGCCTGGAACATATCCCGATCCCTAAGCTGGGCATCGCCTCATCACAATGCCAGTCTTATGGATTCCCTTAGTTTTTCAGGGCCCATCCCTAAGATTGTCATCGCCTTTTGAAATGGGATAAATTCGAGGCTGGTGAGCTATGCCAGTCCTCTGCCCATGAGCACACCGTCTACGCTACATCGACTCCGAGCACCAGGAGAGATCGGCTGCAAGGTGTGGCTCAGTGGAGACGGGGAGATGGGGAAAGGGGGGGACAGCGAGGGAACAAAACACTGGCCGGGAAAGCAGCAAGGTCGGTGGAAGGTGGAGGGTAGCGCGCCGGCAAACGAGCGCAGAATGGCAATGCCAGGCGATCACAGATTGATGCTCACGCCTCGCCTCTGCATCTCCGTGCGGGTGGGAACGATGACGTCCTTGGCCTGGCGGTCGATGTGGAAGAGCAGCAGCGGCTCTGCAGGCGACAGGTCTGGTATCTCGCCGTCCTGGGCCATGGCAAGCGCCCGCGCAGACACCCAGCCGGGCCTCAGGTCCACCAACCTGAAGGGGCCCTGGGACACACAAATAAATACACACAAATAACAGGATTCCCCATATTTTCCCATATTTTCTAGGTTTCTGTCTTCCCCCCCACTTCCCATATTTTTTTCCCTGGGGAATCGACGATTAATTGTGTCTGTGTGTTTTTTCCCTCCTGACAACCGAGCTCCCGCCGCAGGGCCCTCCATGAACGAGCCCCAGTTCGCGGTGCTCGTCACGACGTCGGACATGTCCCGGAAGGCAAAGCCCTCGTGGAGCACACACCACTGCTGGTAGGCCAGGTGCTCGAACGGGGTGTACTCCAGGCTCCGGGAGAGGCTCTGGAAGCTACAGTTCGCCGTCTCGAGCTTCGCCCGTCCGCCGCCCAGGAAGACCAGCATCCTGGAGGCGACACGGAGGTTGACATAAGGCAGATCTGTCCACCACGTAAAGAATACATTGTCCACTTGCCACCTCAGCCGCTGGCACTGCTCCGTCACACAGTGGCGGTCGAACGTGGCGCCCCCGCCTACGACCCAGACAGCATTGACCCGTAGCACCCGTCGCTGCATCGACATGGCCCACGCACCCTCGCGGGTGTCCGATCTTGTCATGTTCGCGTGCGGTATGCCCAACCACTCCTTCCTGGCCTCGCTCCGCTCAATCCGCGAGAGCAGCCTTGACCACCGGCCACTCAGGCTGCAGTCGGAGGTGTTGAACAGTCGGAGGTCAGCGTCCAGCATCAGGCCGTAGGCAGGAGCGTGAGGTTCATTGTCGAGGAGATACGCAATCCCAAACCACTTTTTGTAGGCTGCTGTCTTCATGTTCCTGGAGGTCGCGTCCGTCATCTTGGACAGGAAATCAGGCAGAGCGTATGCCACCACGGCTGTCCACAACGAGTTCATCGCACCCACCACCCCGGCAGAGATGTTCGCCACGGTGGCCTGGAAGAGCGCCAGGTGCCCGGCGTCGGTGAACACCAGGACAACAGACATGGCCGCCATAGCTCCTGGGCAGGCAATGTATCGGGTCGGGCGAAAGGGGGGGATAGCAAAGGGGGGGTTTGAGAATCAGCTCACGCAGCTGATTTTCCCAGCGCCTCCCGGCGCCGGAGGCGGCTATGTATCAAGGAATGGGCCCCTCGGTGAGGCCGAAACCAGCTGCATGCAGCAAATTTCGTAACCCCCCCTTTCCCAACCCCCCCTTTCGTCCGGCCCGAATGTACTGCTCCAAGAAGAGGGCCGCGTCGTAAAACTTCGGCGGGTGCACCGGCACGACGGCGCCCACGCGGGGCCCGCGGGCCTGCGCGCCGGCCTGCGGCAGCGGCAGGCGGCACGCGCCAGGCTCGCCGGCAGCCTGCGCCACTGCGGCCGGCCGCGTGCGCTGCAGGGCTGGCGCCTCAGCGGCACCCGCGGCATGCTGCCGGTGGCCGGCGTCCGGCGGCTCAGCGGAGAGGCCCGCCGACGGCGCGGCCGCTTGCGGTGCGCTGGGCGTGTCAGTGCGATGCTCAGCGGGGTCTTCTGATGGGCTCGTTTTCCACCAGCACCACCAGAAGCTGGAGGGGGAGGGGGTCCTCCTCCTCCTCCTCCTCCTCCTCCTCCTCCTCCTCCTCCTCCTCCTCCCTGCCTCCTCCTCCTCCTCCTCCTCCTCCTCCTCCACCACCACCACCTTCCCCCCTCCACCTTATGGCGGTGGTGGTGGAAAACAGGCCCATCATCTTTTCCACGCAGGAGGGGCCTCTCGGCAAGGTCCGAGCCCACGCCGAGCGACCAGAAGTGCACGACGGCCAGCGCTCCAAGGGACACGATGGCGCATCGCGTGCCGAAGCTGGACGGCCACCACCGATGGAGGCCAGTGCGCTTCCTGGCCATCGCTCGCGCGGCCAGCGCAGCGGCTCCACATCGCGCGCCGTGGCGGCACTTGCCCAGACCCCCTCGGGCAATGAAAAAATCATGACGGGAGGTTTTTCGCTAGTCTCGGCCTCGGGGGGCCCTCCCCGGGCCTCGCGGGACCGTCAGTAAACGACTCGGGATGAAAAACCGGTCCAGGGGAAGGGGTCGAAGTCGAGAGCTCCAGGGGTCGACGTAATGAAAAAATCATGACGTCGGGGGTCTGGGTGCGGAGGACACACACCCAGCAGCCTCCTCTCGGGGGCGCTGGCGCGGGCACCCGGGGATAGCCAGCGGACCTCGCGTGCCTCCAGGCCCGCACTGGAGCCGAAACTGCCGACTGCGGAGGCTTGCGGCCTCTCCGCTGTTCGAGAATTGCCGCGGCCACTGATGCTGAGCGTGGCGCAACACACGCACACCGCACTGCGCTGCGCCAGACACAGCCCTCGCAGAAGTTGCAGGTGTGGTGTTAGGAGAACAAACAGTGACATAAACATAAAAACTCGGAGGACCGCGCGGATTTCTCGGATCGGCGCTGGGGCCCCCCGGCGGCGCCTCCGGCGCCGCCCCTGGCGCGCTCCGCGCGCCAGAGCCGATCCGAGAAATCCGCGCGGACCTCCGAGTTTTTATGTTTATGCCACTTTTTGTTCCCCCAGGTGTTGAGGCACCGCCGCTTGGGAACGCACAGAACTCGAGGGAGCACCCCTCGTCGCGATGTCGTCAGACCTGGAACCCCGAACGGCAGGAGCCCGCTCCCGCCGCCTCTCGTGGACAGGAGGCCCAGACGTCCAGACGTACGGGCTCCGGGGGCTCCAGCGGGCGGGGGCGGAGGAACGAAGGAGGAGAAGGGGAGAGGGAGGGAGGGCAGCGAAGGGGAGGAGGAAGAGAAGAGGCAGGGAGGAGGCACAAGAGGAGGAGCAGGACAGAAATAAAGAGAGAGAGAGAGAGTGACGGATGGGGGGGGGAATGAAAAAAGAGAAGGAGAGAGAGAGAGAGAGAGAAAGAGAGAGGGAGAGAAAGACAGAAAGAACTAAAGAGAACCGTCTACCCGCTTTCGCTGACCCCATCGGCGCAACGGCCCGGCAGAGTGTGCCGAGGCTCTCCTTCCAGGCCTGGGAGGCCAGAAGAGCGGGCGACCTCAGAACTCACGGGCACCCGCGGTCTCCCCCATACGCGCCCAGGCCGTTGTCCGGGGGAGTAGAAGGGGATCAAAGACATGAACATAAACCTTTGGCGCTCCGCGCGGGTCTCTTGGATCTGCGCTGGACCCCCCTCCCTGGCGCGCTCCGCGCGCCAGAAGCCGGGCCGGAGGCGCCGCCAGGGGGCCCAGCGCGGATCCAAGGAATCCGCGCGGAGCGCCGAAAATTTACGCCTCTGGCGTTGTTTCTTCTTCGAGGGAGGGCGCCCCGCGCCCGCGGGAGCGCGGTGCCCAGACCCCCGACGTCATGACTGTTTCATTGCGTCGGCCCCTGGAGGTCTCGACCCATTCCCCTGGACCGGTTTCTCATCCTGCGTCGTTTTCTGACGGTCCCGAGGCCCGGCGAGGGCCCCCCGAGGCCCAAGATAGCGAAAAACCTCCCGTCGTGATTTTTGTTATTGCCCGAGGGGGTCTGGGTGGCCTGCGGCGCCGCGGGCTCCTGTCCAGAGTCTCCCGCGGGGGGGCCCCATCTCGACGCGTCGGCCTCCCCGGGGCGGGGGCTGCCTTCCGGGCGCGGGCGCCTGGGGCCGCCACGGGGCCCACAGGACGGACTGTTGCGTCGCAGCGGTGGCCCACGCGCACCGCCTCCGCAGCCCAGGCTGGGGCTGACTATACCTTCCAGAACACCCCAACCCAACCCGAAGGCCCGAGATTGACCCGAATTCCGGGTGGGGGGGGGGAATAGTACGGGCTTCGTGTGTTTTTTTCGATGTTCCCCGACCCCCTCCCCACTGGAGATGGAGCGCAAAATGAGGCCTCCGGGTTGGGGTGGGGTGGTTTGGTGGGTGGTGAGGGGTGCTCCTGGGCGAATTGTGCGCAACCCGGCGGGAGACAGAAGAAGGCGGCCACGGAGGAGGCGGGAGAAGGGCGACGCCAGGGCGAGACTGCACGCCCCCCAGGGCGAAAGGCGAGACCTCCCTCTGGTTCCCTTCTGAGCTCGGTCGGCGCGTTGCGTGGGGCCCTATCGTCAGCGCGATGCAGCACACAAATGTGCGATGTTCGGGAATGAACCTCGACGCCCAATGAGCTTGACCACATTCAACGCATGAGGAATGAATAAGTGGAGCCCATTCGGTGCGCCGATCTGGGATAAAATCTGTTCGCGCCAGGTGAGCTCACTTGCCGCCGGATGGGAGGCATTTGTTTGCGTTTATATGTTCGTGTTGCTACGAGTGCGCATTGTGTAGATTTGATCTGGAACCCGCGGGGTTCCTTGGGGCCACTTGCCGTGGAGGAGCGGGAGAGGGTGTGGCCGACCCGACCCGGGCACCCCACTGGAACGACCCGGCTGTCCCTGCTGCGGAGGGCTTGCCGGCCTCCCAGGGGGGTCCCCCGCAGAGACCTCGAACGACATCGGGGGCCCGTCAGCCCCGGCACCCCATTGGGGCGACCCAGCTGTCTCTGCTGCGGAGGGCTTGCCGGCCTCCCCGGGGTCCCCCGCAGAGGCCTCGAACGATATCGGAGGCCCACCAGCCTTGGAGGGCGTGAGCGAGTTAGCGAGATCTCTTATCCAGCCCCCTTCCTCCCCATCGAGAAGGGGTCTATCCATCACATCGGGGGCCCACCAGACCTTGAGGACCGGAGCGGTTCAGCGAGTTCTCTTATCCAGCCCCCGTCTCCCCCTTCGGGGAGGAAGGGGTCCATCACTGTTCCTTATTAATCCGCCGACCCTGTCGGCGTGTGCGAGGGGCTTCCTCGTCCGTTCCTCGCCGCCCCCCCTTCTTCCTTCCCCCGTACCCTCCTGCCGTCATGCCGTTGTCGATTCGAAGGGAAGCCCCTTCCCTTTGATCCCTTCCCCAGGGGGGGGGGGTCACGGGGGGGGTGGGGGGGGGGTCCCGGGTGTGTGTGTGTGGGGGGGTGGAGGGGGGGGGTGGGGGGGCAGATTCGTTTTTCCTCGGGCGGCCTCGAAACCTCGAAAACACTCCAAATGAGGTCCGACTGCTCAAGATGGCCCCTGAGACGGCCCAAGAGTGCCCCGAGTCGCCCAAAGATCGGCCGAAGACGCCCAAGATAGCCCCAAGACCGTCCAAGAAGCCTCCAAAACGTCCCAGGCCCCCTCCAAGAGCACCCCCAAGAAAGGCCCAAGAGGCCACACTCATTACTTTTCCACCGGAAACTTACATTTCCAGCACATACGACGTTTCGGCCTTCACGGCGTCACAGACAGCTTCGTCTTCAGGGTCGGCGGCACCGGCCGTAAGGCCTTCGCAATATACACCACCCCCTCCCCCAAGCGACCAGCGCTCAGCGCCAAGCTCTCAGGGGAGGGGGGCGACTCAGCTGCGCCCACGAGTGACCCCCGGTATAAGAGTGACCTCTGGTGCGCGCGGCTTCTTGGGGGCGGCAGGGGGGGGACCGTACACGAGCGCGCAAGACGCCACTATCGCGTCGCGCTCGGCGGTCGGGGACCTCAGTGAGCCCGCACCCCAGACCCCCGACGTCATGACTGTTTCATTGCGTCGACCCCTGGAGCTCTCGACCCATTCCCCTGGACCCGTTTCTCATCCTGCGTCGTTTTTTGACGGTCCCGAGGCCCGGCGAGGGCCCCCCGAGGCCGAAGATAGCGAGAAACCTCCCGTCGTGATTTTTGTTATTGCCCGAGGGGGTCTGGGACCCAAAAGGTCCCTCCGGTGCAGGGCCCTTCCCATTAGGAGTTCCGCCCCGGCGACGACGAGGCCGACGGCCCCGGTGGCCGCGGCGGCCGCGCGACCGGCCCCCCCGTGCGCGTCCGTCGGCGCGGGCGCCGCGGCGCCGCGGCGCGGGCTCGGAGGAGGACCTGTGCGGGCCCCGGTCGCTTGCACTCCACCGCCGCCTCCATGAGAGGCCTCCAGGTGGGGTCCCAGACATGGTCGCGTCGTGCAAAAATCAGGACGGAAGGTCTTGGCCAATGTCGGCCTCGGGGGGCCCTCGCCGGGCTTCGGGACCGTCAAAAAACGACTCAGGACGAAAAGCAGGTCCAGGGGAAAGGGTCGGGACTTCCAGGGACCCCGTATGGAAAAAATCAGGACGTCGCATGTCTGGGGTCGGAGTGGAGTCAACCAGTACAGTAAGGATGCGCGATGAGGATGCACGTGCCTTAAAGGCCACATCGAAGCTTCTCGAGCGGGGCGCTGCCAACGATGAAAGTGGCCGAGGATGGACTGAGGAGGCAAGGATGCGAGGGTACCCTTGGGAAGGTTGCCCATCCATACTATGCGGGTTGACTGTAGATGGGGTCGGCGGATCGCACCGCATCGCCGATGCATCGGAGATGCACCGGCGATGCACTGCCGACGCATCGTCGACTGGGGCGATGAATCGGCGACGTGCGCTTGAAGGAGGTCGCAAGTCGGGCTCTGCATCGAGCCGCATCGGCGATGCCTCGGCGATGCGGCGCGATCCTCCGACCCCATCCAGGAGGCCCAGATCCATCCCCCCTCCCTCGTCCACCCTCATCTTCCTCTCCCTCTCTCCGAGGAAGAGGGAGGGGAGGAGGGAGGCGGTGGTGGCGTATCACCTTCCCAGACATACGACGTCCGGAGCTTTCAGGACGGGGTCCCTGGAAGTCCCGACCCCTTCCCCAGGACCGGCTCTTCATCCTGCGCCGTCCTTTGGACGGCCCCGAGGCCCGGCGAGGGCCCCCCGAGGCCGAAGATGGCCAAAGACTCCCCGCCCGGCTATTTTTTTTCTACAGCGCGATCGCGTCTGGGTTTCGGGTATTGCTAGAAGTGCCCCTGGCCCAAAGTGCCCCAAGCTTTTCGCACCATTTTGGAGCCCCTGGGGGCCCCTGGGCCTTGTGAGGGGTGC
>CAUYUJ010021815.1:58568-106068 GCA_963575745.1 Prorocentrum cordatum | reverse complement strand
CCCGAAGAGGTAAAACTCAGTGATGTTACTTGGACTGTTGACAGATTTTGGCGTTACCGCCTTATCAAGCATCCAACCACCCATGACCGCCCAAAAAACCTCCAATATCCTCGCCAAAGTCAGCCAACGTGGCTCCAAGGACGGCCACGAGACGTCCCAAGAGGGCTCCAAGACAGCCCAAGACGCATCCCTAGAGGGCTCAAGAGGCTCCCATAAGGGACCCCAGAGGTGGAACCCGAGGATCAGGAGGAGCAGGGCAACGACGAAGAAAAGACGAGATGGAACCGAGATCAAGAGAGACCGTCTCTGGGAACAAGTTGGAAAGTTAGGAGGCAACTCCTGGGATGCTTTCGTAGGAGCGGCTGAGGACGATTGAAACAGAGTCAGGCAACACTGAGCGGGGCAGAACGAGAATTGAGCCCACGACTGGGCCGAAATAGACGGGGCTAAGCGGGATTTGATAAGATTCGGAGCTCGACTAAGCTGGACTTCAACCACGGAGATACGGTCAGGAATCTTCGCTCAGCGTGTCGCGGCGACGGCCCCGGCGACACGCCACGGTGTCTTTCCGCACCGCGGGGCGGGAGGCTCGGGAGAAGCTCGGAACGCTTAGCTCACGCTCGGGGACCCGGACATGGACCGCGCGTCGCGCCGAAGCGTGGTGGGCCAAGAGCCAGCGGCGCGGCACGCCATGCCAAAAATCCCGACCTCAGTCGAATCAAGAAAAAACGGATACCCATCGGCCGGAGGTCGGTAGAAACGTGGAGTAGGAAAGCGTTGAAAACAGATTGGGTGCCCGCCCAGCCCCTAAAGAGGACGGAAGAGGTGAAGCCACTCGATCATTGAAGTAGGAAGGCGCAGAATTTGAATAGGAGGTCGACTACAAAGTCGATTTACCCCCAGATTGGTTTCCTCGTCGAATCCATTGACAAAAAGCATATATAAGGTTCGTAGATCTACGCCACCTTCTACGAATTGTTCATCGATTCGACGAGGAAATCATTTCTGGGGTAAATCAATGATGTAGTCGATCCCCTACTCAATCAATGTAGATTGAAGTGCCTACTGGGAATCCAGAAATGCTTACTCTCAACTCTGACTTTCAACTCTGTCATCGATCCCCTACGAGGAATCCAGAAATACCTACTTCCAACTCTGTACTCGATCCCCGTACGAGGACTCCAGGAACACCTGCCTCCAACGACCGATGTGTGTGCGCACCTGCGCTCGGAGCTCCGCGCGCGGAGTCCTCTCTTGGATCGGCCCTGGAAGCCCCCCCATATCCCTGGAGCGCGAAAAAGCGCGCCGGGGGCGCCGCCGGAGGTGGCGCCAGGAGGGCCCCGCGCAGATCCAAAAACTCGTCGTCGTCGTCGTTCAGGACAGCCAGCTCGAGGTAAGATGATTTAAATACGTAGACCCTCGGCCACCAGACGAGGACGCAGCAAGTTTTGACGCTCGTCGCAGCCCCCTGCTCGCATGGCGCGCCCCAGACAGGCGAGATAGGGCAACCGTGCCCTGCGAGTCGTCGTCGTCGTTGTCGTCGCCATTCAGGGTCGGCGGCACCGGCCGCAAGGCCTCCGCAGTCTGCGCGGAGCTCTTCCACGACCCTGCGCCCGTGACGGCCGGCCTTGTAGTAGGTCGGGCATGTCCTCCTACAGGGGGGATTGTGTCAGGTACTAGGACGAAAAATGAAAAATAGTCAAACCAACCCAAAACATGCTCAAACATACTAACAAAAATCGTCCCCGGATTGTTGCTTGAGTCTTTTTGAATACTCCTCCTGTGGAGAGAGGCGCCCGACGTAAGCCTTGTGTTTGCTTGGTGTCTTCTCGCAGCGACAGGCGCTTCGTGGCGATGCCGTTGCGCTGGCTCCCGCTTCCGCTGACACTTCCTGGGGGCCTCGGCGCCCCCCTCGCCCCCCACATCCCTCCTCGGAAAAAGCACCAGGAGCGGGTGGAAGCTGCCTGTTCGCGGCTGCGCCGAAGCCCATGTGGCGAGTACCCTGCTTGCTTCTGCAGCCCCTGACGCACAGGCATATGAAGTGCTGATTAGTACGATTAATTTCTTATCATCATTATTTGATTATTTTCTTATCATCATTATTATTCAGACTACGAGTACGACTATTAGAATTACAATTGGTATTCGTATAATCATCATCCTTATGATTATCATTGGTATTCCTTTTCATCATACGATCCGAATCTGTTAGGTGCTTTTTCTCATTTACACCTGCATTATCAATATTGTCATTCACATTATTCTTATTCGTATTCTTATTCGGCGCGCTGGGGCCGATGCCCCCCCGAGGAGCTGCAGCCCGACGCGCCCGCTTCGCGAAGCGGCGGCCGCTCCGCGGCGGCCCCACGTCGAGCGTCGAGCGGCAGGGGGGGGGAGGGAGGCGGGAGGGAGGGAGGAGGGAGGATAGAAGGGGAGGAAGGGGGAGGGAGGAGGGAGGAGCGGAGAAGGAGAGGGAGGGAGGGAGGAGAGGAGGAAGGGGAGGAGGAGGGAGGGAGGGAGGGAGGAGGAGGAGGGGAAGGGAGGGAGGGAGGAAGAGGGAAGGTGGAGGGGAGGAGGGAGGAGGGAGGGGGAGGAGGGAGGAGGAAGGGAGGGAGGGAGGAGAGAGAAGGAAGGTGGCAGGGAGGGAGGGAGGAGGGAGGGAGGGAGGAGGGAGGAGGAAGGGAGGAGGAAGGGAGGGGAGGGAGGGAGGGAGGGAGGGAGGAGGAAGGGAGGGGAGGGAGGGAGGGGGGAGGGAGGAGGGTGGCGCGCCGTCGGGGGTGGCGGGCCTCCTCCGGGCCACCGGCCCCCGCGTCCGGCCCGCGTGCTCCCACGGGGCGGCGGCCTCCGCGGCCTGGCTGCGCTCCAGAGGCGAGACCTCGCTCTCGCCTGCAGGGCCGATCGCTTCCTCTTCTCGATTCCTCCTCCCCCTCCTTCTGTCCCTCCTCCTCCTCCTCCTCCTCCTCCTCCTCCTCCCCCTCCTCCTCCTCCTCCTCCTCCTCATCATCAGCCTTCTCCCCCTCCTCCAAGATGTTCCCAAGACGGCCCCCAAGACTCCCAAGAGCGCCCCAAGAGGGCCCCAACATTCGCCAAGGACGCCCCAAGAGGCCCCCAAGACGGCCAAGATGGCCCAAGATGGCCTCCAAGATGCCTCCAAGACGGCCAAAATGACCTGCGAGACGGCCAAGATGGCTTCCGAGACGGCTAAGATAGTTCTCAATATTGCTCCAAGACGGCCCAAAATGCACTCCAGACGGCCGAAGGTGGCCTTCAGAGGGCCCAAGACGGCTCAAGAAACCCCGAAGAAGCCAAGAAGCCTCCAAGACGGCCCAAGAGGCCTCAAAAAGGGTATGCAGGAAGGGGTGAAGAGTTAAAAATCTTAGATTCGCCTGAGGTATTTGAAGGATTGTTGTATTGGTGACTTTTCGGATTTCCGTCGGCCCGAGATGGCCCAAGAGGCCCCAAAGATCGCCCCAAGATCGCCAAGAAGCCTCCAAGATGGCCCCATGACGGCCTAAGAGGCCCCTAAGACGGCCCCAAGAGGCCTCCAAGTCGGCCCAAGAGGCCTCCAAGACGCCCAAAATGGCCTTCAAGACGGCCATGAAGCACCCCAAGAATGCTCCAAGTCGGTTCAGAGAGGCCCCCGAGACGGCTCCCGACGGCGGCAGATGGTCCAGGAACGCCCTAAGACGGCCGAAGAAACTCCCAAGGAGGCTTCCAAGGCGCCAAGAGAGCCAAGGAGGCCCCCAAGACGCCTCCAAGAGGCCCCCGGGAAGCTCCCAGGAGGCCCCAAGAGTGCCCCAAGAGGTTTCCTGGAGGCCTCCTCCTTCTACTCCTCCTCCTTTCCTCCCTCCAAACCTTGATCCTCCCTCTCATCCTCCCCAAAATGTTTCCCCAAGGGTTACCAGAGCGGCTGGGGGGAACACATAGTCCGCTAGCTTGGCCATGCTGGGGCCCAACATTTAACCACAGAGGCACTTCCCAAAAGGCAGGGGGCGAAGGTGTTTCGCCGCATGCGTTTTCAATGACTATATATATATAGAGAGATAAATAAATACATATACGACCACCCTTCGGGTGATAAGGAGGTTCGGGGGTGAGAGGAACCAACGTCTCACCCGATCGGTCGCACTATCGATCTCACTATCGATCTCACTATCGGTCTCGCTCGATCGATCTCACTCGCTCGATCTCACAATGGATCTTACTCGATCTATGTCACTCGATCGATCTCACAATCGATCTGACTATCGATCTCACAATCGATACCACTATCGATCTCACTATCGATATCGCAATCGATCTCACATTCTGTCTCACTGTCGATCTCACTATCGATACCACAATCGATCTCACAATCAACGTCATCATCATCATCATCAACATCGTCGTCATCAACGTCATCAACATCATCATCATCGAGACACCATCGTCATCATCATCACATCATCACCATCATTATCAACATCACCACCATCACCATCATCATCACCGGGGCACCATCATCGTCATCATCATCATCAGCATCATCTTCATCGGGGCACCACCATCATCATCATTGGAACACCACCATCATCATCATAATACCATCTTCATACAACATCATCAACATCATCAGCACCGTCGGGATACCATCATCCCCATCAGCATCATCCTCATCATCCACATCACCAGCATCATCGGGACAACATCATCATCATCAACATCAGCATCATCTTCATCACCATCATCGGGCAACCATCATCAAAATCATCAGCATCACCTCATCATCAGATGCGTCATCAAAATAAGCATCATCGGGACACCATCATCGTTATCATCATCATCATCAGCATCATCATCATCGAGACATCATCATCAACAGCATCATATTAACCTCATCATCACCATCATCGGGGCAACATCATCATCATCTTCATCATCATCATCTCACCATCATACCATCATCATCATCAACATCATCAGGATCATCAACATCATCATCATCATCGGGACACCATCACCATCAGCAATGATCATCATCAACATCATCATCATCATCGGGGCACCATCATCATCACCACCAGCACGATCATCATCATCAGCATCGTCAACATCATCATCATCATCATCATCATCATCATCATCATCGGGACACCATCCTCATCACATCACCATCATCATCATCAACAACATCATCGACATCATCATCATCATCATCATCACCATCATCATCATCATCATCATCATCATCATCAACATCATCGGGACACCGACGGGACACCGGCGGGACACCGGAGGGACACCGCGCGGCACCGGTTGCCGGAAGGGAGACTTTTGGTCGGGCCGCGCCTCAGCCACAGCTTGACACGGGCGGGACACCGCGCGGCACCGGTTGCCGGAAGGGAGACTTTTGGTCCGGCCGCGCCTCAGCCTCAGGAGACTTTCTTCTCGCCCGCCCACGCAGCTTCGCCTCGCCCGCACGCACGGCACGCACGAACACGAAACCGACACAGATTTCCAAGTAGGGGGTCTCTCCGTTCCACTTCGATCTCACCCCCTCACCTTCGGAATTTCGATATATATATATATATATATATATATATATATATATATATAAATTACATACATATATATATGAATAGATATATGCATATACACATATTTATATGTATGTAGACGTGTATATCTAGCTTGCGTACTAGGTAACCAGGTAGACTAGACATGAACACAGACATGCACATATAAGTGTAGAGACAAATCTTTATACGTATCTATTCAAATTCAAATTTATATATATATATATATATACATATATGGACATGTACATACATATGCATGTATACAAAAATACCCGGCTAGGTAAATATAGACATCTCCATATATATGTAGATAAACAACAGGGGATCTATATACATACACATATCGATGGATCGATAGATAGATAGCTAGATGCACACATCTGTAGGCATGTGTAACCATCAGGGTGAGGTGGCCGAACGGTCGTTCACTGTCCCTGGGTGCGTGACTGAAGTCGGGCTCCGCGGTGTGGCTTGTTGCTTATGCGTTGTTGTCATCGTCCTCGCCAGCGACCCGCCCGAGGCCGACCCGCGACCCACCCCGCAACCGCCCCACGACTTACCCTGCGACCCACCCCGCGACCCACCCGCGGTGCTTTGATGAAGAAATCGGCGCCCGCGGCGGGCTCGTGGAGCAACGTGTAAAACAAACATGTGAGCTTGCGGCGGGCTCCTTCAGAACCTTGCAGGCTGCCGACGGCATCGCCGACCCCTCTCTCTTATCGGAAGTATGTTGTTCACATTCGCTCAATCTCTCTCTCTCTCTATCTCTCCCTCCCTCCCTCTCTCCCTCCATCCTTCCGTTGCTATGTCGATCGGTTATGCTAGTATGTTGGTACTGTGTATTTGTCCATCTCTCTCTCTCTCTTTGTCCTTATCTCTGCGTAAACATCTAAAACCATGTGTATGTATATTTGTATATGTATATACAGAAATGTTCCATGACTACACTCGCTCTCTCTCTCTGTCTCTCCCTCTCTCTCTCTCTCTTCCCCCACTTCTATCGTCATCCTTCTCTCTCTCTCTCGCTATCTCCTTATCCCTTTCCCGCTCGCCGTCTCTCTCCCCCCTCTCTCTCTTGATATCTAGATATAGATCTTTCTACATATATAAGTGTACATATATATATATATATATCGTTCTATCTCTTCCTTTCTCGCGTTCTTTCTACCGCCCCCTCCTCCCCCTGCCCCGATGGCACCAACAAAGACGGGAGGCGAACACCTGGAGCGTCCAGTCTCCGTACCAAGCTCTCCAAGAATCGCCGAAGTGCTCGCCAGCCTGAGCGAAGCCTTGAGACACGTGGCTCTGGTGTGCCTGGCGGGCACGCGCGGGCGGACAGTCACAATACATCCGGGGGAGACGTCGGCACGGGTGGCAACACACGCGCGGTCTTGTGACCCATTTCCTTCCGCCGCCACCTGGCAACTCCTCCAGAAGGCTCGCGGACCACGGCCAGTGGCAAAGAGGCTGGCCGAGCAGCCGCTCTGGGCCACGAGGAGCGCGAGCGGAATGCCCTGCTGCACGGCTGCGTCATCCTGTCCCTCCTCTGCCTCCCCCCACCCTCCCTGTTCCGCACCGAGTTCCCTGCAGCCCTCGCTGGGCGCCCCTAGGCGCGTAAACGTCGCCACTTTTACTGCTACCCTCGATGGCACCCAAGTGATACGTCGCGTTGCGCTACGGGCTGCCAAGAGTGCAGGTAGAGGCCTCCTTAATGGGGTCCGACAAAAAAATAAAGGCAACTCGAGACCCTCCCAGAGGCCTCCTGAAGGCCTCCCAGGGGCCTCCTAGACCCTCTTGGAGACCCTCTGGAATGCAACTAGCGGGCTCTTAGAGGCCACTACATGCCACTTGAGACCCTCCTAGGTGGGGTCGGGCGGCCCGCATCGGCGATGCATCGGCAACTTCGGCCGATGCATCGGCGCCGTCGGCGTGGATCGGCGGCGAACGAGGGGGGGAAATGAAAAGGGGCTGGCCTTCACAGAACTTCTGAGAAGTTCTGTAAGCTTTTCCCGAAGACACTGATAACGGTTCAGAAGGCGCGAGGGCTTCTGAGAACTTCCACCGCCTTGTGACACCCCCATCTCACTTCCCCCCCTTCGCTCGCCGCCGAATGGAGAACCTCGGACTCCACATCGAGCAGCATCGGCGGTGCATGACGAGCGATGCGGCGCGATCCTCCAAACCCATCTGCCCGAGCAGCGGTCGCCATTTTCCTGCGGCCCCGACGTGTCCAAGCGGACAACGGCCGCCACTGTCCTGCACCACTTGGGGTGTCCAGTGCGGGGCGGCCGCGCAGGGACCTCGCCGTCGCTCGGGCGTCCGTTCCCCGTGCATGTGTTTCTTGATCTCGGGCGTGTATTTTTCAAGGGCTCCAAACTTCGCGCTTCGCGCTGCGCGAAGCGCGAAGCGCGAATAACTTCGCGCTCTCGCGCCGCCTCCCAAGGGAGAAGAAGAGGCTGAGGAGGAATCAGAGCCGAACCGCGAAGCGCGAAGCGCGAGTAACTTCGCGCCCTCGAGGGCGCCCTTGATTTTTGGCGGGGGTCCAAGATGCTTATCGATGCCCCCCGCCGGAGGAAAAACGCACACGTCCGAGCGATGCCACGGGATCCGGAGGCACTTCGAGCTGCGCTGGGCCCCGCCATGCTACGACCGGGGAGGGGGGAGGAGGAGGAGGAAAGGAGGAGGAGAAGGAGGGGGAGAAGGAGGAGGACGCCGATCTTTCCCAAGGAAGAGGACGAGAAAGGAGGAACCCCCCCTGCACCCACTGGAAGGGATGGGGGCGGCCCAAGCGGCGCAGCGGCAAGCGGCAATATACGTGGGATCACCGCGGGTAAGCGCATGCAAACGTATAGAGGGATACTTGGCACCACCGAGGGAGAACCGGGCAGACGCTAACCTGACGCACACACACACACACCACCGCGAACCCGAACATCCGAACAGACAGACCTAAAAAAGGCTGCGCGCTCTCACGGATCACGGGAAAGGAAAAAGGGAAAGGGAACGAGGGGGGACGGGCGAGGGACGGATGTGCCCAACCCGGGCTCCTGTGCTCCCGCACGTCGCTGGCGCGGCACGGAGGGGAAGGGAGGGAGTGCTCGAACCAGGTGCCACCGAGCATTCCCCTACCTTCCGACCCCGAAGCTCAGCTGGGCACCCCCCTGACGGCGCGAAGCTGGGCCTCTCGGCCTCGGCGCCTCCGAGCTCGCAGGCCACCCGCGAGCGGCGGGTCAGTGCTCGGGCCTTCGCCTCTGCGTGCTCTCCCTCGCCCCTCCTCCAGCTCCCCATTCCCCCTCCTTCCCGATCCGTAGGCCCTACAGCTCCACGGCTGCAGATTCTGGCTGCGAGGAGGCATGCTAGCGTCAGTTGCGAGTGGCATATGCTGCATTCTGCTGAAGCGGGGGGGGGGAGGCAGAAGGCATCGTGGGGAAGGGATGCGGGGCCGAGAGGGAAAGAGGCCGGGCCGGGCCAGCACGCCAGAACAGTACAGTACACCCCACTCACACATACGAACACGTTCAGTACTCAAGCGTACGGAAGCGACGGCCGCAACACAGTACACCCCACACAGAAGGCACCTCCGACCAGCGAGCGCACCGCGAAAGCTCCTGGCTGCTTCCCGTCCTCCGCCCTCGGCGACTTGCGCCCCCTGTTCGTCGATATCTTCCTGATGCTCTGACATCTTCTACAGTCGGGGCGTTGACTTAAGGAACCCTAGACAAGGAACGAGGCCCCTTTTTCCCACAAGTTACGCTTCGATCTCCCATGGAATACCTCGTGAAAACTTGAGGCGAGCTGTAGAACAATCAAGGAACACCGAGCCCCTCCCCAACGAAAAGGGTTCCTTCTTCAGCGCCCCGAGTGTATGCGCACTTCCCAGTCGGTCCTCATCCGTTGCACTCGAGCTCCCTCGCATCCACGTGCCCGCCCTTCCGCTCTCCCGACCTCGCCCTGTCTCGCCCCGCCTTACCCTTTCCACCTGGCCAGGCTCGCCTCACCTCCACACACACACAGTAGTAGTCTCGTCTCGCCCGTCCCACCTCTTCCCCCCAATCCTCCCCAGCTCCCACCCGATCACACCCCCTTTCACCGCTCTCCCCGTCCCCGTCCCCTTCCCCCCTTCTCTTCTCCACCCACGTCGCCCCTCCCATCCTGCCACCCTCTCGCCTCCCCTTCCCCCCCCTCTCCCTGTCGTGTGTTTGTTTGTTTTTCCTCTCTCTCTCTCTCTGCTATGTTTGCTGTTCTCTCCCTCTCTCTCTCTGCCTCTCTGTCCCTTTTTCTCTCTCTCTCTCTCTCTCGCACTCTCCCACGGAAAAAACAAATGAGAGGGCCCGAGAGCGCCGACGTGCCTGCGAGGACGGAGCGCACATGCAGATCGCCCCGCCACAGGCGCCTTCTGTGAAGGGGCACTGGGGCACACAAATCAATAGACACAAATAACCAGCTTCCCCGTATGTTCCCATATTTTCTGGGCTTCTGTCCTCCCCCCCACTTCCCACAGTTTCCCACATTTTCGGGGGGATCGACGATTCATCGTGTCTGTGTCTTTGTCCCCTCCGGATTTCTGCTCGAGGACTCATCGAGCCCGCCGCAGGCGCCAGTTGTTGGTTTTGTTAGGTCGGGCGTGTTCCCCTACAGGCTCATTTTTTGCCGACAAATCAAAAGTACAACAAAAACGGATTCCAACATGCTGAGAATTATCCCGGCAAAGCAACCTAACAGCGATGTGTAGAAGCATATCTGAAAGCATTCCCCTTAAGATTCAGATGAAAATCCAGTTGTCGAATTCTGCTGTTCTCGCAGTCGTAGTCGCATTCGCGATGACAGTCGCAGCGGCAACGGCAGTCGCAGTCACAGCCTCAGCCTCAGCCTGCCTCCTCCTCTCCTCCTCTTTCTCCTGCTCCTCCTCCTCCTCCTCTTCCTCCTGCTCGTCCTCGTTCTCGTCCTCCTCGTCTTGCTCGTCCTCCTCCTCCTGGTGCTCCTCCTCCTCCTCCTCCTCCTCCTCCTCCTCCTCCTCCTCCTCCTGGTGGTCCTCGTTCTCCTCCTCCTGGTGCTCTCCCCCCCCTCCTCCTCCTCGTCCTCCTCCTCCTCCTCCTCCTCTCCTCCTCCTCCTCTCCTCCTCCTCCTCCTCTCCTCCTCCTCCTGGTAGTCCTCCCCCTCCCCTCCTCCTCCTCCTCCTCCTCCTCCTCCTCCTCCTCCTCTCCTGGTCGTCCTCGTTCTCGTCCTCCTCGTCTTGCTCGTCCTCCTCCTCCTGGTGTCTCTCCTCCTCCTCCTCCTCCTCCTCCTCCTCCTCCTCCTCCTGGTGGTCCTCGTTCTCCTCCTCCTGGTACTCTCCCCCCCCCTCCTCCCCCTCCTCCCTCCTCGTCCTCCTCCTCCTCCTCCTCCTCCTCCCTCCTCCTCCTCCTCCTCCTCCTCCTCCTCCTCCTCCTCCTCCTCCTCCTGGTACTCCTCCCCCTCCCCTCCTCCTCCTCCTCCTCTTCCTGGTCGTCCTCCTCCTCCTCGGTCGTCCTCCTCCTCCTGCTCGTCCTCCTCCTCCTCCTGCTCGTCCTTCTTCTCCTGCTCCTCCTGCTCCTCGTCCTGCTCCTGCTCGTCCTCGTCCTCCTGGTCTTGCTCGTCCTCCTCCTCGTCGTGCTCTTGCCCCTGCTGAAAATGTGGCCCAGGAATGGGAGTTCTGGGAAGTCGAAGAGCACGAAGTTGCCTACAGTTGGCTACGGGCATTCAAAATGTGGCCCGGGAATGGAGTTCTGGGAACTCGAAGAGCACGAAGTGGCCTACAGTTGGCTCCGGGCATTCAAAATGTGGCCCGGGAATGGAGTTCTGGGAACTCGAAGAGCACGAAGTGGCCTACAGTTGGCTCCGGCCCTCCAAATGTGGCCCGGGAATGGAGTTCTGGGAACTCGAAGAGCACGAAGTGTGTGACTGTTGCATCCGGTTATTCAAATGTGGCCCGGGAATGGCGTTCTGGGATCTCGAAGAGCACGAAGTGTGTGACTGTTGCATCCGGTTATTCAGAATGAGCCTGGGAATGGAGTTCTGGGAAGTCGAAGAGCACGAAGTGTGTGACTGTTGGTGAAAAACGAGTTCGGCACAGGCCCGCCCGGCAACTCCCAACACCTGCCCGGACCCCCCTGTGGAGTGATCTGTGACCTCTTTTGACACTACTAGAAACCTATCAGTCTTCGCTGTTAGGTAAAAAGAATGACACATCGCCCCCCGCCTATTTCTTAACTACTTAGGAATGTTCCTCCTGTAGAAGGACGTGCCCGACTGAATGGTTTTGTGAAGCAGCATTGGTGCGTTGCGCGTGGGGCGCGAGGTGGGTCACGGGATGGGCGGGATGGGTGGTGGGTCGCGGGTGGGACGCGGGTGGGTCGCGGGAGGGCCGCCCGTGGGGTGCGGGCGGGGTCGGCCACGCGCGGGTTGTGGGCAGGTCGCGCGTAGCGTCGGGGCGCGGTCTGGCCGCGCAGCCGCGGCGACGGACCAGAACAGCAATCCGCACCACGGAGCCCCACTGCAGCCACGTCCCCGTCGCTCTGCTGGATGAGTCTCTCTCTCTCTCTCTCTCTCCATCCCTCCCTCCCTCCCCCCCTCTCGCTCTATGCACACATGTCAAAAGCAGTAGCCGGAAGCCTGAACGGTCATAGGTGGACGCCAGCGCAAGTCGCGCCCTGCGCACAAGTTGGCGCAGTTCTCGCCATCCTGCAAGCACCCGTGGAAGAAATTGATCTGGTCTGCCTCGTGCGCCGGCGCGGATTATCCAAACACGTTGAGGGTCGACGGCGGATGGCAAATGCACCCTCTCTTCTTTCGATTACGGCCAACTGGATACGGGGGAACAAAGATAGAAGGGGCAGGCGGAGGCAAGATGCGGAGGAGCCATGATTCGACTTGGAAGGGGGAGCGCAGTGGCACGGGCACTACAAAGAGGAAAGATAATACGAGCATCCGAGTCCGCGAGCAAGATGCGGAGGAGGAGGAGGAGGAGGAGGACCAACGGCACAGGGAGGAGGAATATGAGGAGGATGACCAACGGCAGAGGACGACGGGCCAGGGAATGAAAAAGGATAGAGGATAATTCGCAAAGAGGTGGACTAGGAAGGAGGAGCGAGAGCAGGGGAGCAGAATGGAGGAGAGCTCGAGGCCAATATGCAACCCGCGATATCTCTGCTGACGCCACGAGCATCGACTTGTGGGCCCCAGCGGCTTCGAGGGTGAGCTCTGACCCCGTCGGTGCGCAGTCTGGAGCCCCGACTGGGGGCCAACTTTGGAGCGGGTCAAAAGGGTGCGTCGCGGGGTCGGTAGCGGGTGGGTCGCGGGCGTGTCGTGGGTGGGTCGCGCGGTGGGGACGCTGACAATAACAACAACAATGGTAAGACCGTTCGCTCCTGTTCGCGTGCCATTCAGGACGGTTTCCCCAAACCCTCGATACCCGCCCATTTCGTCTTTGATCGTGTCCCCTCGGGGGCATGTCTTCCTTACCCGCCGAATGAATTTGGCGCAGACCGGGGATAACAACACAGATGGCAGGAAGGGACACGGAGGGGATAATGATGGAGCACGAGAGAGATCCGCAGGAAGGAGGCTAGGAACAGAAACCAGGTGGCAGAATCCGACGGGCAGATCGGGCGGGTAGGCCGGGCCCTGACGGCCAGCGAATCGCGAGAAAGTCTCTAGCGGTAGCGCGATTCCCACGTGGATCGGGAGAAAGGCGGGAGTCGTTGTTTTTGAAATCCGGGGGCCAGAGGCGCAGTTTGAGCCGAGCTTCCCCTGATAAAAACAAAACAGGGTACGAGCCCCGGGGAAGCATTTCAATTGAAAAAGCACAGTGGTCACTGGAGGAGGGGATCAGCAATACTCGTTTTGCAATAATGAAAGTTCAACGACAAAATCAGCAGCAATAACCACATGTTATAAATCGTTCGCTCTTACACGCTCGCCTGCCATTCAACGCGTAAATCCCAAACCTTCGGTACCGGGCCTCTTCGTCAGCGGTCGTGCCCCCTCTTGGGGTATATCTTCCACGCCTGCCGCGCGTACTTGGTGCAGCCCCTGAAACAGACGAAGAGAGGACGGATGGAAGGGGGAGGGAGAAGGATGGACACAGGATTCGCAGGACGGGGCCCATCGGGCGGGTAAACCCTGACGGGCGGGTCGGGAAGCCGAGCCCACGCGGTCAGATCGAGAGGGCGTGTTGCTTAAGCGTGAGTTTTGCGTGAGTCGCAAGGGGAGCTCGAGCGATAACGCGATTCCCAAGTACATCATGAGAAGAGGCCACTGCGAGAGAGTGATTCCTGATTGTCGAAGGCGCGGCATCCAAATGAATTGCGAGTAAGTCCCACGCGAGAGCGCGATTCCTGCATAACTTGTGGGAAGTCCCGCGCGAAAGCGCGATTCTTCAGAGAATTATGAGGAAGTCTCCAGCTGAAGCCGTTGTTGTTGTAACTCGGGGGCCAGGGGCCAAATTTGGTGACCCCTAGCTTTCTCTTAAAAAACGCGAACCCCAGGAACGGCATTTCAATTGACAAAGAAAATGTGCCCTGGAGTTGAACAACAATAATTTTCGAAATGGGAACTCAGTATCAACAGCGGCATCAGCAGCAGCAGCAACAGCGGCAACAACAACAACAACCACAACCACCACCACACCACAACCACCACCACACCCACCCACCACAAACACCAAACCACAAACAACCAGCAACAAACAAAGGCCATCCGTGGCCGCGGAATCCCACGTCACCCACGCACCAAGGGACGGTGTGAACAACTCTGCCCGATCCCCTCACTCTGATAACTGTTTATGCGTATATCTGTACAAACTTACTAGAACCACGCGCGCTACGCGCGCTTAAGATCAAATCGCGGCATCATGGCGCCAAAGGATGCTACGGCAAGCAGTGCCGTCGACAGCGGATCGCGTTCCAGAGGGCCCAGGCGGCCGACCCTCCTGGAGCTTTGGATTTCTCGCGCTGCGCTGCCGGCAGGAGGCGGAGGCGAAGGAGGAGGAGGAGGAGGGGAGGAGGAGGAGGAGGAGGAGGAGGAGGGGGAGGAGGAGGAGGAGGAGGGGGAGGAGGAGGAGGAGGAGGAGGAGGAGGAGGAGGAGGAGGAGGAGAAGGAGGAGAAGGAGGAGGAGGAGGGGGAGGGGCGGCGGTGGGGAAGGCAGGGGAGGGGCGGAAGGAGGAGGAGGTGGAGGCGGAGGAGGAGAAAGAACTGCGCAGCAACAGCACCAGCAGCAGAGTGAGCAGAATGAGGAGTTGGAGCAGGGTGGAGGAAAAAGAATTGGAAGAGGACCGACTGGAGTTTCCGCGAGCTCCGCCGCGCGCTTTGCCTCGCGCGGCCGCAACGGAGGCCTTGCGGAAGTGTCTGGAGCCGTTTTGTCGGCCAGTTGGGCTGTCTTGGGCCCAGCTTCAGCTGCCTCGGGGTACTCGTGGGCCCCCTTGGGTGCAGTTTGAACAATACGGGTGCCTTGATGGGCCGTCTAGAGGCAGCGTTGGAAGCCTCAGGCGCCGCAGTGGGCGGTTTGGGCTTCGGGAAGCTCTCCTGGAGGCCTCCGGGAGGCCTGCGGGAGACCTGGGGCACCAGGCGGGAGCAGCCTCTGGAGCTCCCTGTAACCCCTTGGGGCTCTGTTGGCTACGGGTCGCCGAGACCTGGTTAAAAAAAAACAGGCATAAGGACAGTGCGCGCCGATCCTCCCATGCGGAGCCATCTGGGGACAAGGTTGGGAGGCTTTGGGGCCGAACCGGGACGGTCTGGGCGTCCTCTGGGGCTGCCGTGCAACGTGGGGGTGCAGAGCAGGCTGCATGGAGAAAAACATGGAAACAACTACGAGAAACCAAGTGCGTGAGCTTTTGGAGGGCTCTCCTGGAAGCCTCTGGGAAGCCTGTGGGAGACCTGGGGCACCAGGCGGGAGCAGCCCCTGGAGCTCCGTGCAAACTCTTGGGGCTCTGTTGGCTTCAGGTCGCCGAAACCTTGAAACAAACACAAGGAAAGTAAGGCCCTGGGCCCCCCATGCGCCGCCGAGGTCCCTGGGCGGGACCCCCCCATGCCATGCCCCCTGGGATATATATATATATATATATATATATATATATATATGTAAACATATATACATCTGTGCATATAATTTCAATCGAGTTTATACATAAACATATACATACACATAGCCATGTATACATCTGTATGTCTGTCTATATATATGTATATATCCATCCATCCATCTATATATACATGTATATACGTATATATCGATATCTGTATGTATAGATGTTGTTTGCATGACACCTTGTCTCCAGAAATGCACCACCGCCGTGCCTGGCCAGGGCCATCCTGGGCCACAGGATGGTCCCTGGGCCCTCCTGGCCTCGGCCAGGAGGACGCAAACACCATGCCAGGGCACGGGATGGCCCTGACCAGGCACGGCGGCGTTGTCAACATACGAAAACATTGTACACACATGGAGACACACATCTCTACCTTCTGCGGAGGCGAGCAGCCGAGCGGGAGCCGCGCCGCACGCCCCCTACGCACACTCCGTGTGACCAGGGCCCCCAAAACCCAGATCCCCGACGTCATGTTTTTTGTTCATTGCATCGACCCCTGCGGGTCTCGACCCATTTCCCCTGGACCGATGTTTCATCCTGAGTCCCTTTTTGACGGCCCCGAGGGCCCGTCAAAAACCCTCCCGTCCTGATTTTTTCACTGCCCGGGGGGGTCTGGGAACCCAGCGGCCGACCGACCGACCGACCGGGGCGGCGCCCGCCCGGCCCAAAGGGACGCCCATCTCCCGAGGAGGGCGCGCGGAGCCGGCGAGCCGAGGTGGCGAGGGGGTGGGCGCCGCCCGGGCGCGGCGCCGTCGGGGGCGCACCGCCGCGGAGGGCGGAGCGCTGCGCTGTGTTCCTCGCCGGCCCAGCGGCGAGCCGACGGGGGGACGGCGAAGGGGGCGGGGATCTGCAGAGGGCCTCCAGCCTTCTGTTGCTCCCACCGTGCTAAGAGGGCCGCATCCCAGAAATCAGGTCGAGCGCCCGGAGAAGGGTGTCGAGAGAGTGTCGAAGCAGTGTCGAGACGGCGTCGGGCGAGCGTCTCCCAGGGCCCGACACGTGAAACCCCCGAGTTTCGATATTTTTCTGGTGTTCGAAATTCCTTCTGGTGGTCAATGCTGAGGTAGGTTGGAACATCATAACTCCAGCCCCTGGCTCCAACTTCTGGGAGGAGCTCGCGAGGCCTTCTCAGGAGGCACGGACGGCATCTCAGAAGGCGCGAGGGCCTCTGAGAGGCCCCGCCGGCTGCCGAGAAGGCCTGGTCCTCTCTCGCTTCCCTCCTGGACGCGCTGCCGAGACAGGCGTCTGTTGGCCGGGAACATCACATCGGAGCATCACGGATCCAAGGCTTCGGCGTCGTTTTGCACGATGCTGCAACGTGTCTTCGCGACGTCCGAGGAGGTCTGTCGCCGCTTCCCAGGCGTGGCCGGAGGTGCCCCCCGGCCCGAGGTGTAGCCCCTCCCCCCAGCGCACCCCTCATGAGGGACCCTGCTCCTCCTCCTGCCCCTCCTCCCCCCCCTCCTTCATCCTCCATCCTTCTCCTCCTCCTCCTCCTCCTTCTCCCCCTCCTCCTCCTCCTTCTCCTCCTCCTCCTCCTCCTCCTCCCCTCCTCCTCCTCCTCCTCCTCCTCCTCCTCCTCCTCCTCCTCCTCGCTCGGGGAGACCAAAAGGTACCGATGCCACTGCTCCCCAGACCTCTCCTGGGGTGCGCCCTGACCAGAATGTCGAGGCGAAGCCGACGGCGGCGACGAGGGCCTCCGAGGAGGCCCAAGAGAAGGGAAAACGAGGAACGGATAGTGGTATGGGCACCTTTTCCTCCTTTGAGGGCTGGGACGATCTTGGGCCAAGAGCGCCTTTGGCAGCCCCAGGCTGTCGGGTTCCATGGTGCCATATTCGAGCCCCGGAACCGCCAAATATCGACCCTGGCAACAAAAAGAAAAACAAAAAACGTCGGGGAGGATCCCAAGAGAGGTCCAGTGCTAGGTCGGGCATGTTCTCCTACAGGCAGATCTGGTAAGACAAGTTACAAAATAGTCAAACAATACTCAAAGCAAGTAATTAAAAGACAAATCATAGAACAATCGGCTCCAGAATATTTTTGGACTATGCTTGAACTTTCCTCCTGTAGAGGGACGTGCCCGACCCAAGTCCCGCGAGGCCGAACCTCGGCGGGAGTCGCAGAGGAGGAGCAATCCTCGGGCCGCGGGTACGATCAGGGCCCTCTCCAGCCAGGCTCTCAGCAGAGCCTGCCGCGACCGCCTCTTCGCGGAACAACGCTGCCCTTCGGGGGCATCCAGGGGGGGGGGGCGTCCAAGAGGGAGAGGGGCGCAGGCCATGGCCGGCGGCACGTGCGCGGCTCAGGGTGGGGCCGGGGACGCATGGAAATAAAAAGAGGCGCCATGAGATCTGGGGAGATGTCATGGCCCCCGCCATGATATCCCCCCACGCCTAGTCATCACGCCCCTCTTGGCCGCCCACGAGCCCTCGCCCTCTTCCTCAACAGGACGGGGCCGGGAACAACGCGCGGCGCTCGCGCTTGCTTGCCTGATAGCACTGCGCTTGGGAGCCCACCCAGACATCCTCGGATGTGCATGTTTCAATCCGCGGTCACAGAGGTCCCGACCGCTTCCCCAGGGGCAGTCTCCCGTCTGGGATCTGTGGTTGATGGTCCCAGGGTCCGAAAATGGCACGCAGAGGCCGCGGCACGCCAGGCTTCAAACAACGCAGATCGTCGGAAATCTGTAAGGAGTGGTTCGGTTGCGAGCGAGGGGGGGGCAGTGTGAAGGAGAAGGCCTTCTCAAAAGGCTCGGAAGCCCCCCGGCCTTCTGCGAAGTTTTCAGAGCCCCCCTGGAGCACACGACAAGAACCTCTCGGGAGGCGCGAGTGCTCCTGGGACGTCCCGGGGCCCCTCCTGCTCACTTCCTCCCCCCTCGCTCGCCGCCGCACAACAGCTCAGGTCGTCGGAAAGTTGTGAGGAGGTGCGGGGCTTGTCGCGTGGGCCCCGAGAGGAGAAGCGAAGGGCAGAAGGCCGCGCCTGGGAGGGACGTCGCCATGTGCTCGGGGAGCCATGCCGGCCCATCGTTCCGTGGGGCTTGAGAGCTCAAGAGCCTGCCGTTGGCACCAGAGAGTGCCACAGAATGCGACAATGCCCGATGGCGGCGTCAGGGATGACTAGACGAAGGACAAAAACCACACCAACAGAAACTTTTGGGGCTCCGCGCGGATCTCTTGGATGCGCGCTGGGCCCCCCTCCCTGGCGCGCGGAGCGCGCCAGGGACGGCGCCCCTGTCGCCGCTGGAGGGGGGCTCAGCGCGGACCCAAGAAATCCACGCGGAGCGCCAAAAGTTCATGTTTATATGTTTTTTCTTCGACTTCGAATTACACCCGATGGCAACAAGCTGGCGACGTAATTTATAATGCGACAATGCCCGATGCCACACGAGAGCCCCCGTGGACAGTACCCGATGGCGACGCAATGAATATGGCAGATGTGTTCACCGCGTGCACCTGCACGCGCATCTCATCGTGCTCGGTCAGTGGGTGCGTGGCGGAAAGGCGTTCTTTTGCCGTGCGGGTCGTAGATGAGCTTGCACGTCTAAATCTGCCCACCCTTCGGCGTGCGTGAGACGCGTTTCCGATTGAGCCGCTGACATCGTCGTCCTCGTCGTCCTCGTCGTCCTCGTCGTCGTCGTCGTTGTCGTCGTCCTCGTCGTCGTCGTCATCGTCCTCATCGCCGTCGCCGGCGTCACCGTCAGTCTCACGGAAATCAAAGAATAAAGACATTGAAGAACGTCTTAGTCAAGTCGAAGGAAAGCCAGCCCTTCCCTTTGATCCCTTCACTGCTGGGGGGGGTCCCGCCGGGGGGGAGTACAGTCAGGGCGCTAAGGAAGGAACCCTTTTCGTTGGGGAGGCGCTCGCTGTTCCTCGATTGTTTTACAGCTTGCCACAGATTTTCCAGAGGTTCCCCATGGGAAAGAGAAGAAGAACTTATAGAAACAAAGGGCCTCGTTCCTTGATTAGGGTTCCTTAGGTCAACGCCCCGACTGTAGCGAGGGGAGGGGAGGAGGAGGAGGAGGAGGAGGAGGAGGAGGAGGAGGAGGAGGAGGAGGAGGAGGGGGAGGAGGAGGAGGAGGAGGAGGAGGGGGGAGGAGTGAATACTGAGGAGAGGGGAGCCGCCTCCCGCCATCTGAAATGTCTCGCGGCAATGTCCCGGGGGAACCTTGGGGGCCTCTCTAAAGCTTTCCTGGAGTCTCGTGGGGGCGCCTCTTGGGCCTCCTGGAGCCTCTTTGGGGGCTCTTCGGAGCCTTTGGGGGTCTGTGGCGGATCTTCGTAAGGGCGTCTTGGAGTTCAGAGGCCTGCTGGATGCATATTGGGATCCCTTTGGGAGTTTCGCGAATGTCTCTTGGAGGGCTCGTGGGGGCTCTTGGGGATTGCTGGGTGGGGGTTTCTTGAGGGCCTCTGGGTGTGCTCGTGGATGCCTACAGGGGGCTCTACTCTTGGGGCCTACTGGTGTGCCTTCAAAACCCAGAAGGGGAGAAGAAGGAGAAAGATGTAGAATTCTCCTCTTTTTTCCCAGTTGAGCATCCGATCACTCCGTGAGGCAGGAAGTTGGATGAGGAGGCGGAGGGGGGAAGGAGAGAAGGAAAGATGAGGTGGAGGGAGGAGGGAAAGGAACACAACGGGGAAAAGCGAGGAGGACAGAAGGATCAGGGAGGATGGACGAATGAGGAGAGAGGACATTTCGAGGCAGTCTCCCGGGAGCGACTCTGGGGTGTCTTCAACACCTTCCTGGAGCCTGTTGCGGGCGTCTCGTGGGTTTTCGTGGGGGCTCTTGTGGGGACCTCTTGGGGGGCTCTTGGGGGCTCTTGTGGGCCTCCTGGGGGCCTCTTGGGGGCTCCCTGGGGTGTCTTGGGGTGCTCTCTGGGCTTCTGGGAGCCTCGTTGGGGTCTCTTCGAGCGTGTTCGTGGCCTCTGGGGCATCGGCGGCGAAAATGCGAGAAAGCCAAAATCATTGATGGCCATTCGGTCGCTCCAGAAGTTTGGCCTCTCGAAGGCTTCCTTGGAGGTCTCTTGGGCGGTCTCGGGGGCCTCTTGGAAGCCTCTTGGCACCGTTTTAGGCGCTCATGGGAGTCTCGTGGACAGCGGGTAAATGTCCCGAGCCGTCTTAGAGCCCTGGTGGGGTGTCTCGGAGCCGTCCTGGGCCCTCCGGAGGCCCTCCTGGGGCTCCAGGGGAGGCCCAGGAGGTCGATGCGGGGATTGCCGAAGATCCGAAGATGTTCCCGAGGTGGACGGCGCTCTGGGGGGGGGCTACATGTACAACGTATACATGCATTCAGATGCAGATTCATACGCAACGCGCGTTCATACATACGTAGCACCCCGCAGATGCGGATAAGAGTGAGGGGGCGGTGGGGACGTCGGCAGTTTGCAAGACTCTGGAGAAGCCCGCCGCAAGCGCCAAAGTTTCACGAATCATACAACGAGCTCGCCGCAGGCGCCGATTGTTTCGTTAAACTCATGCATGTGGGTAGGTCGCGGGTGGATCGCACATGGGTCGCGGGTGGGTCGCTGTTGGGTCGCGGGTGTAGAGGGCAGAACATCCACCCCATAATAATCACCCCGGCAAGCGAAGCCGTTTAGTAAACGCACAGAAGGAATAAATCGAACAGTGCAGGGCTGTTTAATCAACGCCGAGGGCTGTTTAGTAAACGTAAATTGTCGGGTCCATGTGTTTTTTCCTCCCTTGAGGGTGGGTCGCGGGTGAGTCGCGGGTGAGTCGCGGGGTGGGTCGCGGGTGGGTCGCGGATGGGTCGCGGATGGGTTGCTGGGTGGGTCGCGGGTGGGTCCCGGGGTGGGTCGCGGGGTCGCGGGTGGGTCGCGGGGTGGGTCGCGGGGTGGGTCGCGGGGTGGGTCGTGGGGTGGGTCGCAGGGCGGGGCGCGGGGTGGGTCGCGGGTGGGTCGCGGGTGGGACGACGACAACAAACAACAACAAACGACGACAACAACACCAACAACAACAAACACAACAACAACGAAACAATCATTTTACCCTCATGCGCGATGCTTCCACACGAAGCATGCGACCACCATGATAACCATCCACATCATGGGGGGCTCTTGTTCTATAGCGGGGTCCGTTATTCCCATTCCCAGATCTCCCGCCCAATGAGGTCTTGCAAACACTTCCCCCGAGGAATTTCAACATTTCCCGCCTTGAAAACACATGCCCGCGCATTGCTGCGCCGATGCAAGACAGCCAGTGGAACCCCAGCGAAGGGTAAAGCACAAGGAAGTATCGAACGGCAGGTTTGCGTTGGTGGGGATGGGGGCTGTCGGCGGTGAGGCAAGGACCTGGCCCTGAATAGAAAGGGAGGAAGTCTCGAGCAGGGCTGCTGCTGTTGTTGCTGGGAGCGGCCCAAATGCTGAAGAGAGTAGGGCGCTAGTCCAGAGTAAAACAAAACGAAATCTCGAGCGGGAACGCTGGTTTTGTTGGGACGGCTTTTTGGCGGCGAGGAGGAACACCGCCTTGAGTAAGACAGGAGGAAGCATCGAGCGGGAGCCGTGGTGTTGCCGGGACGGGGGCTGTCGGCGGCGAGGAACAGCACCGTCCCGAGGAAAAAAAAGGAAATCTCGAGCGGGAGCGATGTTCTTGCTGGGAGCGGCGCCAATTCAAAAGAGAGTAGGGCGCCAAACCAGCATAAAACGGAAGGAGGTCTCGGGCAAGAGCGCTGGTTTTGTCGGGCGGCGGTTTTCGGCGTCGAGGAGGAACACCGCCTTGAGTAAGAAGGGAGGAGGCATCGAGCTGGAGCCGTGGCTTTGTCGGAACGGGGGTTGTCGGCGGCGAGGAACAGCACCGTATTCAGGAAAAAAAGAGGAAGCCTCGAGCGGGAGCGTTGTTCTTGCTGGGAGCGGCACCAATTCAAAAAAGAGTTGGGCGCCAGTCCAGCGTAAAGCGGAAGGAAGTCTCGGGCGGGAGCGTTGGTTTTGTCGGGGCGGCGGCTTTCGGTGGCGAGGGTGAGCACCGCCTTGAGTAAAAAAGGGAGGAAGCCTCGAGCGGGAGCGCTGGTTTTGTTAGGGCGGCGGCTTTCGGCGGCGAGCAAGAACACCGGCCCTGAGCAAAAAAGGAGGATGTCTCGAGCGGGAGCGTTGTTGTTGTTGGGGGGCCAACTTGGGCGGTCCCCCAAACCGCTCGAGCGTGAGCCTCATTTTCAATGAAAATGTAGCCGGCGCCTCGGCGACAGCGCCAGGGCGCCTGTAAAGAGTCCAACAGTAATAATTGTTTAGTAATTCACATTCAACAGCAACAACAACAACAACGCAACAAGCAGAAATAGCAACACGACTTTCTTATTCAGCCACGCTCCCAGGGACAATGAGTGACCGTTCGGCCCCCTCACTCTGACAAAAACTGCACATACATGTACGTATATATGTAGACCGATATCTACACAAACATGCACATGTACATAAACATGTTCTATTTAGATGAACGTATGGGAGAGACAAAAAGTAAGTGTGAGAGAGAGGGAGGGTGAACGAAATCGCTTCAAGGCGGCGCTCAGCGAGAAAGACGTCGCGGCAAGGAGACCACCGTGCGCCGAGCAGGCCCAGCGGACGGAGATGCGGACGCACGGGAAACGCACGCAGATGATGGCGACGATGACGACGGGGAGGCAAAAAAGGTAGCGTTGTATACTCCGCAGACCTCTTCCGGTGCGCACCCTGATAAGGACCTGGAGGACCATCCGACCATCCGGCCGCGGTGACAAGGGCTTTCCGTGGTGGACCTCTCTACGGATGCGCTCTGACCAGCACTTCGGGGATCACTCCGCCGTGGCGACGAGGGCTCACCAGGACGAGCAGCGGCATCGGCAATTCCTTTTTCCTCCTCTGACCCCATATAAGCATCCGTCGATACATGCTTTCTTCTGTGCGCGGCCCCAGATGTCCCGACCGCTTTGGCCGGATTCCTGCTCGAGGGTCCCGACCCGGTCAAGGGCCCCCCCGAGGCCGAAATCGAGGAAAAACTACCAGGATTGAAAATTGGAAAACAGACTCTATACACCGACGCTTTTCCTGGTCCGGCACTGACACTTGCACAGGACAGCGGATCCTGGTGTATACGGGATCTTGGTGTATATATGTTTCGTTGTTTCCCCGGGAAGACGGAAAACAAATACACGCCACACCACCCCGACGTCGTCCCCGACCCTCAAAAAGGTCCTGGGACTGAAGGGCAGCCCGCCACTGGTAATGTATATTGTCCTGGGCCATTTCGGAAACCCTGGAGCCCAAACTGCTTTCATCTCTTGGGGCGCATCTTTTGCTTCCGCCGCCTTCCGCCGAGCTTCCGCCGAGCTTCCGCTGGCGGAGGACGCCGCGTCTTGCTCCGCCGACCTTCCGCCGCCTTCCGCCGAGGAGAATCATTATGACAACCCCTTCGATCCTCGAAGGCAGGGCCCTTTTGGGAACGCCCCGTATCGTCGGAAATTTGGGTCGTCCCTTCCACCTAGGAACAAGGGAAAGGCGACACCAACACCAACAGGGCGAGGAGCTGCGCGGAGGCAAGGGGGGGTCTGCCTGGTGGTGGTGTGGCCCCCCCCCCCTCGCTCTCGAGACAGCCCCGGCCCCTCGCTCGGGGAGGCATCGTGGACCTCCTCGCTGGAGGTGGGCCCCTTGGTGTTGCTATCGCTCCTCCTCCCGCCGATCCACCGCGCGGCCGCGCGCGCGCGCCCGCGCCCGCTCGGGAAGGGGGGGAAGCCGTCCAGCACGGACGCCGCGGCCGCCTGGCGGGCTGTCCGGCGGCGCCGCGGCGGCTGCGCGAGGGCACGGCTCGAGACGCCGCGGAGGGCCGCGCCGAGAGGATATCGGCCCGGCCCTGGGCGACCTCGGACGCCCGGAATCCAGAGAACGGCTTCGCCTCCCGGGGGCGCACCTTTTGCTTCCACACACACACACACACACACAAGCCACGGCCCACTCTCGTCCGCAGCTCCGGAGGCCCAGTGCTGGGCTGGTAAGACTGTCTACCGAAGCCTGAACAACTCGAGCGTCGGCCCCTCACCGCCTTCCGCTGCCCTTCCGCTAGCCTTCCGCTGGCGGAGGCGGCCTCGTTTCGCTTCGCCGACCTCCCGCCGCCCTCCCGCCGCGGAAGAGATGGCAACTCTTTCGATCCTCGAAGGCAAGGCCCTTTTTGGAACGCCTCCTATGCTTACTGAGCGGTCCCCGCTACTCATTAGCCTGAGACACCAGATGAGTCTGGCGTCGGATAGAGCACATTGGCACGTGTGCCCCGTACCAAAAGAACTACTGAAGAACTACGCCTGAACCACCCGCGACCCAAAAAACTACACGGCCATTGCGGACACACTGGCAGTCGCACGACGGCGCGTTCGGCCTCCTGTGCGAAGCTGTTGTGCATGAGCGCGATGCCGCCCAAGGATCCTTCAGCCTGGCGAGTCTGGAACGGGAGCACCGCACGAAAAGGATAGGGGGGGCCAACAACCAGATGGAGGAGGAGGAGGAGGAGGAGGAGGAGGACGAGGACGAGGACGAGGAGGAGGAGGAGGAGGAGGAGGAGGAGGAGGAGGAGGAGGAGGCATAGGAGGAGGAGGAGGAGGAGAAGGAGGAGGAGGAGGAGAAGGAGGAGGAGGAGGAGGAGGAGGAGGAGGAGGAGAAGGGGGGAACAGAGCCAGCGGCGGTCGAAGAACCCATCCCCCCTCCAGCGGTGCCATGCGATGCCGTCACGCGCCCCCGGCCTGCAGCCGGCGAGGAGCGCCCCTCCCAAAGATGCCGTCCAGCGATGCCTCCAGCGTGGCCTCCAGCGATGCCGCCAGGTCCGGGGAGAAGCCGAATGCGCCCGCCTCGCCCGCGGCCTTGAGGAGGGGCGACATGCCCATGTCCGGGTGCCCCCCGTCGGGCTGCTCGGCGGAGGCCCCCCGGCCGAGCGCGGCCTCCTCCCGGCCGGGCAGCCCGGCGCAGCCGGCGCCGCGCGCGGCTTCCCCCAGACGAACGAGCCCCTCCTCGCCGACCTCGGCGGCGGCTGCCCTGGGCGCGACGGGCGCCGCGACGGCGGCGACACGTGAGGGCAGGAACTCGGCGGTCGGGGCGGGTGCGGCCCGAGGCGCGCCGACGGCCCGCGGGGCAGAGCGGGCGCGGTGCACGGCACGCACTGCGCTCACGGCCGACCTCATGCGCTGCACGGGCCTCTGACTGCGGCAGCGCTCCTCCTTCTTCAGGACCTCCTGCTCGATGTCGAAGACCTTCTGCAGGACGCTGCCTGCCTTCGGGGACTCCTGCCCCTGCGGCAGACACGGCCTCGACTGCGGCCTCGGCTGCCGGGGCGCTGGCTGCTGGTCAGATGGCCCGGGGAGGGGCCTCTCCCGCGCGGGGGAGGGCGCTGCGGCCAGCGCCAGCGCTGTCCTGCTTGGGCCCGGCGAGGTTCCACGCTGGTGGCACGCGCTCGCGGAGGCTTGCCAACGGCGCACACCCTCCACCTCCCTGGCTCGCGCGGCCTCCGCCTCGGCCCGCGCGGCCTCCGCCTCGGCGGCGGCGGCGCGTTCCCGCCTCAGCCGGTCCAGCTCACCGCGCGCCTCCCGCAGCTGCTGCTCCAGCTCCAGCTGCTGCCCCGCTTGCTCCAGCTTCAGGAGCTGCTCCAGCTCGCGGATCCGGGCCCGGTCGGCCACGGACTGCCCCTTCAGCTCGCGCAGCTCACCGTGCAGGGCACCGACGTCCGCCCGCATCTGGTCGCGGGCCTCCCGAAACTGCTGCTCCAGCTCCCGCTGCTGCCGCGCCTGCGCGGAGGCGTGGTTCTTCAGGAGCTGCTCCAGCTCGCGGATCTGGGTCCGGTCGGCCACGGACTGCCCCTTCAGCTTGTGCAGCTCGCCGTGCAGGGCACCAACGTCCGCCCGCAGCTGGTCGCGCTCCGCCCGCACGCCCGCCAGGCACGCGTCGGCGCCCCCAGCGCTCACCGCCGCGATTGCCGCGGCACCTTGGTCGCCGCGCGCGCAGGGCGGGCCGAGGCAGCCGCCGTCTGCCGCCACGCAACCCGCGTCCTCCGCGGCAGCGCCTCTGGTCAGCGCCTCCTGGCGCTGCGGCGAAGCGGCGCTGCGGCTGTCGGGCCCGAGCTCGTCGGCGGCCGGCGGCTGCGAGCGGCGGGCCGCGCCTGAGCCGTCCGCCTGAGCGGCGCAGGTGACTACGGGCTCCAGGGGGGACGCGAGGATGTTGCCCGGAAACCAGCCGGTGACGTCCAGGTCGCCTTCCTTGTGGCCGCCCCACCAGCCAGACCCGTCCGGGTCTACCTCAAGGACGTACACCACGTCGCCCGCCCGCACGCTGAGCTGGCCCTCATCCGCGGCGATGTGGTCCTTCACAGCGACGGCCCTGCCGACGTAGTCGGCGTCGGAGAAGTCGGCGACGCTCTGGGTGCCGTCCAGGCTGCGCTGGCGCGGCAGCCCGGCGTCTTCAGCCAGTGCTTCCCCAAACACTTGTGCCCAGATTTCGTTGTTGATCGGCTGGTCTTCCTTGAATGTGTGGATCGGCGTGTTTGTCGGCCTGTTGTTCGCCCTCAAGTATTCGATGCCAAACCCAAATGCACTACGCCGTTCTGCGTTATTGGCACCACGTCCGACCCACAAGAAGATCTCGCTCTGCGCATCCACAAGCATCACGTCATCGGAAATGAGCATGCTGCGCTTCAAATTGCCAACTTGCTTCTGCTTGAACTGCAACTCCCCGCTCGCATTACCGATTCCAGGTTCGTTGCTGATTTGGAATAGCCGTGGCTGTCCCTGCTGCTGTTCAGCCATACGAATCAAATTATGAGCCATACCATCGGTGACATCCTCGGCAGGCTTGATCGGGCCCTTTCCGCCGAGATGGTCCCAGAATTCTTTACCATCGTTGGGGAGGTCATCGACTAAGACTTGCTTCACGCTGCCATGCTCAAGATTCTCTGCCTGACGATTTGCTTCGAACTTCTCGACGTTGGCTGCGGCCCTTCCTTCCCAACGGTAGATTGCTTGTGGGGTTTGCATAATGAAGCAGTCGCCATCATTCAGGGAGTCTCTCTCGCACGGGACTGGCAAAATCTCGGCTTGTCGACTCCCTTCGAACCTTTTCACAATGTAAAGCTTTGCGTTTGCGCCGACTTTCTGCACATGCACAAAACCAGTCTCGATCCCCCCCTCAAGGTACTTCAATCTCGGAAATAATCGCTTGAACTCCTGCGACTCAGAACCTTCGACCTCACGATGCTGGCTGGGTTCCCCGTCAAAGAAGTCGTCGAGCTCGACTGTCTTGTACGCAGCGCAACCCATCTCATCGGTGGTTGTCTCCGACCCGAGCCAAAAGAATATCCTGCGCTCAAGTTTGTTTTCTTTCTTGATCGTGTGCAGTACAATGTAAGAATCACCCTTGTGAAACTGCCCATACAACTCTGTGGGCCATGCTTTGACCTCGAATTGTTCTATGCGCCAGATGTCGATTCCATGCGTCATCCCACAGTTTTGCCAAGCAGGCTCTGTTTGTGCAGCCTTTTTTCCGAAGTGCCTTGTCTTCATCGGAGCCGATGCTGGCACAGTTCGTATCTTCCAAGGGAACACCATCACTGGTCCACTTCTTTCCGCCAGGCATGCTTGCCGCCATGGCGAGTGATCGGACAAATGTGGAAACCTCTCTGCACGGGAGGGGCCTGAATCAACACCTTAGCCAAAATGACTAGAGCCACAATGGCTGCGTAAAACATAAGGAGGACAATTAGAAGCCGCCCGGATGAGGTCCGATGCGTCGGCGACGTCGGCTATGCATCGGAGCCATCGGCGTCGAGACCGTCGGGCTCCACATCGAGCCGCAGCATCAGCGATGCGGCACGGAGGACCCCATTTGCTCGCATCCCCCCTGGGAGGCCTCGCGCAGCGGTCGCCACACTGTCATGCGCCCCTCGAGGTGTCCTGCGCCAGGTGGCCTCATGCGAAGGGTCCGAGTGGGAGCTCGCGCTGCGCTCCGCGCTGCCAAGCGGGCAACGGCCGCCACTGCTCTGCACCCCCGGGGTGCCCAGCGCAAGGTGGCCTTACAGGCATCCGAGTGCGCTTCGCGTTGCGCTGGGCGCTGCCAGTCGACTACGGCCGCAGCCTCCCCCCTGTACCCCTGGGCGGGGTGGGGGCGCAGCAGCGCAGCGGCACGCGGCACTAAGTACGGGGAGCCAAAGGGGGCAACGGTGTGAAACAGTGAGAACCAGAACATAAACAAGGGGACCATGAGCAGAACCCCGAGATCTGGATGCTGCCAGCTCTTCACAACGGACACGCTTTCGCCAGGCTGCGGGCCTGGGGCCGTCGCAGATCGATCCGGCTGGAAGAGCCATGCCGACAAAAGATGATGCAAGGACCGAATCCGGCCTCCGGCCGCAAGCTCTCGCAGTGTCGCAGCCTTGATCGCCACGTCGGATCGGAGGGGAAGGAAGAGAAGAGCCTCCAGGGGCAGACCCCCGACGTCGTGCTCTTTTCTCATCACGTCGACCCCCGGAGCTCTCGACCCATTCCCCTGGACCCGTGTTTCATCCCAGGTCGTTTTTTGACGGTCCGGAGGCCGGGTGAGGGCCCCCCGGGGCCGAAAACAGCGAAAAACCTCCCGTCTGGATTTTTCATCGCCCGAGGGGGTCTGGGGGGGTTGGTGGGAGGCTGGCGATGGGGCCATGGGAGGGCGCGGCCTTCTCGCAACACGCCGCGGCCGCAGCGTCCCACAGACCCCCCACTGGGGAGAGCGGGGTGCCGAGCAGAGGGCGCCATCTGCCGGTCCTCGCAAGCGCGGAGCACGTGCTGCGCGCGCTCGAGCCCCAGACACGCGACGTCCTGCTTTTTTCGGGACGGGGCCCCTGGAAGTCCCGATCCTTTCCCTGGGACCGGCCCGTCGTCCTGAGCCGTTGTCCGAGCCCCAGACACTTTTTTTGGTCGGCGGGTCGAGAGCGGGCCTCTTCCGGTTAAGAGCTAGGCGGGGCGCGCAAAGCACTAATTGGGGAGACAGGGCGCAGGCGGGCGGGGCCTCAGGCGGCCGGACCGAGCCCCAGACACGCGACGTCCTGCTGTTTTTCGGGACGGGGCCCCCGGAAGTCCCAATCCTTTCCCTGGGACCGGCTCGTCATCCTGAGCCGTTGTCCGACGGCCCCGAGGCCCGGCGAAGGCCCCCCGAAGCCGAAATCGGCCAAAAGCCTCCCGTCTTCCCCGCCGATCAGGGTGGGCTGGTCGGACAGAGGTATACGTACCATGGCCCAGTGGGGCTGGGGATAGGTTTGACGATGCGAAGGAGGCCGCCGTGTGGCCTCGCGAAGCAATCTAGAACACCTTGGGGCGCATGCTGGTGTGGGCTGCCCGTCAGAAGCTCCGGGCTCCTCCAAACACCTTTGCAATTTCGGAGGTCCCTGGATTCGGCGCGGGAGCTCGAGGAGGCTAGCTGAACACCAGCTCCCAGGTGAAATGAAAGCACGTCTAGGATTACATTGCAACGCCCCCTTGATCAACACCACCATGGGCCCAAGATTTGAGAGGATACCAGCTCCCCGGTCCACTCAGTGCGATGTAAAAAACACGGCCTGCTTCGGACGACTTGACTGGCTTGGCTTGCTCATGATTGCGCATTCCGCTGGGTGATGCTTGTCGTAGCGTGGCGACGTAGCGCTGTCCCGAGATGCGCAAACCCAAATGAACCAGAATGGAAGACGCAAGGAGTCCTGCAACCAACACGCCGTGAACACTCCACCGTCGACGGCGATCGAAGCCCTGAGCAATGAGTCATACGCTTGCGCGCACTGTACGCGTTCTGCAGGCTCACCATTTCCGCTCCACCCCTAGGGGAACAAAAAGTGGCATAAACATAAAAACTCGGAGGTCCGCCCGGATTTCTCGGATCGGCGCTGGGGCCCCCCGGCGGCGCCTCTGGCGTCGCCCCTGGCGCGCTCCGCGCGCCAAGGAGGGGGGTCTAGCGCCGATCCGAGAAATCCGCGCGGACCTCCGAGTTTTCATGTTTATGCCACTTTTTGTTCCCCGAGCCCCCCTGCTGGGAATCCTGGCAACGCACTCGGTCGCCAAAGGCGCTCGGCGCCCCTGGCTTTATGTCGGGCGTGTCCCCCTACAGGGGGGTCTTCGACGGAAAATAAAGAATACCCCAAACATACACCCAAATTGCCTAAACATACTCAAAACATAATATCACCAGACAATTGTTTGATTGTTTTTGTTGGCTAGTTTTGGGGTATTTTGCATTTTTCGTCGAAAATGCCCCTGTAGGGGGACAGGCCCGACTTGACCCTGGCTCTGACGTCGATGCCGTTGCGCCATCGGCGGCACGCCGCTGCTCTGCGGGCCACTACTGCCACCCTTGCTCGGCCTGCCGGCGCTGCATGCCTCGCTGCCCGCACCCCCAGCCACAGCCCGGACGTCGTCGTTGGGAGGGCGACAACTGCGCTGAGGGTCGGGCACCTCCTCCGACAGGCGGATTCTGGAAGAGAGCTGAAACATATATATATATTTATATATAACACTGTTTCAAAAAAACATGCAAACAAAAAAAACTATAACCAAAAGTGATCAACAAATCGTCCCCCGACTCTTTTTTTCCCCGCCGCCGCGGTCCGCCGCTGCCTGGCGCAGCTCCGCCCGCGGCACGGCGGGCACCGGCGGCGGCGCGCCGCGTCGGTCGGCAAGCCGCTGCGGCGCGGCCCGCCCCGCGTCGTTGCCGCGGCGACCTCTCGCGCCATGGTCGGCGGCCCATGTCGTAGCCCAGGCGAAGCGCCACCAACGTTCCGAAGGGATGCAGATCCACAGTTCGTGTACAGGCAGCACCTCGACGCATCGATAGCCCCACTCGAGCAGCCGCGCTGGGCCATCCCCTGGCCCCCTGTGCTCCACCACTGTGACCGGCCTGTGGGTGTGGATGGTGCCGTGGGCTCCGCGCAAGACGCGGTCCGAAGCACCCTCCACGCCGACCTTCATGAAGTTTAGTCGAGCTAGCTGCATCTCGTCGAGGGGCACCACCGTCACCGTCTCACGGCCCTCGTACTGCAGGGCATTGTCCGACGTGAAAAACTCCTCTGGCTGAGCGAAGACCGGCGTTGCCCCCACGTTGCCGTACCTCGTGAGCGCCGGACTGGTCACGTCCCTCAGCCGCTCGCGCTTGTCCCGCAGCGCGAGCTGGTGCGCGTAGACATTGCTCAGACCGTTCACAGCGGCGTTGGCCACGAGCTGCTGAAACGCCAGCCGGAAGGGCTCGAAGGCGTGGACGGCCCCGCTGAGGCCCACGTGCGCGGCGCGGGGGATGGCGCATGCGCCCACGTGCGCGCCCGCGTCGCACACGGAAATCGCCATCGCGAACCAGCCTCTTGTAACGAGACGGCTCGGCTGGGCCGAACGTGCCTCCAATGCGGACGAAGTCGGAAACGACGTAGTCCCACACGAGAAGGACCCAATGCCCGACGGGCCCCCAGCGCGAGGGCGTCACCGTGACCGGGAAGTGCTCCCCGGCCAGCAGCGCGGGGCGCCCGGGGCCGTGCCAGTCCGGCAGCTCCTGTCGCCGTGTCGCCGACGCGCGCACACGGCGAGGCGGTGCGCCACCAGTCGGCGGCGGCCAAGAAGGGGTGTCCAAGAGGGCCAAGAAGGGGGGGGGGGGGCGCAAATCACGGCCGGCGGCATGTGCGCAGCCCAGGGGGGGCGGGGCCGGGGACGCACTGAAGCAATAAGAGGCGCCAGGGCAGCCGGGGAGCTCTCAGGGCCCCCGCCACGAGATCCCCCCCCCCCCCGAGTCACCACCCTCCTGGCCGCCCCCGACGCAGGAAGGAGAGCAATTGACGTTGAGGCTCAAGCGGCGGAGCAGCTCGGCGCGGCCTGCGTGAGAGTGGCCCATGGCCTCGAGAGGCAGCCGGCGGCCGCCGCGGCCCCGGCGGCCTCGGGAGCGCACAGCGCCGCCAGCGCGCAGGCGCGCCGCCGCCGCGGGCGCCGCGGGGGGCGCCGGGCCCCGCGCATGGGGCCCGTCGAGCCAAGATGGCTACGGACGTATGTTGCGCAGGGACCGACCGTCCCGGCATTCCTATAGGCCTACCGCGACATGTTCTCAGAACCCAAAAAGGTTCGAAGCACAAAACCAATGTTCTTAGAACATCGACCCGATGTGATAAAACAGGACAGACTCCGCCAGAACTGTTCTAAGAACATGTCCTGGAGACCACAAGAGGTTCTTAGAACATTGTTTGGTAGGGCTATGGGCGAGACAGGGCGCTTCGCCACTGCTTGTGTATGGGATGCACAGAGACATACTAGTACTAGATGACCTCCTTGGAGGCGCGCGTCCGACCCGAACATATAGCATACCCATCTTGTAGTATATCGTTTCCCGAGCGCTGTGGCCAAAAAGCGGCCACCACGACGCATATACTACAAGATTTATCGGTGCGCGCGTCGCCCCCGGGGGGGGGGGGGCGACGCACATGTAGTATAAGTTATCAGTATGTTGGGGTGACGCCGACTGTAGAGAAACGGCGCCCGCCCAAAGACTACGCACCCTGAGCCCACCGATGCTGTTCCAAAGATGGGCCCGGCCCGGACCGGGCTGGCGCACCTGCATGCTGCACTGGTCGCCCGAGTGATCTGCCGACCAGTCCGATGAGGAGGAGGAGGAGGAGGAGGAGGAGGAGGAGGAGGAGAAGGAGGAGGGAGGAGGGAGGAGGGAGGAGGGAGGAGGGAGGAGGGAGGAGGGAGGGAGGAGGGAGGAGGAGGAGGAGGAGGAGGAGGAGGAGGAGGCTCGCGATCGTCGATCGCCATCCAGGCGGCCGTTCCTCGCCCCCCCCCCCCCCCCACTAGCCTGCATTGCGAGGCACCTGCCCCAAAATTGCGACACACTTCCGACTGTACATGGAGAGCCCGGCGAGGCTGTGGCACTCTTGTGCTTTCGCCCCCTGACCCCCGGCCCCCCGCACTGCGAGCCTCGCCTCTCCCGCCGACCGCACCGAGCCCGCCGACCGCACCGGGCCCGCCGACCTGCACCGACGCGTTGGCCAGCTGAGCCGTGCTGGGCGCGAGTCACGCCTGCACAGCTATGGCTCTGGTGGCTCTCGCCCGCGTGCCGCGTGTCATTCGCAGCGCGTTGGGGTGGAGGCCAGGGCACAATGGGTGCGCAGCACAGCTGGGTAGCCCATTCAATCGAATAGTTCCCGAATAACTTCCTGCACCCCCTGCTCATCCTGCATCGTCTTTCTCTACTCCCCCGATCCTCTTCCCGTCTCCCCGTGTCCATCCTCACCTCCTGATCTCTTGGGGGCGGAACTCCACCAAAAGTAAACATCTCCCAGAACACAAGGGCCCCCTAGAAACTTTTCAATTCTACCCATCCTCCTCCCACTCCACCCCCCGCATGAGACCCTAGATACCCCCGTAGACCACTCGAGCACCCGTCCGAACAAATAAGATATCCCTTGGACCACATCAGCGCTCCTCCCCTTCCCCCTGGGCACTTCTCCTCCGCCTTCCCCAGCACCCCCTCCCATCCCCTCGCCTCCCCACTCCCCACTTCCCTCCCTCTCTCGCTCCCCCCCCCCCCAACCTCCCCTCCCCTCCCATCTCCCCTCCCCTCCCCTCCCCCTCCCTTGGACCACATCAGCGCTTTCCCCCTCCCCACCCCGCTCCCCTCTTCCCTCTCCTCCCACTCGCAACGTGCCAATCAGAAGCCCCTCCATGACTCCGCCCGAGGCCTACCAAATAGAGAAAAGACCACCCGACACTACGCTCCGACGACAACGACGAAGAAACACCTGTGACGACCGCCGAGGATTGCCGAGAACCAGGCAAGGCTGCCGAAGACCTCCGACAGCAACGACAGGCATCCGAAAACCACCAAGGTAACCTCTGAACGGCGACGGCGACGACGACGACGACAAAGACGACGACGAGGACGAGGACGAGGACGACGACAAAGACGACGACGACAAAGACGACGACGACGACGACAAAGACGACGACGACAAAGACGACGACGACGACGACGACGACGACGACGACGACGACGACGACGACGACGACAAAGACGACAAAGACGACGACGACGACGATAAAGACAAACACGCCTCTGGAAGCCCCTCGGACCGTCCAGGAGGCCCCCCGCAGGCCGCAGGAGCCCGAGGCCCCTGCGGTCCTCCCCCGAGATGCCTCCGGGGCTCCACGGGAGGGCCTCCCGGCGGCGGCCCCCCCGGGGCGCATACGTCGGGCGGGTGCAGGTGCGATACTCGGATCGGGCGAAAGGGGGGGATACCAAAGGGGGGGGTTGAGACTCAGCTCGCGGATAGCTGATTTTCCCGGCGCCTCCCGGCGCCGGAGGCGGCTATGTATCGAGGAATGGGCCCCTCGGTGGGGCCGAAACCAGCTGCATGCAGCAGACTTCGTAACCCTCCCTTTCCCAATCCCCCCCTTTCGTCCGGCCCGAGATACCCAGGCATCCAACGTCTTGACAAAAATCAAGACGGAGGTTTCTCGCAGAGTTCGGCCCCTATAGGGGCCCTCGCCGGGCCTCGGGACCGTCAAAAAAGACTGCTCGGGATGAAAAGCCGGTGCTGGGGGGTGGGTCGAGACTTCCGGGGGCCCCGTGTTGAAAAAATCACGACGTCGGATCTCAGGGTAAGAGCGTTGCACAATCGATGAAATCGTTTGAACGAGGTTATAGTTCGTGGTTTCATCTGGCATGACCCCAGGTACGTCACATACCCTATTAGAAGATGACCGACTTCCGCCCCCAACTACTTCCAGGATTACATCAAATGCACGCGTTGAACCGCATGACATACTTCTTAACCCCTGCCGCCGCGATGCTGCCTGGGGAGGGCCCGCGCGCCGAGCGGCAGCGCACCGCAAGAGACGGCAACGACCCCCCCGCGGCGGCAGGAGCTCCCGGAACGCTAAATCGCGAAATCGATAAAGCGACCATGATAGGGAGACAAAAAGTGACAACAGAAAAACTCGGAGGTCCGCGCGGATTTCTCGGATCAGCGCTGGGGCCCCCCGGCGGCGCCTCTGGCGCCGCCCCTGGCGCGCTCCGCGCGCCAGGGAGGGGGGCCCCAGCGCCGATCCGAGAAATCCGCGCGGACCTCCGAGTTTTTATGTTTATGTCCCTTTTTTGTTCCCCTGCATAAGCAGAATCGCGAATCGAGGACAGAAGTCGGTTGATCATAACCGAGAAGCGAGGACAGAGCGGCAGCACGAGCCCCCTCGGCGGCGGGAGATCCCAGAGCCGAATGGAGAAATCGGCTCGGCGATCGGAATACATTCGGGGAGACGTAAGACCCGGGTACGGGGGACTCGGAAATCCCCGACGAGGTCGTCAAAAAAATGACGAGGCCGAGCCTGCATTTTGACGAGGCCTCCCGCTGCAGACATCCCACGAAACTCCTCCTCGTCAAAATCCGAGTCGCGGTCGTCAAAAAAAAATGGCGAATCCGAGTCCTGGCAAACCCGGGTCTTACGCTCCCCCGATACATAATGGATCGGCGGACAGCCGAGTCGGGAAAAACAGTCGCATCGGCGGAAAAAATCGGCAGGCTCGTAGACCTCCGTGTTGAGACATCAGACCCCACTTCGGCCGCCGAGGTCGAAGCGAATAGGAATCGGAAGCCACCGAAATCGAATCGAACGGAACCTGCGGCCCAGACCCCCGACGTCCTGATTTCTTCATTGCGTCGACCCCTGGAGGTCTCGACCCATTCCCCTGGACCAGTTCTTCACCCCAAGTCGTTCTCGGACGGTCCCGAGGGCCGGCAAGGGCCCCCCGAGGCCGAAGACAGCGAAAAACCTCCCGTCGCGATTTCCTGTCCTTGCCCGAGGGGGTCTTGCGGCGGCGGCGCCTGCGGGTGCTGCCTGGACGGGGTCCCCGACCGGCCCCTGGCGTCGCCCTGGGCCCGGGCGGCCTCTTCGGCGGGGGGGGGGGGGCCCTGCCCCCTCGCCGCGGGGGCGCCGGCGGCTGTGCGCCGCCCATGCCCTGCCCGGAGGCCCGGACATTTTTTCCACCACCACCACCACCACCAGAAGCTGCAGGGGGAGGGGGTCCTCCTCCTCCTCCCCTCCGCCTCCGCCTCCTTCTCCTCCTCCTCCTCCTCCTCCTCCTCCTCCTCCTCCTCCTCCTCTTCATCGTCCTCGTCCTCCTCGTCCTCCACCTCGGTCCCCCCTCCAACTTATGGTGGTGGTGGTGAAAAACAGGCCCATCAATTGCAACTTCGCTCGGGCGCGCTTCCCAGACAGGATCGCGCCGTGCAAACAAAAAATCAGCACGGGAGGTTCTTGGCCATTTGCGGCCTTGAAGGACCATCGCGGGGCCTTCGGAGCGTCAAAAAACGGCTCGGGATGAAACCGGTCCCGGGGAAAGGGTCGGGACTTCCAGGGACACCACATTGAACAAATCAGAACGTCGCATGGCTGGGTATTTAACTCGCGGCCAAACGGGCGTTATCGTTACGGGGGCGGACGGGGTGGGGGGACGGGAGGGGGCATAACGTAGCGCCCCCTCGCCCCAGACTGTGGTGCCAGACGCACTGCGGCAGTGCCAGCGACGCACCGAAGGGGGGAGCGTTACGTCGTGGGGGGGCTAGGGGCGGGCGGGGGAGAATAGGGAGCACGAGGCGTGTCATGGCCCGGAGGGAAACAAAAACACTCTCTTCACGCAGAACGGCTCGCGACGAGAAGCAGGCCGCCACAGACAACGACGCCAGACGTCTGACTCCGAGCCGCCTCGGCGGCAGGGCTTCCCCCACCCTGCGTTGGCGCCCGTTGTGTTGCTGCTGAATGTCTCCAGCACCGGGCGCCGCGGACCGAAATCCAGGGCGGGCGTCGCTGCCAGTTCCAGGCCCTGGGCTGATCGGCCGATTGCAACGAAGGATTGCAAAAAAAAATTGCAACGAAGGATTGCAAAAAAAAAAAAAAAAAATCCTTTTTTTTGCAATCCTTCGTTGCAATCCTTCGCCCGAGTTGAGGGTTGGCAGAGACCCCCCTGCACAAGACGCCCTCTGGTGGAAGCTGCCGGGCGCGCTCCTCGGGCCCGCGCGGCACAGCTTTCCGGGTTCACACACCGGCGGGGCCAGCGCGCATCGGCGCGTGGAAACCGAGCGGAGCCTCGGCAAGACATGCCGATGAACGACGCCGGCCGCGCGAGCACACTGCGGATGCCATCGTCGACTGGACTGGCGCAGAGCTCCCCAATCGACCTGTCCGGGCCAGGATAACGATGGGGCCAGAAGCGGCAAGACAGCGACGTGCGGCGCGGGTCACGACGAGAAGCGACATCCCCAGACCCCCGACGTCGTGATTATTTCGCAACGTCGACCTTCATGCAGAGGTCTGGACCCCTTCTCCGGGACCGGCTTTACATCCTGGCTCGTTTTTTGACGGTCCCGAGGCCCGGTGAGGGTTCCCAGAGGTCGAAAATTTAGAAAAAGCCCCCCGCCGTGACTTTTGCACACCGCGAGGGGGTCTGGGTCAGCCGTGGGTCCCGAAGTGCTGGTGCGGTTTCGGGACGCCGCGCTGGCTGGCGGTGGAGGCCCTGCTATGCATAGAGCCACCGCCCCACAGGGGGGGGTCCCCTGTAACCAGCAGTGGCCGCGTGAGCCACGCCCCAGGCGGGCTTGGGCTCTGCCGCGTGGTCTTCGCGGCCCCCAGACATCCAACATCTTGGTTTTTGCAACACGCGCCCCCCCCCAGACCCCCTACGTCATGATTTGTTCATTACGTCGACTCTTGGAGTTCTGGACCCCTTCCCCGGGACCGGGTTTGCATGCCGAGTTGTTTTTTGACGGTCCCGAGGCCCGGTGAGGGCCCCCGGAGGCCGAAACTAGCGAAAAACCTCCCGTCATGATTGTTTCATTACCCGAAGGGGCCTGGGCCCCAAGAATCCCGACACTGTCCCCCGGGCCGGCTTCCCGTCCCGAGTCCTTTTCCTGGCGGTGCCGGGGCTCGGCGAGGGCCGCCTGCAGAGGCCGAAAACGGCGAAGGACTGCCGCCCCGATGTAGTTTACCAGCCTGGAACATATCCCTATCCCTATTCTGGGCATCTCCTCATCACGATGGCAATCTGAGGGATTCCCTGAGTTTTTCAGGGCGAATCCCTGAGCTTGTCATCGCCTTTTGGCGTAGTAATCTTAGGGATAGGGATGAGTTCGAGGCTGGTGATTTGGTTCGGTGCGTCGGCTGTCTGGGTCCCAGTCGGGAGCCCCCGCAAGCAGTTCTCGCGACGACTGCGTGCTCCTGCTCGCGCGGACCCCTGGGGCGGCGGCTGGGCCCGCCTCTCCGAGGAGAGCAGATGCCGTGCTGGGATCGAAGTGGTTGGGAGGATTGAAGGGGCCCTGGGACACACACATAAATACACACAAATAAAAAAGATTCCCCATATTTTCCGATACTTTCTGGGTTTCTGCCTTCCCCCCCACTTCCCATATTTTCCCATATTTTCTGGAAGCCGACGATTAATTATGTCTGTGTCTTTTCCCCTCCTGAAGGATGGAGGATATATCCGGATGCAATGAAGATACCTTCGGCCGCCTACGGGTAGGGATGGCCTCGCTCTCCCAGCCCCAGTCCCCCAACCCGACGATCATCTTCCTATGACTCTCGAGGTCCTGGCCGCAGCCGCCTCCCTCCCAGGAAGAGGAGGGCCGACGTCCTGACAGCCGATCGGCGCCCGCGCTGGTGCCGAGGCTTCGGGCGGCGCACAAGAGGAGACCGCCGCCCCAGGTAGTCCCAGCGGGCCACAGCAGGACCCCCCCCCCCGGCTGGCCCCAACAGGCCCCCTGGGTGCCCCGGGGCGGTCCCAGCACCCCAACCCTGGGACGCAGAGCGCCCCAGGGGCGCCGCTGGAGGCGGCGCCGCAGAGTGGGGTTGAGACCGCCCCTGGGCTACTCGGGGGGCCTCTTGCGGATGCCAGCAAGGACTGCCCTTAGGTCGGGCATGTGCTGCTACAGCCGGATTTTGGAGGAAAAGAAGAAATAGTCAAAACAAGTTCAAAACATAGCAACAAAAACGCGAACAATCCTCGCCAGAGTCTGTTTTTAACTGTTCTTGAATACTATTCCTCCTGTAGAGGGACTCGCCCGACGTAAGACTACCTGGGGGGGGCTGTCTGTTCGAAGCCTGAAGCTTCGAGCGGGGCGCGGCCAGCGGAAGTGGCCAGGCATGCTCCGAAGGGGCAGGGATGCAAGGGCACCCCTGGGGGAATGTTGCCCATCCTTTTATTCTGCGGGTTGACCGTGAGGCCTCAGCGGGAGGCGGCATGCTCCTTCAGGTGTCCGGCGTCGTCTGCTTCGCAGCGTCGGCCCTCAAGAAGGGCTGGGCCTCGTTTCCCCTCCGGGAGGCGGGGCTCTACATCCTGATCGGGCCGTGTTCCGTGGACGGCCCCGCGGGCCCCGAGAGGTCCCCCCGAAAGAGAACGTGCGAAAGCGGTCCTTCGTGTACTTCGTGTCAGCACTCGGCTATCCGGCGGCCGCACGGGACGCTCCGGGCACCCCCAGGACGCTCTCGGCGAGGCGCAGCTGCTGGAGAGCGCCGCAGGGGCTCGGGTCAGCGCACTCGGCTATCCGCTGTCCGGCGGCCGCTCGGGACGCTCCAGGCACCCCCAGGATGCTCTCGGCGAGGCGCAGCTGCTGGAGAGCGCCGCAGGGGCTTGCAAACCTCTGGAGGCAGACGACAATGCACTAGAGCCTCCAGCGCAGACATCCTCCAGCGAGATGTTGTCTCAATCCGTGGGAGGAGGAGGAGGAGGAGGAGGAGGAGGAGGAGGAGGAGGAGGAGGAGGGGGAGGAGGAGGAGGAGGAGGAGGAGGAGGAGGAGGAGGAGGAGAAGAAGGAGGAGGAGGAGGAGGGGAAGGAGGAGGAGGAGGAGCCTCATCGACCGCCCAAACCTTTCCCGCCTTCCCTGGGTTCAGTTTTGCACCCATGATCTGTTCTTGATGGCCCCAGGGCCCGAGAACGCGCCCCGAGGCGGAAATCGCAGACACACGCCCAGACTTGGGTCGGGCGTGTCCCCCTACAGGCGGACTTTGGACGAGAAATGACCAATAGTTAAAACACATACCCCAACATAACCGAAACATGCTCAACAGGTCGCCCACTGAGTACTTCTTAAAGTGCTATTTTTGAATGCTCCTCCTGTGGAGGGACAGGCCCGACTTCAGCCCAGACTGATCGTCGAGGCGAGCCTGCATCCCCCGCCTCCTTCATTCGGGCCGTGCGAAAGGGGGGGATAGCAAAGGGCAGGGTAGAGAATCAACTCACGCAGCCGATTTTCCCAGCGCCTCCCAGCGCCAGGAAGCGCCCATGTATCAAGGACTTTCGGCCCAGCGGCGGGGCCGAAAGGGGGGGTATCGTAACCCCCCCTTTCCCTATCCCCCCCTTCCGGTCGGCCCGAGACCCATCAGTACTCCGACCCCGTTTGGGCGGCCTGGAGCCCCAGGAGGTCCAAACCTGCGCACAGCACTGCGAACAGCACAAGCCCTCGAACCTCGATCGGCTACACGAAGGCGTGACCCCGCGTAAGAGTGACCCCGCGTAAGAGTGACGGGCGTGACCCCCCTTTCGTCCCGCCCTATTCATCTGCCCCGTCGGAGCCCGCGTGGCTCGCCCTCGGCCGCCGGGGCGGGCCGTGAAGGGGGGTGGCTCACGTTGCAGGGGGGTGGACCCGCCCAGGGAGGGGAAAAACAGCAAAAGACAAAGAAGCACACCAGCATAACCAAAACATGCTCCACAGATCGCCCACGGAGTATTTCTGAGAGTGCTATTTTTGGAATGCTCCTCCTGTGGATGGACAGGCCCGACTTCCGCCCAGACTGCTCGTCGATGCGAGCCCACATCCCCCGCCCCCTTCATTTGGCCAGGCAGAAGCCCGTGGCTCGCCCTCGGCCGCCGGGGCGGGCCGTGAGGGGGGCCGGCGAACGTTGCAGGGGGGCGGGCCGGCTCAGAGAGGGGAAAGCCCGAGCTTGGGGTCGGGCTGGACTGGAGAGGACACGCAAGAGGACACAGGACTTATATGATGTTCCAGCCTACTTTTAGCCTTGATCACACCAGAAATAATCTCGAGCACCAGAGAAGTAGCCCAAAACCCTTGGGTTTTCACGTGCGGGGCCCTGGGAGACACTCGTCCGACACTGTTTCGACACTCTTTCGATATCTTTCGGCACTTTTCCGGGTGCTCGAAATTATCTGGGATGTGGTCCCCAAGTACGACGGGAACCACATAACACAAGACCCTTTCGAGGGCTACATCGCCACAGGAATGTACGAAGCATGGGTCGCGAGACACAGGACACAAGGGCACCCTTGATCTGGCAAGGTCGTGCCCGTTATGTTGTTCTGCTGTTCCCGTTGTACTTAAGGACCACATCCCAGACATAGTTTCGAACACCCGGAAAAGTGCCGAAAGAGTGTCGAAAGAGTGTCGAAACAGTGTCGGACGAGCAGAGTTTTGGGCTACTTTTCTGGTGTTCGAAATTCTTTCTGGTGATCAAGGCTAAAGTAGGTTGGAACATCATAAACCGAGCTTAGAGGAAGGAAACAAATAACATCATAAGCATAAACGTTTGGAGGTCCGCGCGGATTGCTTGGATCCGCGCCGGAAGCCCCTCCCCAGCGCGCGGAGCGCGCCAGGGACGGCGCCGGCGGGGCACCGCCAGGGGAACCCAGCGCGGTATCATGGCCCACGCCATGATATCCACCCACCCCTAGTCATCAACCCCTCTCGACCGCCCCCGGTGGATGTCCCGACCCTTTCCCTGGGACCGGTGTCTTAGCCTGAGGCGTCTTGCTCACAGTCCCGAGGCCCGGCGAGGGCTGCCCGCAGGCCGGACCTGGCCCAAAAAACCTCCCGTGCTGAGTTTTGTCACTCGGGGGCGCGCCAACATGGGTTGGCGATCCATAGATTTGGCGCGCGGTCGCCAAATCCACGGATCGGGGGAGGTGTGCCCTCCACAAGATGCGGCCGGTGCTGCCCCGTTCGGCGGCGGAAATGCGCGATGTCCCAGGGAAACGGGACCCGTCGCAAATCCACGCCCCCTGGATCCATGTTTGCGATCGCCTGATAAATGGGGTCCGAGTAGATGGGGTCGGAGGATCGCGCCGCATTGCCGATGCGTCGGCGACGTCGGTGTGGAGAAAAGCGGGCTCCACATCGAGCCGCAGCGCCGACGCATCGGCGATGCGGCGCGACCCTCCGACCCCATCTACTCCGACCCCATCTGGGAGGCCTAGAGGTGTTCTGCCTCCGGGGGCCTCCGCAAACATGGATCGCCTGATTTTTGCCACGGCGCGATCCCGCCCCAGACCCCCGACGTGATGATTTTTTCATTGCGTCGACCCCTGGAGGTCTCGACCCACTCCCCTGGACCGGCTTTTCATCCTGAGTCGTTTTTTGATGGTCCCGGGGCCCGGTGAGGGCCCCCCGAGGCCGAACATGGCGAAAAACCTCGCGACATATGGTTTTTTGTTCACTGCCCAAGGGGGCCTGGGTGGATCGCCCGATCTCTGCCACGGCGCGGTCCCGTCTGGGCCCCCCCCCCCCCCCTGGAGCACCCCCGCTGGTGGCCTTCGGCTCCTGTGGCGCCCGAGCCCTCCTCGGCCGTGCGCGGGGCGCGAGCCGGGCCCCCCGCGGGGCGCACTCTCGGCGAGGCCCCGCCGCTGGAGACTGGCTTCTGAATTTTGAAGGTCATGGATTCGGAAACCAGGTTTGGGAATTCAGAAGCAACTTGTTTGTCATCAAAAACATGGCGAATTCAAAAATAAGTTCTTTGAAATTGATCATGTTATATACATATATGTATATATCAGAGCGGGGGGGCCGAACGGTCATTCACTGTCCCTGGGTGCGTGGCTGAAGTGGGATTCCGCGGTGCGGATTATCGTTGTTGTTTGTTGTTGTTTGTTGTTGTTTGTTGTTGTCGTTTGTTGTCGTCGTCCCACCCGCAACCCGCCCCGCGAACCACCCGCGACCCACCCCGCGACCCACCCCGCAACCCACCCGCGACCCACCCGCGACCCACCCCGCGACCCACCCCACGACCCACCCCGCGACCCACCCGCGACCCACCCGCGACCCACCCGCGACCCACCTCGCGACCCGCCCGCGGCCCACCCCGCGACACACCCGCGACCCACCCGCGACCCACCCACGACCCACCCGCGACCCACCCGCGACCCATCCGCGACCCACCCCGCGACCCACCCGCGACCCACCTTCGACTCAAACCACGTTCAAGGTACAAACCACCATTTTCGGCGCCTGCGGCGGGTTTTTTTTGCATTCCTTCCAGGTGGAGAGCCCGCGACCCACCCTGCGACCAACTCGCGACCAACCCGCGACCCAAACCACGTTCAGGGTACAAACCACATTTTTCGGCGCCTGCGGCGGGCATCTTTTGCATTCGTTTCACGGAGAGCCCGCGGCCTTCCCGCGACCACGTTCAGGGTACAAACCATTTTTTCGGCGCCTGCGGCGGGCATCTTTTGCACCCGCTCCCAATGGAGGACCCGCGGCCCACCCGCGACCCATTCCACGTTCAGCGTACAAACCAATGTTTTCGGCGCCTGCGGCGGGCTGTTTTTGCATTCCTTCCAGGTGGAGGTGGAGAGCCCGCGACCAAACCACGTTCACTGAACAAACCAATGCCGCACAAGCGCGGCGGCGGATTTTTGCATGCCGTCTGAAACCGCAACGACCTCTTCAAGCCCCGCGCATCCACACCAGCCCGTCCAGCAACTTTGCCCTGGCGGGTTGCCTTGATCAGAGAAGTCGGGGAGCATAAAGTGGAAAAAAAGATTGCGTTGCCGTTATCTTGGGAAAGGAGGGGGACGCAGGAGGAGTAAACAGGGGACGAGGAGGACGCGAAAAAAGGGAGGATGTAAGGAGAACGCTGAGAAAGAGGAGGTGGAGGAGGAGGAGGAGGAGGAGGAGGAGGAGGAGGAGGAGGAGGAGGAGCAGGGGGACGAGGAGGGGGAGGAGGGGGAGGAAGGGGAGGAGGAGGACGAGAGGGGGAGGAGGGGGAGGAGGGGAGGGAGGATGATGATGAATATGATGATGATGGACGACAATGGGAGGACGATGATGGAGGCCGATGAGGGGGTGGACGACAATGGGAAGACCATGATGGAAGGACGAGGGGGGGAGAGGGAGGACGAGGAAGAAGGGGAGGAGGAGGACGATGTGGAGGAGGAGGATGACGATGACGATGACGACGAGGACGGGGACGAGGAAGAGGAGGAGAGGAGGAGGAGGAGGAGGAGGAGGAGGAGGAAGAGGAGGAGGAGGAGGAAGAGGAGGAGGAGGAGGAGGAGGGGGAGAGCGCCATCGACAGGGAAGGTGGGGGCCACGAGGTCCGCCGGCTCGACGACGCCCGCGTCGCCCGCGCCCGCCCCCTCACTCTTATCCGTAATTGTGGAGTGTTACATATATATATATGTGTGTGTGTGTGCGTGGTAAAACTCGAGAGCCAGTTCTTGGAACTCAGAAACCGGTTCCTTGGATGGAATCCAAGCGCCCCGAGGCTGGAACGCCGCCGGGGGCCGATGACGGCGGGGCAGTCGGTCCGCGAGGCCGGTAGGCGTGGCGGTGGGGCGGAGGCTGCGGCGCGGACGTCGACGTCGACGTCGACGTCGTCGCCGTCGTCGTCGTCGCCGTCGTCGTCGTCGTCGTCGCCGTCGTCGCCGTCGTAGTCGTCGCCGTCGTCGCCGTCGTCGCCGTGGTCGTCGCCGTCGTCGCCGTCGTCGCCGTCGTCGTCGTCGTCGTCGTCGTCGTCGCCGTCGTCGTCGTCGTCGTCGTCGTCGTCGTCGTCGTCGTCGCTCGCCCTCGGTCGCAGGCCGCGGCGCAGGGCCGCGGCGCGCGGCGCCTTCGAGGACGAGGAGCCGGAGCGCGGGCGCCCGCCGCTGCAGGAGCTGCCGCTGCGGCGGAGCGCGCGGTCGGCGGAGTCCTGGGCAGGGAACTCGGGGGGAGCGACAGGGGGGGTAGCAAAGGGTACTCCTCCTCCTCCTCCTCCTCCTCCTTCTCCTCCTCCTCCTCCTCCTCTGTATTTCTCCTCCTCGTCTCAGGGAGCCCCACGGGAGAAGAAGCCAATACTCCAAATCCCATCTTAATCGCCCCCCGGGTCTGGTTTTTTAAGGCGCCTTTTTGTAACTGGGGGGGTGTGGTTTATTAGGGCGCTTTTCTTTTGGATTGGAGCTTGGGGGGTCCAGTTTATTAAGGCGCCCCGTCGAGGGGGGTCCGGAATATTAGGTCGCATTTGGAGGGGGGTCCGTCGATTCATACGGGATTTGGAATAGGGTAGAGAATCAGCTCACGCAGCTGGTTTTCCCAGCGCCTTCCGGCGCCGGGAGGCGCCCATGTATCGAGGAATTTGGGCCTGGCGGCGGGGCCGAAGCCAGCTGCATGCAGCAAATTTCGTACCCCCCCCCTTTCCCTATCCCCCCCTTCCGTTCGGCCCGAGGAAAGCGCAAGGACTGCGGCTACCAAAACCCAAAATAGCAGCCAACACAGACACCGAGCAACACACACACACACACACCCTCGAGCCCATAGCCTCGAGCCTCTCCCCCCCTGGCTGCTGACCCGAGCTGCTGCTCTGAGCCACCTCAGGCCGCCAGCCGGCCCCAAAGAGTGAGAGAGAGAGAGAGAAAGAAACAACACAACAAAGAGGGAGCAAGACGCACCGAGATGTGGGCGGGCCGAACGGGGGCCGCCGCCGCTCGCCTGACAGGCGGGTGGCCCCAACGTAAGCCCCGTACCGCTGGCGCACCTCGCGGGGAGCGGCTGGCCCAGCGCGACCCGCCGGCGACCCGAGAGCGAGAGAGAGAGAGCGCGAGAGAGATGGTGGGCCGACTGTCCACCACCACTACCATAGGTCATAGGTATCAGAGTGAGGAGGAGGAGAAGGAGGAGGAGGAGGAGGAGAAAGAGGAGGAGGAGGAGGAGAGGAGAGGAGGAGGAGGAGGAGGAGGAGGAGGAGGAGGAGGAGGAGGAGGAGGAGGAGTGGGACCTCCCTCTGTCATACCCTGCCCCCCCGCCCTCACCTGTGGCAAACAGTGGTGGAGCCTCGGCCCGCCGAGTCGGAGCCGCCGCCGCGCGCGTCCTGCCCCAGCATCCCCGCCAGCCCAGCCGGCCCGGGCGTGGCAGTCTTCCCCAGGTCGGCGCCGCCGCTGGGGCTCGGCCCGCCCCCGGCGTCCCTGGCGGGCACGCGCGCGCGCGCGCGGCCCGCTTCGCCGCACAGGGCCCCCCTCGCGAGGGCGAGGCGCCCCGCGCTGACCGCGGGCCGGAGGGAAAAAACGAGAAGCCTGCCGACGCTGGAGCCCTCCCTGAGCGGGGCGGAGCACAGTGGTGACGAAGGATCGCGCCGCATCGCCGATGCATCGGCGATGCATCGGCGATGCACCGGCGACGTGCATCGGCGACTCCAGCGTGGAGAGAATCAGGCTCCACATCGAGCCGCATCGTCGATGCATCGACGTTGCGGCTCGATCCTCCGACCCCACCTACTCGGACCCCGTCTAGGAGGCCTAGAGACACATGGTTTGGGGATTTGTGTTCCTCCCTCTGGGGCCCCCGCTGGGCCACGACACGGGGTGAAAACCGGAAGGTCGGGACTGCCAGGGACCCCGCATTCGAAGATTCAAGACACATTTTTCTTGACTCTAAGATTTTTCGCTGGGTCACAGGCCCTGGGCCGTCACAAATCGATCCGGCTCGAAGTGCAGCAGAACGATGGAGGACTTCGACCGTGATTTTTTCATGTTCACGATGCTGCATGTGTTTCGCAACGTCGGATCTCAGGGAACGCACGTTCGCCCCACAATCAGAAACGCGCATCTGCGTCGATCAAGCTCGGCCTCACGAGAGGACCTCGACAGCGAGGAGTAGGATGGT
>CAUYUJ010021815.1:23568-51068 GCA_963575745.1 Prorocentrum cordatum | reverse complement strand
CGGCAGCTCTGGACCGCCCCCCGCAACCCCTAGTGGGCACCGATGGGGGGAACAAGCAGCGGCCCGCCCCCCCCCCCAGGCCTACTCCGAGCTATAGAGAATCATGTTCCCGGGAAGCTTTCTGGGAGCATGATTTGTTCGGCTCTCTAGGAGGGGGGCCTCTGGAGGCTTACCGATGGGCGCCTTTTGGCCTTGTCGGCAAGCCTATTGGAAACATGGTTGGGGCGGTGGGCGGAAGCCCAAGGAATCATGTTCCCGGAAAGCTATCTGGGAAATTCGATTTACCGAAGTGTCTTAGGGGCCCGCAGGGGGCTTCCCTGGGGCCCCTTGGGGGCCGATTGGGGCTTCTGGGGGGTCTCTTGGAAGCTTCACGGGGCTTCTTGGGAGCCTCTTGATCGCCTCCGGGGGCGTGCTAGGAGCTTCTCAGGCCGGAGACCTTGAAATGTCGCGCTCTTTGGGCCTTCTTGGGTCGTTCTTGGGGCTCTCTTGGGGCGCTCTCGAGGCCCTCTTGACTTATCTGGGGAGCTTCCTGGGCCGTCTCTGGGCTTTCTTGGGAGCCTCTTCGGCCGTCTTGGAGCGATCTGAAGGGCCTCTGACGCGGTCCGGGACCGTGGGGAGGCGGAACATGCGGCTCTGGAGGCGCTCTTGGGGCGTTTTGGCAGCGTCGTCGGCCGTCCTGAAGCCATCTTCGGCGTGTCCGGGGCCTCTGGGGACTGTCTTTGGGCGTCCTGGGAACCCAGAAATCGTGTTCCCGGAGAGGCTTCCGGGAACTTGATTTCGAACGCGGCCCTCTTGGGCCTCCCTGAGGCCGTCTTCGGGGCCTCCTGGGCCGTCTCGGGGAGTTCCGTGAGCCCCACGGGAAGATCTTTTTGTGCCGTCTTGGGCCATCTTGGGTCTCTCTTGTTCTGTGTTGGGGCTCCGCGGGGGCGTCTGGGGCACTCTGAAGACGAAGCAAGCGAGTATGTTGAAAGTGTACGTTTTACGTCGGGAATGGGCCTATTTTTGCCTCTTGAAGGACCTCTTGGGGCCCCCTTCGGCCATCTTGAAGTCATCATCTCGGGCCTTCTGGGGCTTCGCTGAGGCTGTCTTATTGGCCTTTTGGGCGTCCTGCATGGGAGCCCGGGAGTCATGTTCCCGGAGAGGCTTCCGGGCACTTGATTTCGAACGAGGCTCTCTTGGGCCTCCCTGAGGCCGTCTTGGGGGCCTCCTGGGCCGGCTTCGGGGCCTCTTGGGCCGCTTTGGGGGTTTCCATGAGCCCCACAGGACGACCCTTTCGGGCCGTCTTGGGCCCTCTTGGGTCTCTCTTGGGCTGTGTTGGGGCTCCTCGGGAGCGTCTGGGGCACTCTGAAGACGAAGCAAGCGAGCATGCTGAACATGTATTTCTCAAGTGGGGAATGGGCCGATGTTTGCCTCTTGAAGGCCCTCTTGGGGCCCTCTTCGGCAATCTTCAAGCCATCTCAGGCCCTCTTGGGCCTCGCTGAGGCTGTCTTATGGACCTCTTGGGCGTCCTCGGAACCCGGAAATCATGTTCCTGGAGAGGCTTCCGGAAACATGATTTCGAACGAGGCCCTCTCGGCCTCCCTGAGGCCGTTTTGGGGGCCTCCTGGGCCGACTTTGGGGCGTCTTGGGCCGTCTCGGGGGGTTCCGTGAGCCCCACGGGACGATCTTTTTGGGCCGTCCGGGGCCTTCTTGGGTCTCTCTTGGGTGTGTTGGGGCTGCGCGGGGGCGTCTGGGCACTGTGAAGACGAAGCCAGCGTTTTACAAAGGGATTGCGCCGACTCTTGCCTCTTCAAGGCCCTCTTGGGGCCCTCGTCGGCCACCTTGAAACCATCTCGGGCCCTCTTGGGGCGCTCTTGGGCGTCTTTGGGGCCTTTTGAGGCTTTCTGGACCATCTGTTCGGCTCGCGTGGCTTGTCGTGGGCAATTTGGAAGCGGCCCGGGGCAGTCCCGGGGGGTCTGTGACCCCCCAAAGGTCCCGGGGGGGGCGCCCATGGGGGATGATGGCACCGGCCCGGCCCCCCCCCCTGCCTACCCATATATATAATAATAATAATAATAATAATAATAAAATAATAATAATGATAATACGAATAAGAATAAGAATAATAATAATAATGATAATAATCATAATAGTAGTAGTAATAATAATAATATCAATAATAATAAATGTGTATATATATATACACATAAAGTATACAGATGAATAAATAAATGAATAAATAGATACAACGTCCCGAAGATCGTCGAATTTCCCCGCTAGGGGCGCGCCGCCGAGAGAGCCCCCTCGAGGAGCCCCCTCGTCGAGAGGAGGCCCCTCGTCGAGGTGAGGCCCCTCGTCGAGAGAGCCCCCCGAGGAGCCCCCTCGTCGAGGTGGGGACCCCTCGTCGAGATGAGGCCCCTCGTCGAGGTGAGGCTCCTCGTCGAGAGAGCCCCTCGAGGAGCCGCCTCGTCGAGAGGAGGCCCCTCGTCGAGGTGAGGCCCCTCGTCGAGAGAGCCCGTCGAGGAGCCCCCTCGTCGAGAGGAGGCCCCTCGTCGAGGTGAGGCCCCTCGAGGAGCCCCCTCGTCGAGGAGGCCCCTCGTCGAGGTGAGACCCCTCGTCGAGAGAACTCCCCGAGGAGCCCCCTCGTCGAGGTGGGGACCCCTCGTCGAGGTGAGGCCCCTCGTCGAGATGAGGCCCCCGAGGAGCGCCCTCGTCGAGATAATGACCCCTCGTCGGGCCCGCGCTGCCGCGCGGCTGGCCTGCGGCTGCTGCGGCGGCCGCCGCGACCTGCTTCCGGACGACGGGCTGCCCGTGGGCGCCCTGGCGGCCTCCGCCACGGCGAGGGGGGCATGTCTCCCCTCCTCCTCCTCCTCGTCCTCCTCCTCCTCCTTTTCCTCCTCCATTGCTTTTCCTTATAGGTAACTTCTCCCTGTCGCACCCCGAGGCAAGTTTTTCGGGCGGGCTGGGCGTTTCGCCGGAGAGTTCCTCACCATTTGTGACTCTGGAGCTAAACAATGACAACCGTTTCACAGTTGGAGGGCGAGAGGTTTTCAAAATGTGGCTCTCGCCTTAGCGCCTCGCGCAATCGTTTAAACATTTGCAAGAGTTTCACTGGTAGAGGGCGGGTCGTTTTCAAAAGGTGGCTCTCGACTTAGCGCCGCGCACATTCGTTCTAAAAACTTGCAAGAACTTCGTGGATTGAGGGCAGGTGGTTTTCAAAATGCCACTCTCACCTTAGCGCCGCGTGCATTCTTTTTGAACATTTCCAAGATTTGACGGATTGAGGGCGGTTCATTGTCAAATTGTGGCTCTCGGCTTGGCGCCGCGCATATTGTTTTGGAAACAATTTCACGGATTCCAGTGATCATCCTACCAGAAATTGCGTTTTGGAAAGATCGCGGTGTTGAAGTCCAAAAAAAGCGTTCTGGCAAGATTCCGGATCGTCAAGACGCAGCATTCAGGTTGATCCGTGGCGTTGAAATCCCGAGAACAATGCTGTGGCATGCTTCAGGATCTTCAAACGGTTGTCTTCCAACGAGGCAGTACCCTCAATGGAAATGAGCCCTTGTAGGGGCCTGTGAAGAGAGAGCTCGGAGGTGATTCCAACATCATTGATGACTCTTGGGTTTACACTGGTCCTCCTCCTCCTCCTCCTCCTCCTCCCGCTCCTCCGCTACCTCCTCCTCCTCCTCCTCCTCCTAATCCTTCTAATCCTCCTCATCCCTCCTCCTCCTCCTCCTCATCGTCAGACCTGCTCCACCTCATCATCGTACCTCCCGTCGAGGTCTCCCGGCGCGGATCGCGGCTCGAGGCTCGAGCCCTCTTTGGTCGAGGCTCGAGCAAGGAGGCTCGCGGGCGAGGCTCGAGGCGCCGTGTCTTCTGGCCGAGGACTCGCAGCCTGTTTTGGTGAGGCCTCGCCCCTCTTCGAAGACCCTGGGATCTCGAGACTCGGGGGAAAACAAACCTACCTCGCTTTTGACCACCCTCGCTTCCAAGAGATACCAAACGATGCCAAATTGCGGCCTGTACTGGTCAGGCTGCTTGACGAGGAGGCGCGTGGTATGGCTTGGTTTTGCCTGGAAGCGAAAGCGGGGGAGGTAATTCACGCTCTGAGAGACTCTGGGGTGAGGATCGAGGACCGACGCGCCGCTCACAGGCCCCCAGAGGCTCGACAATGGTGAGTCTGAGGCCCTTCGGCGTTCTCGGTATCCAGAAGCTGTACTTGACTCGCCGGCCAAGGGACGTTCCAAAAAGGACTCCAAATGACAGGCTGGCCGTGGAGGAGGGGTCGAGAATCGAGGGGGCCGGAAATATCGAGTCGTCGAGGAACTCTTGCCTTCGCAGGCAACAGCGCGGCACTCCCCGCGCGATCTCTTCGAGGCCCGTCAGAGTAGCGGCGAGCGAGAAGCATGCGCAAGCCCCGGAAGTCGGCGGTGGACAATCCTCCCTTTAGTAAAGTAAACCTCCCCTTAGTGAAAACAACCTAGGACCGAAACCGACGGACCTGGACCCGCAAAAATGACGGCCACGACGCCCTCTCGCGAACCGAGAACAGCCCATTCGCTAATGGACGTGTCAGGGTAGGAGGTCGATCAACCTCCGACGAAGCAGGCTGCACGAGGCGAAGGGGAGGACGAGGATCAGGACTTTGGGATGCTCTTGGCCCTGTGTGGGCCTTCGGGCGGCCCTGGTGGGAGGTCTCCGCAGGCCTCGGCAGACCTTCGGAGAAGCCTCCGGGACTTCAAGGCCCACTGCTTTCGCTCTCTGCCTGCGGCCGCGCCTTGCCCTGAGCTATAGTCATGACGCTGCGCCCTGCTACTGCCCTTAGCCGTGGTAGTCAATCCAGACTTGCGACATTGATGGGCCTGTTTTCCACCACCACCACCATGAGTTGGAGGAGGGAAGGAGGACAACGAGGAGGAGGAGGAGGAGGAGTAGGAGGAGGAGGAGGAGGACGAGGAGGCGGAGGAGGAGTAGGAGGAGGAGGAGGAGGAGGAGGAGGAGGAGGAGGAGGAGGAGGACCCCCTCCCCCTCCAACTGATGGTGGTGGCGATGGAAAACAGGACCATCAGACATCCCAGAGTTATGCATTATACTCAAGCCACCGACGCGACGAGCAGCTCGAACAGTGGTCCCCTGGAACTCCCGAGCCCTCTCCGCCTTGGCTGTCCCGGACATCCTGCTGCCTGGGCGAACGAAAGAGGACGGCGACGACGACGAACATGGAGCTCAGTGGGAGGCGTCATGTGGTCGTCGGCACCGTCGCAGTCGCAGTCGCAGTCTCCGTCGTCGTCGTAGTCGTCGTCGTCGTCGCCGTCGCCGAACCACAGGTGTCAAAAGTTGTTCACAACGTGGCCTACCCATGTCCCGACCCATCCCCCAAGACCGGCATGCCAACCTGAGTAACGTCTGCGATCGGCCCTGGAGCACGGCCATGACACCCCGATGCCGAGAATCAGCGAAATCCCCCTCGGCCGCGACTGTTTCACGACGCGGGGGTGTCTGGGCCGTCCTCGGCGTCCCCGTCGCCGACGTCGCCGTCGTCGCTGTCGCCGTCGCCGCCGCCGCAGCCGCCGCCGTCGCCGTCTCCGCCGCCGCCGCCGTCGTCGCTGCTGCCGCCTTCGCTGTCCCCTTCGTCCGCCCGCTCCGCGCGGGGGCCCTTCCGCTCGCCCAAGATGCTCCCAGCTTCTGGCCCCACCTTCCGGCCCCCTGGGGCCCTGCGGGAGTCGTGCGGGGAGCTCTGGAAGCCGCGGGGCCTCCAGTGGATCCTGGGAACACCTTGACTCGGGTCGGGCGCAAGGGGGGCATAGCAAAGGGGGGGGTCGAGAATCAGCTCACGTATAGCTGAGTTTCCCGGCGCCTCCCGGCGCCGGAGGCGGCCATGTCTCGAGGAACGGGCCCCTCGGTGAGGCCGAAACCAGCTGCATGCAGCAAATTTCGTACTGCAGGTCCGTGCCGTGTAGACCCTGGCGTTGGTTCCTGACACCACGCTGGATCGTTCAACCTTGAACGATCGGCCGTCTCCGCAACGTCCGATCGTTCAACATCGACCGATTCTGGGCCGCCGTCGGCGTTCAACCTTGAACGCCCGCGCTGGGGTCGCCGCTGGTCGACACGACGCGAACCTACCGTAACCCCCCCCTTTCCCCATCCCCCCCTTTCGCCCGGCCCGATCGACTCCGGGGCACCTCCGGCAGCACCCATAACCCCGCGCACGCCGCCGGCCTTCTCCGCCCCGCCGCCGGCGCCGGCCGGCGCCGGGGCGGGCTCCGTCTGCGGCGTGGGCGACATGGTGTCGACGTCCTCCCCAGCCGTCCAGAGGGCTGTGCTTTTCCACCGCAGCTCTTTTTCCGTTCTGCTCGCCCTCCAGGGGGCCGCTCTCGGTTCCCAGGGGGGCAAGGCCAAACTCGTCCAGAATGGGAAAAGACCCCGTGGGGGAGCGGTTGGGATCTCTGAGGCCGCGGGATGAAAAAAAGCAGCTGGACGTTTGGGCTCGCACAAGCAGGAGTCTGAACAAACGGTGTTTGATGCGTCCTTTTTGGGGAGGCATGCGCATCGAATCAAGCCGCTGCGTCCGAGGACCGCTGTTGGGATGCAGCGAAGCCTGTTTGGAATCCTATTGTACGGCATTCGGCGGCGGATTGTTTTGTTTGCTCGCGCGGGCTGGCGGAAGGAGTGGGAGTTGTTCCCTGAACAGCTGATCTGCAAAGGCCCTACGTCAGAATGAGGGGGCCGAATGCTTTTATACTGCCCCTGAGTGTGTGACAGAAGTGCGGCTGCGCGGTGAAGACTCTCGCTGATTGTCGTTGTCGTCGTCCTCGCCCGCGACATGCCCGCGACACTACCACGACCAGCCCGCGACACGCCCGCGACCCACCAGCGGCCCACCCACGACCCAAACCCGCGATCCTCCTGCGACCCACTCACGTACAGACTGTAAAATCGACGCCTGCGGCGGGCTCGGTGTGCAAACCGTTCACACAAAATTGACAGCGTGGACCACAAACAGAAGGTCGTTGCACTGTGGATGTGTACGCTGGGTGGCTCAATATACGTTTTGCAATCTAGATGGTGCAATATTTGTTGTACCAGCTACGTGGTGCAACCTATGGGCCGCAAGCGGCAAGCTGTATGGTGCCAGCGATGTGCGTAAGCTACCTGGTGCAAACTGTATTGCGTAAACTATGTTGTGCAAGCTATGTTGTGCAAGCAGTGCCGTGCAGGCTATGCGGTGCAAGCTATGTAGTGCACGCTGTGGTTCACGCTATGTAGTGTGAGCAATGTGGTGAAGGTGCGAGCTATGCGGTGCAAGCTGTACGGCGTACGCGGCATAAGCTATGTGGTGCAAGCTATGCGGTGTAAACTATGTGGTGCAAGCTGTGCTCAAGAAGAGCGCTAGGATAGCCTCGAGAGCGCCCCAGATCGCCACAGGAGCGCCCCAAGAGTCTCGGTTGAGGGCCCCGACGAGGTGGCTGAGATTAAGACCTCCCGTTTCCTTTACCGGTGGCCTCCGATATTGCCAAAAGAAGGCCCAAGAGTAGCCTTAAGACCGCCCCAAGAGGGCCCGCAGAGCGCCCCAAGAGGACCCCAAGAGGACCCCGAGAGGGCCCAACGAGAGCCCCAACGGCCTCCCAGATGGTCCCAAGATGGCCCACCTAAATTGCCAACGGGCTCAAATATCGAAAATTCCACGAAGTCATTTATAGTTGACTCCTGGGCCTGTCAAGTTGATCCCGACCTTCCGTTTGACGACTGTCCCGCTTCTGATTTCTGCATTATCCGACACTTCCCTGGTCAAGGCAACTCACTTAAGCATCGTTCTTGGATGGGCTGGTGGGGATACTTTTGTAGTCGCAGCTGCAGGCGAGCGCGCCGACAGCATCAGTAGAGTAGCACGTGCCGCGAGCACCCTAATTGCCTGCGCGCGCCGAGCAAGCAGACAAAACCTAACGCCGAGGGAAGCTGCGCCGGGGCTGGGCTGCGCCGAGGGGTGGAAGCTGCCAGCAGCGGAGGCGGCTGGGAAGGCTGGTGGGGATACGCGAAGCGTGAGGCACGAGCTGGAGTGTCCCCTGATCCTCCGGATTATCAATGCCGGAGACTCTTCCTTGGACCCACATCCATGAGTTACGAGTGCCCTCGGGCCCTATCGGCGCTCTCGGGACTTCCCGCAAGACTTCCTAGGAGCGGCGACGGGCATCGACAGGCCCAAGAGGGCCCCAAGAGGCCCCCTAGGCAGTCCAAGGGCGCCCCGAGATCGCTCCACGCCGTCCAAGATGGCCTCCAAACCGCCCAAGAGGCCCCGAGACCCCCCAAGAGCGCTCCAAGAGGCACCCCAAGAGGGCCCCCGAGGCCCGATCATCAAATTCCCTCCGGCGAGGCAAGGATTGCGGCGTTCCCGTCTTTTCGGGCCGCCGGCGCCCCACAAAGAAGGCGCAAGTTGCCCCCAAGGTCGCCCCAAGACGGACCAAGAGGCCCCTAAGAAGCCCGCAGACGGCCCAGCACGGCCCCAGGACAGCCCGAGTGTCCGCCAAGAGGGCCCACGAGGGCTCATGACGGCCCAAAAGAAACCCACGAGGGGCAACACGCATCAAGATTTCGAGCGCTCCGACCCCAGATGACCCCCGAGACCGCCAGCAGGTCCCCAAGAAGCCCCCCAGAAGCCCCAGGAGGCCTCCACGAGAATCAAACCAAGCCCTAAGAAGCCCCCCACCCCTCAAGACGCCGCCGAGGGCCCCCCAAGAGGCCCCCCAGACTCCCGCCTCCAAGAGGCGTCCGAGACGCCTCCCAAGATACCCCCGCGGGCACGCAAGAAGCCTGTGAGCTTGAACCCAGGCACGGTGGCGGGAAGGGCCGTAGGAAACTATAGAATACCCTGTCTGTAATACTCTTTACAGGCGCTCTGTAATCCCACCAGCCCTTTGGGCTAAGTTGGTCTAACGACGTCTCCTTATCCTCATCCAAGAACCCCCATCCCTGTGGGAAGGGCTACCCTCCCCCTCCCATGACTGAGGCTTTTGCGGGGGGGGAAGGTCGCGATCGGCCAGGGCGCCCAAGATGGCCCAAAACGGCTCCAAGATGGCCCCCAATGCTCCAAAATCGATGACCTCCAGGGCGGATCAAGATAGCCGAAGGTGGTTCAAGATAGCTTCTCCGACATGCCTCCAAGAGGCCCGGCGAGGGCCACAAGACGGAACCCCAAATGCTCTCAGTGCCCCCATTCAGGACCCCCCCACCTAGAGGCAAAAACCCTCCGAACACCATTGAAGAAATCAATGAGTTCTGCCGTCTCGCAGTTTCGCCTCCGCTGCGCTCTTCATGCCTCAAGCTTGCCCCGAGATGGCCGAAGAGAGCCCCAAGATGAGCCCAAGAGAGCCCCCAAGATGGCCCTACGAGCGCCCAAGATCGCCCCAAGAGCGCCCAAAGGAACGACTTCGAGGGCCCCAGCGGGGGGGGGGGGCGAGCAAACGTCAGGACCCCTGTCTTTTCACCGACGCCCTCCACGATAGCCCCAAGAGGCCCTCCAGGGCACCCACGCGGCCCACAAGAGAGTCCCAAGAGGGTCCCCAGAGGGCCCCGAGACCCCCGAAAAGAGCCCCAAGAGGATCCCAAGATCCCCCCAAGGAGCCCAAGGCTTCACGAGGCGAAGCTGAGGGCTCTAACCACGCCCTCGTTGCCCCCTTCCTCCTCCTCCACCTCCTCCTCCTCGTCCTCACCCTCCTCGTCCTCGTCCTTGCCCTCATCGACTTCCTTTTCTTTTTCATCCGCTTCCTCGTCGTCGTGGTGGTCGTCGTCGTCTTTTTCCTCCTCCTCCTCCTCCTCCTCGCCCTGCCGCGGGCCCCGGGGATGGCCCGAACGCAGAAGCCATCCAAGGCCACCGCCCTGCTCCAGAGATCTCTATCGTCACCCCTGGTGGCACGCTGTGGCTCACTATGTGTGTGTATGTGTGTGTGTGTGTGCGTGTGCGTGTGCGTGTGCGTGTGCGTGTGCGTGTGCGTGTGCGTGTGCGTGTGCGTGTGCGTGTGCGTGTGCGTGTGCGTGTGCGTGTGCGTGTGCGTGTGCGTGTGCGTGTGCGTGTGCGTGTGCGTGTGCGTGTGCGTGTGCGTGTGCGTGTGCGTGTGCGTGTGCGTGTGCGTGTGTGCGTGCGTGCGTGTGCGTGCGTGCGTGCGTGCGTGCGTGCGTGCGTGCGTGCGTGCGTGCGTGCGTGCGTGCGTGCGTGCGTGCGTGCGTGCGTGCGTGCGTGCGTGCGTGCGTGTGTGCGTGTGCGTGTGTGTGTGTGCGTGTCTTCGTCCCTTTTTCCCATCAGCTCTCATGGGCAGGGCCTCTGAATGGGCTGGTGGGGATACTTTCTAATCAGCGGCCGCGGGCGAGCGCGCCGGCGGCGAGTCAGGTCAAATCGGGCTACGCAGAGACTAATTAAGCGGAGGCGGCGCGAGAGGGCTACAACTAGCGCGGCAAGCCGAGGCTTCACGCGGCGGCCCAGCGGCGGGCGGGTGGCAAGAGAGACTGAAACTCAGCAACTGGTGGGGATTTTTTTTACAGCCGCAGGCGGAAACGCCAGCGGCGGAAGGTCGCGAACGGGCCGCGGACGCGACTAAATTACCTAACGCGCGCAGGGCCGCGGATCAGGCGGCTCACGACAGCGTCCAGGGAGGCGAAGACGATGCAATCCAGGTGCCATGACAGCCCCTGAACGGGCATGCAGGTGCGTCCAACAGGCCTGAGGTAGGCACCGAGACCACCTAGCGCAGCCAAAATGGCGCGAAAACGTTCCAACGTCCAAAGGCGGACAAGGGAACGACCGAGGACGCCAGCCCCAGCCTGTCGGGTAGCACAGAGGTCGGGATGGTAAGTCCAACGAGGATCCCGACGGCGGCAGCGAGCCGCGGCGTCAGCGACATCAAGGTGTATCCATGATCCGAGAAGACTACCACACCAAGACGTATCGGCCCAGACCCAACCAACGGGTGGAAGGGCACCTGATGCACGCTCCCGTCGAAACGCGGCGTGTGCACAACACAGTGTCACAGTGCAGTCCAAAGAGACGGAGAGCACAGGCGGAACGAGACCGTGTATACCCAAGCAAGTCCCACAAAACCACTGATCCAAGGTCGCGGTAGGAAGCCGTCCGGCAATGGGAGTCCAGAGGGCACCGATCCATGGAGCCTGAAGGGTACCACAGGCTGACTGGGGACAAGGACCAACTGAGAAGCAGACGGCGAGCCAGTCGCAACGCAAGAAGCGCATCCAGGGTGTGGAGAATGATGACAAGACAGAACATCCACACCTGAGATGCGACAGCCCAGATTCGACGAGTGGAAGGGGTGGAAGAGCAACTGGTGGGGATACGCGAAGCGTGAATGGTTAGGGCATTCTGCCAGCAAGGCTGTGACTTGATCACCATGGTGCCCCCTGTTGGGCAAGATGCCCCCCCCCTTCCCCCGCACCCCCCACCCAACGTTTGACACTTCGGAGTCGCGAGGGTACGACGCAGGCGCACGCCGGGCCACATTACTCTTGCCAACTCGCACGACTGAGATCACATGGCGAGTACCAGCGGGCATTCCTCCGAAAACCTGTACCTTCCTCCTCCATCCTTCCTCGTGCTCAATCACCTCGACCCTACTCCTCTTCTTCCTCCTGATCCTCTTCCTCCTCCCCCTCACTCATCAGCGACCATCATACTCCTCCATCCTCCCTCCACCTTCATCCTCCTCAATCCGCATCCACCCGCTCCTTCTCCTTCTCAATCATCCTGCATTCTGCATCCTCCATCCTACTCTAACATCCTGCTCCTCCATACCCCTCCCCCTCGACCTCCTCCTCCTCCTCCTCCTCCTCCTCCTCCTCCTCCTCCTCCTCCTCCTCCTCCCCTCCTCCTCCTCCTCCTCCTCCTCCTCCTCCTCATTCTCGACCTTTCTCCACCTACATCCTCCTGAATCGTCAATCCTCCGCCACCCTGTTGATCCTACTCATCCTCCTCATCCATCTCCCCTCCTCCAATGACGTCGTCCTTAACACCGTCGCCGACGCTGCCACTCGATGGCATAACGCCAGCACTAACGGCCTTTGCTCGATCCTCATGTTCCTACGCCTCCACCTCGCCCTCGCCCTCCCCCTCCCTCAGCTCTGGCTTCTTTAGCCCTGCGACCTCTCCTGGGGAGCGCTCTGCCCAGAATTTCGAGGCGAGTCCAGCCGCGGCGACGAGGGCCCTCCAGGAAACTCGAGCTGGGAGAATAATTACCCCGTCCGCGACAGTGGCAGCAGCCTCGCTCGACACTTCACCACGTCGCCGCTCCCAGGCGGGAAGGGGGGCGGCGGGGACTCGGCGAAGGCGTCCTCGATAGACTGTACAAATGGTGTGCGCGCTCGCGCTCTGAAGAGATGAGCAGGATATATAGAAGTGCGCCGCGAAGTATTACTCACCCCCGACCACCCTTCATCCTGTCCCTCCTGCTCGTTCCCCCGCTCCTCGTCCTCATGCTCCTCGTCCTCCGCTGGTGCTTCACAGTAAGCGGTATGTCTAAGGTTTTGAGTCCCGGCCAAGGGCGACAACCCTGCGAGGGCCGGGGAGAGGGCGCGCATGACGGACGAGAATGCCGTCATGACGCGACTGGCTCAGAATGCGTTCAAGGTATTATGGAGTATCTACCAGCCCTCGTTTCTGGAGCAGGTGCTGATGAGCAAGACATATGGTAGATCTAGGACATCTTGAAACGTATCATGATCATGACTGCCCTTCGGGGATGGACAGAACCACCTTAAGTAAATCGTGGTTTAGTGAAAACGACCTCGGGCACAAACCTGGCGGGCGCAAGCTTGGAAAATGCCGGCCGCGGCGCCCTCTCGAGAGCCGAAAACGGACAATTCACTAATCGACGTGTCAGGGTCGGGGTTCTTTCCACCCCCGACCCAGACATGCGACGTCCTGACTTGTTCCATACGGGATCCCTGGAAGTCCCGACCCTTTCCCGGGGACCGGCTTTTCGTCCTGAGTCGTTTTTTGAAGGTCCCGAAGCCCGGCGAGGGCCCCCGAGGCCGAAATTGGCCGAAAACCTCCCGCCCTGATCTTTTTACGACGCGATCTTGTCTGGGGACCCCTTTGTGTTTTCGAGGGGGAGAGGGGCCCGGGTTCCGGTCCCCAGCCCCGCACTGCCTCGGATGGGGGGAGACGCGACACCAACACCACCAGGGGGCCCACCTCCAGCGAGGAGGTCCACGAGGCCTCCCCGAGCTGGAGGCCGGGGATGTCTCTCGAGCGAGAGGGGGGGGACCACACCACCAGGGAGACCCCCCCTCTGCTCCTCGCATCTCCCCGCCCTGTTGGTGCTGGTGTCGCCCTCCCTTGTTCCTGACTGCCGGGCCCGCAGCGTGGGCAGGGGACGCTCTTCCATTGAAACGGGGACCGACCGGCCCGGCATTCCTATAGTCCTACCACGAAATGTTCCTAGAACCCAAACGTGCTCTAATAACAAAAAGCAATGCTCTTAGAGCATCAACCCGATGTGTTGAAACAAGACAGTCCCCACCAGAACTGTTCTAAGAACATGTCGTAGGAACCACACTTATAAGGCTCTCAGAACATTGCTCGGTGGGGCTTTATCGGCGAGCCAGGACGCTTCGCCGCTGCTTGACTCCATGGCTCGGGGGGGCCCACGGCGGTTAGCAGGGCCCCGGGACGCCGGAGGTCCGGCTCCGCCGGCCCTCCCCGGCCCCGTCCTTGTTGTCGTCGAAGCCGCCGTCGTCCAGGGGGAGCCCTGCAGGCCGGGCGCCGAAGCGTCTCTCTTGCCGTCGCTCGGACGTCCATTTCCCGTGCGTGTTTCGGTTTCGTGCGTGTTTTTTCTTGCTCGATGCTCTAGGATGGTCCTCGATGGTTCTCGCCGAGAAAAAATGCACACGTCCGAGCGATGCCAAGCTCTTGTCCCCAACTCCTTCTCCTGGCAGCCCGGCAGTTTGCACCATGCCGCCTCCGCGCCTCCAACTCCGTTGTTCTATCCATCTCTTTGAAGGGGCTCTGGGACGCACAAATGAATACACACAAATAACCCGATTCCCCATATGTTCCCATATTTTCTGGGTTTTGGTCTTCCCCCCCACTTCCAATATTTTTCTACATTTTCCGGGGAATCGACGATTCATTGTGCTGTGTGTTTTTCCGCTCCTGACTCTTGCTGCACGCGACAACCTCAAACCCATGCAGCTTGACAACGGCCCAACAGAAAGCAAAGGACGCACTCTGAACAACGGCGAGCCCGCAGCCTGCTGCGGCGGACCGGGTCAAGGCATGCAAGGTCGCACCAGCAGCCATATTCACTGCCTGCGACCACACTCTGGATGTTAAGGCTCCACTGCGGGGTGCCATTTCCACTGTGTGTGAACTACTACCAGGCAAAGCGCGTCAAAAACGAATGATGCATCTCTGCATGTGCTGAGGAGCTGCTTCGCGACAGCTGCAAGCCGAAAGACAGCTGTTCTCGTGATAACAAGAAAGAAAAACCTGTGCCGAAAGGGCTTCGCTACCTTTTCACACGGGACTGAACGGGCCATCAGCACCAATCCAAATCAAACGAGACCAAACGCAGGCTCGGAGCGGGTAGCCAAGACTTCAGGCAACCATCGTTCTGGAAAAGTATCATTGGGCACGAGGTGGCCGCTGCGCGCACAGACCTCCGACATTGCCGGTGGGCTGTGAGTCCGCAGCGACGCACAGAAGGGCACGACGACGACAGTGGAAGAGAACAGGGCGGAGGAAGTGGCTCCCCAGTCACGGCGGCCCTGTGGGGGGGGCAGTGCCGCCCACCCTGGAGGGCCGTGCCGCAAAGCTCAGAGCGCGGCCGCGACCGCCCAGCCTTCCGCCTGGCCGCGCCTGCCTGTAGTGCCCGACGCCATCACCTGCTCCACGGCACGACGACACGGGGCTCTTCGGTAACCCCCGACCCCGACACCCAACGCCGCTGGCAGCTTTCGGGCCAGAACCCGAGCCTCTGGCGGCCGCTCGGGACGATACCCCCGAGACGCTGCTGGTGGAAGGCACCCCGAGGCTGGAAAATCGGCGACGACCGTCGAAAACGAACGACAACCTCGAACCTCGAACCTTCCTGATCCCACTCCCCCCTCGATTAGAATGCCATTGGGCCAGATTAGAAAGCCTTTGGGCAAGATCTGCCCAGACTAAGCCCAGTAGGCAGCAGCATAAAACTGGATTAAGCCAAATCGGAGCGGATAAGGCGGGACTATGCCGGACTAGGCCTTAGGCCGGTCTTCGACCCAGGATGACCAGTGCCGATGCTGATTTTGACCTACCAGGAATGGCATCCAAACTTGAGCTTAGCCCCCCAGCGCCCCCCGAAAGCCGCGCACCAGGGGCCTCTCTGGCGAACAGGTCACTCTTGCGTGCAGCCGAGCAGCAGGCAGAGCGGGAGCCTGGCAGTGTCGGCGACCCGCCGATCCCCCCCCCACCACTCTCCACCATTGGTGGTAGGCCAGAAAGTGGGTACCCTACAGTAGGAGCTCGACCACAAGAAACCTTCAACAAGAAACCCAACCCTGAGACCCCGGGGCGTCGTCCAATGATGCTTGCTGTGGGGAACCACGCTTTCCATAGCAGAGCCATCGAAACCCAAAAGCCCAGGGCACCATGGAGGCAAGCAGGGTGTCTCTTGGCATGGGCCCCCACTGCAGATCACCCGACCTCGCGCACCGCGCCCCTGGCGGTGCGCGGCGCGCGACCACCTGCGTGCCACCCCGCCGCACCCACGGCCGCTCTCGCCCGGGCCGCGGCGCGCGACGGCGCGATTACCCTCGCGCCCCCGCGGGTCGCCTAGGGTTAGGTCGGGCCTGTCCCACTACAGGGGGGTTTTGGACGAAACCTATTATAAAAAATAGTCACAGCATGAGCACCCAACATGCCCCCCCCACCCAAAAAAACAAATCGTCCCCATGTTAACCTCATGCCCGTGAGAATAAACACTAGGGGATAATAAAGTTCGGGGTTCAGGGAGAGATAATAAAAGTAGCCCAGCAGACCTCAGCATAATCTCGAAGTAAGAGATGATCAAGAGGAGACCAAGCCGAGCACGTTTTGAGACATCCTTGGCGTTTAGTTTTCATAGAAATATCCTCAACAATGGCTTATCTCTCATGAAAATTGTTTTTTTGTAAGTGCTCGTGTAGGGTAGCTCATGTGCCTCAATTTCCATGGATAATCAACCCCAGAGATAAAAAAAGTTCAGGCGAGCGTGGGAACAGAGAGAAATATAAAAGAAGAAGAATACAGTAGAATAATAATAAGAAAGAAGAAGAGGAGAATAAGAAGAGGACGAAGAAAGGAAAAATCCAAAGTTCCAAATCTATCAATTTTAATTTACAAACGCTTTATGAAAATTGATTTTTTAAGTGCTCGTGTAGGGTAGCTCATGTGCTTCATTTTCCATGGATAATCAACCCCAGGGATAAAAAAGTTCAGGCGAGCGTGAGGACAGATAGAAATATAAAAGAAGAAGAGGAAAGTAGAAGAATAATAAGAACATTGCTCGTTTCGTTTGAGTCTGCCTCCCAAAATTATTGGTTTCGCTTGACACATCCTGAAAAGTGTGATCGCTTCGCTTGATGTTGCTATATCAACATCGCTTGATGTTGCTATCTCAACATAGCTTTCGAGGTGATAATGAAGTTCGGCCTCAGCGCTCGCCGCCCAATTTGAATTCTGTATAGGGCGATGATAATCAACTCTAAACACTGAAGGGGGGGGGGGTCCCTTTATTATCATCGGCATGCGGTTATTTTGTTCATATGTTCGAACGTTCCTCCTGTCGAGGGACGCACCCGACCTATAAGCCTAAGGAACCGGCACCGCGGAGCTTAGTGGGCCCTGGAAACGACAGGGCCGTTTTTTTTACCGGTTCCGTTTTGCCGTTTTTGTTGCCGGTTCCGACGCCGTTTTTTCACCGGTTCCGTCGCCGTTTTTTGACTGGTTCCGGCTCCGGTTTCAATCCTGGAGCCGTTCTTTGCCGTCTCCGGTCGCCTTTTTTCTGCCGTTTCCATTTTCAAGGGGCATTGTTCTGGAAACGGTGACAAAACGGCCCTGCCGTCTCCGGGGCCCACAAAGCCCCAGACCCCCGACGTCATGATTTTTTCATTACGTCGACCCCTGGAGGTCTCGACCCATTCCCGTGGACCGGTTTTTCATCATCAGTCGTTTTTTGACGGTCCCGAGGGCCGGTAAGGGCCCCCAGGAGGCTGAAAATAGTGAAAAAAAAACTTCCGTTATGATTGTTTCATTACCCGAGGGGTCTGGGGCCGCGGAGCACAGGCTTCTCCGTGCCGGAGCGTTCTACCGCTCGGGAGCCGTGCACGGGATCTCGGCGACTCTCTCTCTCTCCGCAGGTCTCCGACGAGAGGCCCCGCCCCTCGAGAGGCCGCCGGGGGGCGCACCGCGAGGCAGCGCGCGCGAGACCGCGGGGGGGGGTGCAGGGGAGCGGGGATGCCTAGACGCACCAAGGGGAGCGCAGACTCCCAGCATGAATTCCATAAGATCGCCTCAGGACTTCATGGTAGATTCATAGGATTCCTTACGACATCCATCAGACTTTTGTCTGGCAGTCCATAGAGATCCATCGGAAGTCCATACGATGCCCTCTGACATCCGTAGGGTTCCTGAATTTGGACGCCCGAAGTGGGCACGGAAAGGATGGGTACCATGCCCAACAGCACATGCTGTCCCACACCGACAGCGGCCGCCGTTGGGCAGGCGGCCTTCTGTCGCGAATGGACAGCGACACCGACAGCGACACCGACAGCGAGAGTCCTGCCCAAAAGGAACAGGGAACTGCCGTTGGGCATCGTGCCCCGTCTTTCCGTGCGCAAATGTCGGGCGCCCAGAGAAAAGAGCGAGAGCCCTGCCCAAAAGGAACAGAGAACTGCCGTTGGGCACCGTGCCCCTTCTTTCCGTACCCAAATGTCGGGCGCCAATGGGAAAGAGAGAGAGAGAGGGTAGCAGGTCGTGGGCCGAGGCACGTGCGCGCACGTGGGGGGGGACCCGGGAGCGCGCTGAAGAAGAAGAGGAAGAATAAGAGGAAAAAGAAGAAGACGAAGAAAAAGAAGAGGAAGAAGAGGAAGAGGAAGGAGAGGAAGAATATGTGGCTGCAATGATGATGAGCGCCCCCCCAATTCCCCCCCCCCCCGAGATCCGACGTCGCGAAACAATGCGACGTCGCGACAAGATCACAAACGGAGGCCCAGACCCCATCTTTCTGCGGCATTCTTCGAGCCGGATCGATCTGTGATGGCCCCGGGGCCCAAAACCCAGCAAAAACGCCCGTGGTGAACACATCTCAAGGAGCTCGGATCCCAGGGCCCTTTTGGGACGCCCCCGAAGGGGGCGGAGGCGGCCATCCCGCGACGCCCCAGGACTCCCCCCCCCCCGCCCCCACCCCCTGCGCCTGCGCTCTCCACGGACGAGTCCTCGCCGCGGCCCCGCCCGGCCTTGGAGGGGCGGGGAGGGCCGGGGGAGGGGGCGCCAGGGGTCGAGCAGGAGGGGGGCGGAGGGAGGATCGAGGGTCGAGGACGAGGAGGACGGGGAGGAGAAGGCGGAGGAGAGGGTCGTGGCGCTTCGGGCGCCAGTGTGGCGCCCCCGCAGCCTGCGCAAGAAGAAAGAAAGGGTCGGGGATCAGGCCGGCGGAGAGGGAGCGGGAGCAGGAGGAGCAGGAGGATCGAGGAGGGGGACAGTCAGAGGTTCGAATTCTGAGGAGGAGGATCGAGGATCAAAGACGAGGATCGACACGAGGACGCACCCCCGGACAGGTCTGGGGACCGAGAGGGCAGGGAGGGAGGCTCCATACCTCTTTCGTGACGAACGTTTCGAAGCGTCCTGTTTTTCAGGAAGACCCTGGGGCTTAATGAGGGCGGTCGCAGAGTCCAGAAGCGAGCCCCCAGGGGGCAAAAGTGCACAGCAAGCTGAGAAGCACACACAAATGCAAGTGCACGCGCAGGCTGAGGGCCGCGCGCGCGCCGGATGTCTCTGTGCACTTCTTCGTGTCAGAAGTTCCTTCTGCCCATTTGAGGACCCCGCTTGAGGACCGACTCGGTTCCACCGCACCTTCCTTGCTTGCTCGCTGTCTTCTTCCGTGGCCGCTGTGGTCGTCGGTCGCCGTCGTCGTCGTCGCCGCCGCCGCCGCCGTCGTCGTCGTCGTCGTCGTCGTCGTCGTCGTCGTCGTCGTCGTCGGTCGCCGTCGTCGGTCGCCGCCGCCATCCGCACCAAATCCGCCCAGAATCTCCCCAGGTTAACCCTGGTCAGCTGTCCGAGTCTCGCCTAGCCGCGGCGACGAGCGCCTCCAGAACGCGCAACTCTCCCAGAGGGAAGAAGAAGCCGCTGCATGATTATCGCTCTCCTACAGGCGGCTCCAGGAGAAGAGTGCAACAACAGTCAACCAGTCTGGAGAATTTTGTCAACAGAGCACGAACCATCGTCCCTAGACTATGTGTTAACTACTCTTGAAGATTCTTCCTGTATGGGGAACGTGCCCGACTTGAGATGACTGCCAGGCCGTGGGGACCGCCCCCCCTCGGCCGGGCAGCTGCCGTGGCCTCTCCGCCGCTCCCGACCTCCGCGAGCGCCGACGTCGACGTGCTCGTCGTCGTCGCGCCGCCCCCTCCAAGGTCGGCCCCCGGGCCCCCTCGGGCCATGAAACAAAGACCACGACGGGGGGGTTTTCGCTATGATCGGCCGCTGGGGGCCCTCACCGGCCCGCGGGACGGTCAAACAACGACTCAGGGTGCGAGCGAGACGTGTCTACTCTTGTCGAGGGGTTCGGCGGTGTCGCCCGAAGCCTCGGTGTCGTGTCTGGCATGGCCGTCTCACTCCCGCTCGTGGCAGCGTCCAGCAGTACACTCACAGTATGTGAAACTATTGCTGCTCCCATGGCCCATTGTGAAACTATTGCCGCTCCATGCCGTCGGAAGAAACAAAAAACGGTCCAAGGGAATGGGTCGAGACCTGCAGGGGTCGACGCAATGAAAACAAACAAATCGTGACGTCGGGGGTCTGGGGCCCCAGGGCCTGGCGCCGGCAGACGCCTCCCAGCTGGGCTCCGAGCAGGTGGGGTCGGAGGATCGCGCCGCATCGCCGACGCATCGGCCATGCACTGGCGACGTCGGCGAGGCATCTGCGACTTCGGCGTGGAGCAACGTGGGCCCCACATCGAGCCGCATCGCCGACGCATCGCCGATGCGGCGCGAGCCCCCGACCCCATCGACTCCGACCCCACCTAATTAGGAGGCCTCGAAGGCATGCCGCCGCGGGCGCACGCCAGCTGGACCTCCGGGCAACCGTGGCCGTGGAAACGAGGAAACCCCAGGGAGGGCCCAGAAGCCGCCCCCGGAGGCTCACTCGATCCTCAAGCCTCCCCTGAGATGCAACGTGGCGCAAAAGTTGAAGAAGCATCACAACAAATCGCTATCTTCTGGGGCATGTGGTTCCTGGGGCCCGATACCTGGAGAAAACGCCCGCTGTGACAACAGATTGCCACGCCCAGATCTCAGGGGAAGTCGCGCTCGATCCTCGTCGAGCCTCGAGCCCAACCCCCGGTCGCCCACAACGTCGACCCCAGAGGTCTGGACCCCTTCCCCGGGACCCGTTTTTCAGCCTGAGTCATTCTTGGACGGCCCCGAGGCCCGGCAAAAGTCCCCCGAGGCCGAAATCGGCCAAAAACCTCCCGTCCTTTTTGTTTGTTACGACGGGGGCCGAAGATAGCGAAAGACCCCCCCGTGGTCATTCTCTCACAACGCGAGGGCAGGATTCCTCATGAATTCCATCAGATCGCCTTAGGCTTTCATCGTAGATTCATTGGATTCCTTACGACATCCATAAGACTTTTGTCTGGCACCCCATGGGGATCCATCGGAAGTCCATACGATGCCCTCGGACACCCATAGGGCTCCTGAAGAAAACAATCGGAATCCTTGGAAATCTTTGCTACTCAACACCATCGGCGGTGGACAAACCTCCATGTAGTAAGCCTCCCCTTCGCGAAAACGGCCTGGGACCGAAATCGACGCACCTGGACCCGCCAAAATGACGGCCGCGACGCCCTCTCGCGAACCGAAACGGCCAATTCCTTAATCGACGTGTCAGGGTAGGAGGTCTATCCACCTCTGGCATCAGAAGGGAACAACATCGATTCGCCGCCGCCGCCGCCGCCGACCCTCGCAGCCGGCGCGGCGGCTCGGCCGCCTGCGCCCGCTGCGCCGGTGCGGCGGGCCGGCCGGCGCCGCAGCTGCTGCAGGGGCGGCGCAGGGCGGCCTGCGAGGGCGCCTCGCCTCGCGCGGCGCGCGGGGCCCAGACCCCCTCGGGCAATGAAAAAATCATAACGGAAGGTTTGTCGCTATCTTCAACCTCCTGGTGGCCCTTACCGGCCCTCGGGACCGTCAAAAAACGACTGATGACGAAAAACCGGCCCAGGGGAATGGGTCGAGACCTCCAGGGGTCGACGTAATCAAAAAATCATGACGTCGGGGGTCTGGGGGGGAGATTTTTTCTTGAACGAACGCTGAACGATTGGTGCCGAGCCGTGAGACGGAAACACCTCCGGACGAGCCGAAAACGCCAGACGCGATGGCATGCACAGCGAAACGCCCGCTCAGGTGGAGAGAAGGGGGAAAAAAAGGAGAGGACTGCGAAACGTAGCCTGGCTGGCCGCGCAACTGAAACAGGGCGATGCACAGGCGCGAGCAAGAGCCCGCAGGAGAGAAAAAAAGGAGGAGGGAGAGCGGGGGGGAGAGGAGCAACAAACAACACGGCGCACGTCGACCTTCCAGACCCAGACCCCCTCGCGCTGGGACAAAAATCGCGACGGGAAGTCTTTCACCATTTTCAGCCTCCGGGGGCCCTTCCAGGGCCTCGGGGCCGTCCAAAAACGAATCAAGAAGACAAGCGGGTCCGGGGGAAACGGTCCAGACCTCGCGGGGGTCGACGTCGCAAGTCGACCTTCCAAAACTCCCCCAGACATGATCGCGTCGCGACGAAATCAGGACGGGAGGCGTTTGGCCGAGTTCGGCCTCGGGGGGCCCTCGCAGGGTCCCGAGGCCGTCCAGGCCAGACCCCCGACGTCGTGATTTTTTACAACGTCGACCCCCAGCGGTCTGGACCCCTTCCCTGGGACCGGCTTTTCATACCGAGTCGTTTTTTGACGGTCCCGAAGCCCGGTATATCCAGAGGGCGAAAATAGCGAAAAACCTCCCGTCGTGATTTTTTCATGACGCGAGGGGGTCTGGGAAAAACGACCCAGGGCGAAAAACCGGTCCCGGGAATTGGAAATGCCAGGACGTCGCATACCTGGATCGGGAGGTCTTACCTGGCCTTCCTGGCGCCTCGCTATCCGGGTTTCTCCCTGAGGATAGCTCTCTGAAGGCTATAAGCGCGTTTCAGATTACAGAGGCTGGAGCCGCAGGGTGGCCCCGGAGCTCGTTCCGGCTTCGGGCAGGAATCCCCGCGGCGCCTTGTGTGAGTTCGCAGCGGGTAGAGTACACCTTGCTGGGTCGAGGTAAATCCAGAGGTATCCAGATAGACGCGCAGCACATCGTGGAAGCTCCAACGCGAGCCAAGAGGGGGCAGCCGAGTCTTGAAGCCCGTGGCGACGGAACACGAAGACGCACGCGCAAGCGGAGGCGCGCGCCGAACGGGCGCTGGGCCCCCCTCCCCCCGGCGGCGGCGCCGAAGGCGCCGCCAGGGGAGGCCCACCGCCGATCCCAGAGGTCCGCGCGGAGCTCCGGAAATCTTATAGGTTCCGTACGGCTATTGGTTTTGCTTCCCGAAGGTCGGGGAGCTCGCCGGCTCTCGCTGCCCTGATCCTCACAGCTGCTGACACACGCACCGTGGCGACGAAGCAGAGCGTCTCCTCCCCCAGGCCGCGCCTGGGCGACAAGGTTCGGCGTCTTGCACATACACAGTGCACGCAGCTGAAGGGCCTCCGAGGCCGTGAAGGGAGCGCTGGAAAGCGGGAAGAGCGAGAACTCCAAAATCCCAAACACTCCGAAAACGAGTGAATCTTGCCTTCCAGGGCCCTCTTGGGGAGCCTCTCGAGTCCGTCCTGGAGCGTGTTGGAGTCCTCGTCGGCTATCTTGAAGAATCAACCGCCGCGTGTCTCACGGTAGCAGCGCGCTCCGCGCGCCGCCGCCGGTCCCGAGGGTCGGGGAGGCGTCAGACGCGGTTTCGGGGGGGCTCGGGTTGTGAAGGGGCCCCAGGACATACAAATAAATACACACAAATAAAATAATTCCCTATATTTTCCTATATTTTCTGGGTTTTTGTCTTCCCGCCCACTTCCCATATTTTCCCATATTTTCTGGGGAATCGACGATTAATTGTGTCTGTGTGTTTCTTTCCCTCCTGAGGTTGGCCTGACGCAGACATCACGACAGCGACGAGATCCCATCTGAAACTTGGCCCGAGCTCTCGCTGCAAGCATCCCACGAGAACCGAACCGTCGGTGTCCAGGATGCGCTCGTCAAGGAACGTCGGCAAACCCGGAGGGGGTCGGAGTAGATGGGGTCGGAGGATCGCGCCGCATCGCCGATACATCGGCGATAAATCGGCGATGCATCGGCCATGCATCGTCGACATCAGCGACGCATCTGCGAGGTTGACATGAAGCACATCGGGCTCCACATCGAGCCGCATCGCCGATGCATCGGCGATGAGGCGCGATCCTCCGACCCCATCTACTCGCACCCCATCTAGGAGGCCCAGAACCCAGACCCGCGACGTCATGATTTTTGTTCATTACGTCGACCCCTGAAGGTCCCGACCCATTCCCCTTGACCGGTTTTTCATCCTGAGTCGTTCCTTGACTGCCCCGAGGCCCGGCGAGGGCCCCCCGAGGCCGAAAATACCGAAACACCTCCCATCATGATGTTTTCATTCCCCGAGGGGGTCAGGGAAGGGGCGGGCGGGGGGGGGCGGCGTACGGCGGACCGGCCAGGGCAACGAGGGCGCCGAGCGGCGGCGTCAGCGCACGGCGGGGGGGCGCGGGGCGGCGCCCGCCGGCCAGCACGCTCAGGGGCACCCAGAGGGGTCCGGCCATGGGCGGGGAACCAAAAAAAAAAAACGGTGGCCACGACCAAGATTGAGCGGGGAAGCCGAGGCATGACCGCGTCGTAGCAAAAATCAGGGCGGGCGGTCTTTGGCCGATCCCGGCCTCGGGGAGCCCTCGCCAGGCCTCGGGGCCGTCAAACAACGACTCGGGATGAAGAGACGGCCCCGGGGAACGGGTCGGAACTTCCAAGGGACCCCGTATTGAAAAAATCAAAACATCGCATGTCTGGGCTTGGCCACCGTTAGCTCGTGGAACACCCTCGCGGATCGGCGACGGCCGGCATGGACCGTGGCCACGATCAGCGCCGACAAGATCCCGCCACATCCTGGCCATGGCCGCCTGTGCTTCACTCCCCTCGATCGGGGAGCAAGGAGGTACCCCATCCGCTGCTCCACGGATCTCTTCTGGGGCACGTCCTGGCCAGGATCTCGAGGCACATCCAGCCTTGATTACGAGGGCTTTCCGGGACGTGAAGCGGCATCGGGGTACCTCATCGATCCTCCTCAGACCCCCAGACATCCGACGATGTGATGTTTCAACGTGTGGCCCCAAAGATCCAAACCGACGATGTGATGTTCCAATGTGCGGCCCCAGAGGTTCCGACCGCTCCCCCGACAGCGGCATCCCGAGACCGACATCGAGGGAGAGCCTTCGGTCAAACAAATCTTCTCGTCGGAGATCTGGATATGTTTTTCCTGCGCCGATCGAAACGAAGACCGAATGAAAGACTGCGGATAACAAACGCCATCTCGTCGGAGATCTGGACATCCTTTCCTGTGCTGATCGCCGACGAGCCCGCGGTGCTCCCCGCCCTTCGCCTCCTCTCCGAGCGCCGCTGGCGCCCGAGAGACGCAGCAAACCGCTCCCACAGGCGCTCCTCGCCCCCACTGCGGTCGGGACAGCTTGCTCAGAGTGCGAGTGGATAGCGAGTCGCTCCACTCCGCGGGACGGGGAGATGGGAAAAGCTCGAGATTGGACGCACAGAGACACACTAATACTATCTGTCCTCCTTGGAGGCACGCGTCCGACCCGAACACATAGTGTACCCATCTTGTAGCATATCGCTTCCCGAGCGGCCCGGCCAGAAAGCGCCCGCCATGACGCACGTACTGCAAGACTCCTCGGTGCGCGCGCCGCCTCTGGGGGGGCCGACGCACCTGCATTTTTTCTAAGCGCGTCGGGGTGATGCCGACGAGACGTCGACGCCTGGGGACCCCGGCACGTGGACAGCGCGCCGCTCCGCAGCGCGGTGGGCCCAGCGCCGGCGGAGCGCCACACGCGAGTTGACCAGGACCCCCCAGTGGCCTTCCCGGGGCGGGAGTTTTCGCATTGCATGGTGTAAGGCCTCCGAGGCAGAACCTATCTCCCCTGGCCGGCGACCGACTTCGGGGTTGAGGATGCGTTACGCTACTTGGCGCCTTTTCTATCCAGTCCAACTTGCGGCTTTCGCTTCCTCGGGACAACAAAAAAGCCTCCGGGGCCCCAGAAACTTCCAGGGCGCTCTGCAGGAGGCCCAGGTGGCCTAACACCGGCCGGTGTTGCCAAGACTGGCTCCGATGCCACCACATAATCGGCGAGTCGCTCTCCGCTCCGCGGCACGGGGAGATGGGAAAAGAGCTCGAGGCGTCGGCGCCTGGGGTGCCCTGCACGTGGACGGCGCGTCGCTCCGAGGCGCGGTGGGCCCAGCGCCGGCGCGGAGCGCCACGCGCGAGGTCACCAGGAGCTCCCGCCACGCTGTGCACCCTGCGAGTGGGTAGCAAGTCGCCCCACGCCGCGGGACGGGGAGAGGGGAAGAGCTCGAGACCTCGACGCCTGGGGACCCAGCACGTCCGCCTTCCTCCTCTTCACCCCCTCTGGCCCCTCCTGCTGCACGCGCTGCTCCCCGAGCTCTACATCGCCCCTTCCTCCTCCACTCCCTCGCCCCCACTCCTGTTGATTTGTTCTGTTGGTAGGCTGGGTGCCAATCACCCATGGATCACCACATGAAGAAAATCCTTCTAGCCCCGCGAGTTCGGTGCCAGTGTATGCTTGTTGGCCTCCGAAGCACGTGGACAGCGCGTCGCTCCGAGGCGCGGTGGGCCCGGCGCCGGCGGAGCGCCACGCGCGCTATAATGAACCAGGAGCTCCCGACGGCTGTTGTGAGGGCCCTGGCCGCCTGGCCGCCAGGAGCGCAGCACACCTCCCCCGCCTGCCCTGTAAGTAGCCGAGCGGCGCGCGCCCCGAGCGGGCGCCCGCCGGGGCCCTCACTGAGATGGGGCCCTCACGGGGATTTCGGGCGAAACGTGAAAACATACCAGAACATATACCCGACAAAATTACACATACCCAAACATCTTGTTAGGTCTGACCTGTCCCCCCCACAAGGGAGTTTTGGATGGAACATGACAAATAGCCAAAACTGTTCAAACAATGCTCAGAAAATGCTCAAACTAATCGTCCCCGTACTATGTCTGAGCTATTTTTGGATATTCCCCCTGTACAGGGAGAGGCCCGACTTACCACCAAGAAAAACCAAGATACAGCCGACCCGTCTCATCGGCGGTGGACAAACCTCCCCTTAGTAAACCTCCCCTTCGTGAAAACGGCCTGGGACCGAAACCGACGGACCTGGACCCGCAAAAATGACGGCCGCGACGCCCTCTCGCGAACCGAAAACAGCCAATGCCTTAATCGACGTGTCAGGGTAGGAGGTCTATCCACCTCCGAAAGATACAGCCGACCCGTCTCATAAGGATGCACGATGATGATGACGCGAGGGCCTCGGAAGGCCACTGCGAAGCTTCTCTCGAGCGGGGACGCGGCCGGCGAAGCAGGCCGAGGATGGACCGAGGAGGCCAGGATGCCAGGGTACCCTCATAGGAACACTGCCCATCCTTGCCATGCGGGTTGACTGTAACATGACTCTAGGGGAACAAAAAGTGACATAAACATAAAAACTCGGAGGTCCGCGCGGATTTCTCGGATCGGCGCTGGGGCTCCCCGGCGGCGCCTCCGGCGCCGCCCCTGGCGCGCTCTGGCGCGCTCCGCGCGCCAGGGAGGGGGGTCCAGCGCCGATCCGAGAAATCCGCGCGGACCTCGGAGTTTTTATGTTTACGTCAGTTTTTGCTCCCCTAATCTCGGAGGTCCGGCCGTCCTGAAGAGAAGCTCTCGGGCACCACGGCCCTCCCACAGAGCGCTCCAGAACGCCAAGGAGACGCCCAGCCCAGCAATTTAACCCCCCAGGGGCCGCCGCCACTCTCTCGAGGTCGTCGTCGCCGTGGCCTGTGGTGGCACCCGTCGGCCGTCTGCTGCCGGAGGTCCGTCGGCGTCGGTCGTCAGCCGGCAGGCCAACGGTCGTCGCTCGCGCATAGAGATGTGGGCATTTCCTTATTCGGCGTCTCGGCATTGGGCGGAAGGGGGGGGGGAGGCGGGGGGGTCTGGCTCCAGACCCCTGCT
>CAUYUJ010021815.1:0-23468 GCA_963575745.1 Prorocentrum cordatum | reverse complement strand
AGCTAGGTGCGCTTGCGTCATATCTGACATCCTACCCCTCCCTCCCATCCCTTACCACGGCGTGGATCCCCTCTCTACTCGCACAGTCGGATGTCGAGCAGGGCAATGATCCCGAAAGGGTACGCGATGCATTGTAGAGCACGGCATGGCATGGCGTAGAAGAGCACCGCAAAGCGTAGCATCAACCTAGCATTTCATTGCATGCCGTGGCATGGCACGGGAAAAGACGCCAGCGCTGCAGCGGGAGCACTAGTCGAAACGAGCGGAAGCGCGGAAATGAGGCCAGCGCTGCAGCGGGAGCACGATTCGGAACGAGCGGAAGCACGGAAATGAGGCCAGCGCTGCAGCGGGAGCACGATTCGGAACGAGCGGGGCCCGAAAATGAGGCCGGCGCCTCAGCGAGAGCAGCATTTCGAAAACACATGCAGGCGAACACCTGTGTAAAAACAATACGCGGGGGGGGGGTCGAGCACTTTCAAGCCGTCATCAGGGGAAGAGGGAGAGTAGTATTCATATTGAGTAATGATTGAGGGGGAGGGGGGGAGGAGGAGGAGGAATAAAAGAAGAAGACGGAGAGGGAGGAGAAGAAAGAGGAGGAGATGGAGGAAGGAGGAGGGGGAGGAGGAGGGGAGGAGGAGAGGAAGGAGGAGGGAAGGAGAAGGAGGAGGAAGGAGGAGGAGGAGGAAGAGGAGGAGGAGGGGAGGAGGAGGAGGAGGAGAGCGAGGAGGAGGAGGAGGAGGAGAAAGAGGAGGAGAGCGGAGGAGGAGGAGGAGGAGGAGGAGGAGGGGAAGGAGGATGAGGAGGATGAGGAGGAGGAGGGGGAGGAGGAGGACGAGGAAGGGGAGACGGAGAATGAGGAGGAGGAGGGAGGAGGAGGAGGAGGAGGAGGAGGAGAGGAGGAGGAGGAGGAGGAGGAGGGGAGGAGGAGAGGGAGGAGGAGGAGGAGGAGGAGGAGGAGGAGGAGGAGGAGGAGAGGCGGGGGAGGGGGAGGGAACGAGGAGGAGGAAAGGAGAGGAGGGGGAGGAGGAGGAGGAAGAGAAGAAGGAGAAGGAGGAGGAGGAGGATGAGAAGGAGGAGGAGGAGGGGGGGGAGGGGGAGGGGAGGAGGAGGAGGAGGAGGAGGAGGAGGAGCGAACGTAACCTTAAGGAGTTAGGAGGAGGAGGAGGAGGAGGAGGAGGAGGAGGAGGAGGAAGAGGAGGAGGAGAAGGAGGAGGAGAAGGAGGACGAGGAGGAGAAGGAGGAGGAGGAGGAGGAGGAGGAGGAGGAGGAGGAGGAGGAGGGGGGGGAGGGGGAGGGATGAGCGGGAGGAGGGAGGAAGAGGAGGGAGGAGGAGAGAAGGAGAGGAGGAGGAGAGCGAGGAGGAGGAGGGAGGAGGAGGAGGAGGAGGGCGGAAGAGGAGGAGGAGGGAGGAGGAGGAAGAGGAGGAGGAGGAGGAGGAGGAGAGCGAGGGGGAGGAGGGGGAGAAGGAGGAGGAGGAGGGGGAGGAGGAGGAGGAGGAGGAGGAGGAGGAGGAGGAGGAGGAGGAGGAGGAGGAGGAGGAGAGGAGGAGGAGGAGGAGGAGGAGGAGGAGGAGGAGGAGGAGGAGGAGGAGAGAGGAAGGGGAGGGGGAGGGGGAGGGAGTGGGGCCCCGATGATGACGAATCCGAACGCTCCGCAGCGCTGCGGCAGGCTGTCGGGCACCTGTATTGACGACGAGTGGGCGATTGGGGGCCGATGAACCCGAACCTCCGTGGCCTGGTGGCCGCCACACCCTCCCGTCAACCTAAAACCGGCAATTCGCCGATCGAATTGGCGAGGTGGGGGTCCTGTCAGCCTCTGCTATCCCCCTGTCGCGGGGCCGATTGCTGGGTTGGGGGGCCGATCCCAGACCCCCGACGTCGTGATGTTTTCACGACGTCGCCCTCCAGAGGTCTGGACCCCTTCCCCGGGACCGGCTTTTCATCCTGAGTCCTTTTTTGACGGCCCCGAGGCCCGGTAAGGGCTCCCGGAGGCAGACTAAAAACATGTGTTTTGATTCGAGGGTCGAGAGCGCACCTCTTCCGCAAAAGATTGGGAAAAACCTCCCACGTCGAGATTTTTTATTTTTTTCACAGCACGAGAGGTCTGGGGTGCATCCCCCCCCCCTGAGCATCTCCATGGCTCGGGCCTGCCGCGGCCGTGCGGGACGAGGCTCCAGTCGGGCCTGTCCCTCGACAGGAGGAAAATCCCAAAGTGGTAAACAAATAGTGCAGGTACGATTGTTCACGATTTTTAAAAGAAGCATTGGGGGGGCATTTCTCTAAGTTTTTGTTTCGAGTTTTCGTCCAAAATCCGCCTGTAGGGGGACACGCCCGACCTAAGACGAGACCTATACGGGCACCCCCGGCAGCTGCGCCCCTCGGCGAGGCGCAGCTGAGCCGCTCGAGCCTCCCGAGGCACGCAGGCCAGGCCGGCGAGAGCCGACTAGGCCGCCGGCAACCGGCCCCCATACCCAGACCCCTCGCGCTGCGAAAAAAACACGACCCAGAAACCCAACGTCTTGAAACATCAAGACGGAGGTTCTTCGCCGAGCTCGACCTCTATAGAGGCCCTCGCCGGACCCCGGGGCCGTCAGAACACGGCGCAGGGTGAAAAGCCGGTCCTATGGGCGATGGGTCGAGGCTTCTGGGGACAGCGCAGTGCAAAAATCACGACGTCGGGTCTCTGGGGACGGGGAGGCTCTCGCCATTTTCTAGGGGGCAAACAAACCTACCTCGCTTTTGACCACCCTCGCTTCCAAGAGATACCAAGCGATGCCAAACTACGGCATGTACTGGTCAGGCCACTTGACGAGGAGGCGTATGGTTGTATGATTTGGTTTGCCTGGAAGCGAAAGCGGGGTAGGTAATTCACGCTCTGATTTTCAGCCTCCAGAGACCCTCTCTTGGGCCTCGGGGCCGCCAAGACGCGACTCCGGAGGAAAGAGCGGGCCCCCGGGGGAGGGGTCCGGGCCTCTCGGGAGAAGAGCACGACGTCGGGGGCCTGGGCATATATAGACGCCCCCCAGCGAGGCGCAGCTGCCGGAGGGAGCGCCTCCCGCGGCACGCGCAGGCCGCCTCTATCGAGCCGACGAGGCGCGGCCCCCCGAGCGCTACCCCCGCCGCACGCACGTCGTGCTTCTTGTCCCAGGAGGAGGAGGAGGAGGAGGAGGAGGAGGAGGAGGAGGAGGAGGAGGAGGAGAGGAGGAGGAGGAGGAAGAGAGGAGGAGGAGGAGGAGGAGGAGGAGGAGGAGGAGGTGGATGAGGAGGATGAGGAGGAGGAGAGGAGGAGGCGAGGAGGAGGAGAGGCGGAGGAGGAGGAGGAGGAGGAGGAGGAGGAGGAGGAGGCCTGGACCCTTCCCCCGGGACCCGCTCTTCATCCCGAGTCGGTTCTTCCCCAGACCCCCTCGCGTCGTGAAAAAATCAGGACGGGACTTTTGTCACCGTTGTCGGCCTCCAGGGGCCCTCGCAAGGCCTCGGGCCCGCCAAAAAACGACTCGGGACGAGAAACTGGTCCCGGGGAAGGGGTCGAGACCTCTGGGGGTCGACGTTGCGAAAAATTCACGTCGGGGGTCTGGGTCTGACGGCCCCGAGGCCCGGCCAGGGCCCCCCCGAGGCCGAAAAGGTAGCGAAGAGCCTCCCGCCGTGACTTTTTTGTGTTGTGGCAGCGCGAGAGGGGGGTCTGGGGTCAGGTCGGGCATGCCCTCCTACAGGCGGATGTTGGAAGACAGATTCTTCAAAATAGCCCATGCACCAAAATAATGGCAGAACCTTAAACACAGAAAACTCGTCCCCTGACGACTGTTTGACTACTTTTGAATCCTCCTCCTGCAGAGGAGCATGCCCGACGTAGGTCTGGACGTCGGAAAGGCGCGTGGCGGAACGGGGTATGGTGCCAATTGTGGACACGGCGATGCTACCTGCGATGCAGAACATCGCCAGAGTCTCCTTTCCATGCAATCAACACCACACCCCTTTGCACCATACCCTTGGGGCCCACCTCCAGATTGAGGCCTGGGGACGTTGCCCCCCCGGGGCCCCCCCCGCCGAGCGCGGCCCCCGAGAGGCTATAGGCCGCCGCTCCCCCGGGCCCCGAGCGGGCCGCCGCCGCGGCGGCGGCGCGCAGGGCGCGGCAGCCGAGACGGCAGCCGGCGGGGGCTGCGGCGGGCGCCGCCGCCGCCGCCGCCGACGACGACGATGACGACGACGACGAAGACGACGCCTTGCCATCGCTCGGACGCCCATTCCCCGTTCACTTGTCGGTCTCGCGCGTGTCTTTTTCGCAGCATGATCCAGGAGGCTCCCCAATGACCCCAGCCGACAAAAAACATGCACAGGCCCGAGAGAAACCAGGACGACGACGACGACGACGGGCGCCTCGCGGACGTCAGCTGGCCACCTCGCCCAGCCTGGCAGGGCCCACCCCGGGCCCCGGCGCGGCGCCCTGCGGGCGCGGCGCGCCGCCGCGCCTGCGCCGCTGCCGGCCGCTGGAGCGCCGCAGGCGCCCGCTGGGCGTGCTCGCCCCGGGGGCCCCGCGGGAGCCACTCGGGCCACGGCGAGCGCAATCCCTCAGGGATCTGCCGAACGGGTTCAAGAGCAGCATGGTGGCGGAGCTGGCCGAGGCCAGCTCCAGCTGGCGCCCCCAAGCGGCGCTGGCTTCTCCCCGCGCGCGCGCAACGGCGCCAGCGCAGGCGATGCAAGGCAGACCGTACAACGGCATAGGGAGGCGAGGCGAAGCCCGCCACACAGTATAGGAGCTCGACCACAAGAAACCTTCCACAAGAAACCCGTGCCGGAGACGCCAGGACGTCCATTGTTTTTGTTGGTGGGTGTGCGAACGTCGCGAATCCCAATAAACCCAAGGGCACCCTGGAGGCAAGCAGGGTGTTTCTCGGCATGGGCTCCAACTGTACAGTCCACTCGTATCACACGGACGTGCGGGAGGGATGCCAGGGCCTTGAAGAGGGCCGTGCCGACACACTGCGGGCAGGGCGCGGCCAGCGGAAGCGGCCGGGGAGGGGCTGCAGGGGAAGGCTGCCAAGGGTCACCTTGCAAAGCTGCTCACCCCCGTTCTGCGGGCTGACTGGACGCGAGGTGCGCGTCGCATTCGTGAGTTGGGGTCCGCCTCCCCCCTGGCGGCGGAGATATCTGCAGGCCCTGGGCGCTGGGGGGCGTCCTCGGCAGACCGAGGCGACGTCCGCGCGAGCCCCCCGGGCTCACCTCCCCTCCTCGTCCCCCGTCCTCCGCCTCCTCCCAGGTCGGGCACGTCCTCCTACAGGCGGGTCTTGGGAGAAGAGTCACACATAGACAAAACGTAACTCATCAAACGTAGCCAAGAACGCACCGAACATCGTCCCCAAAGCTATTGCTTCACCGGTCTTGTATGTGCCTCCTGCAGAGGAGCATGCCCGACTTAAACGCACCCTTAGAACATGCTAAACTTTTGGAGCTCCGCGCGGATTTCTTGGACCCGCGCCTGGGGTCGTCGCATGTCTGGAGACGTCCGACGACGTCATTTTTTTCAATCGGCAACACCTGCGGAGCTCCACGGCCTCCATCCCAGGGGTAGTGATCCGTCCTAAGCCCACTTTCAAGGGTTACTGCAACGGGAAGCGGCCCCCGAGGTGGAGGAAGAACGCCGGCGCACGGAAAAGACATGTCCGCCAGGTGTCAGTGGGCATCGAGTTCGAATCCGATCGGAATGTGCGTCGGAGCAGGCTGCGCTGGCACGAAGTCGAAACCATATCAGACCAGCCGCGCCAGGAAACACAACATCGCCTTGCAAACACACCTGGCCGGACCAAGCATCGTCGGAACACTGTGACCGTTCGGTGGCCTGATCTTGCGAGTCGACGCTAGTCGACGCTAAGTCAACGCTTATCGACGTCAAATCGACGCTAATCGACGCTACCCGACGCTAAATCGGCGCTATCCCATCAACTCCCAGACGCTAATCGACGCACATCGACGCTCAAGACGGAATTCAAAGGGTACGCCAGGCTCCCATGATTTGCTACCGAAACACTGTGACCGAGACTGACAGAGCCCACCCGAAAATCGGCATCGAACCAGAACGACGACGTGGGAACTGGCCCATCTCCAGAAATGCGACGTCCAATTTTTTTCAGATCGGGGTCCCTGGAACTCCCGACCCTTTCCCCGGGACCGGTTTTTCAGCCTGAATCGTCTTTTGACGGTCCAGAGGCCCAGCGAGGGCCCCCCGAGGCCGAAACTTGCCAAAAACCGCCCGTCCGGATGTTCTTTACGACACGATCACGTCTGGGCGCAGAGCTCTCGGCCTACTTTCTCCCGGGGCCAGCTCCCCGCCCTCTGGGTGCGTTGGTGATGGCGAGGGGCCCGGCAGCGGGCCCCGGACGGGGCCCGAGATCGAGGCAGCACGCCTGGATTGAGAACCATCAACTCGTCGCAGCTGGTTTTTCGGGCGGGCCCTTATCTGGGCATCGCTCGGACGTCCATTCCCTGTGTTTTTGTTCGGTTTCGTGCGCGTTTCTTTCGCAAAATGATCGAGGATGCTCCTCGATGGCCCTCGCCGAAGGAAAAATGCACACGTCCGAGCGATGCCAAGGAGATCGAGGCAGAACGCCTGGATTGAAAACCATCAACTCGTCGCAGCTGGTTTCTTGGGCGAGCCCTCATGGGAGGTGACCCACAGGGGGGGTGGAGAGAAGGGCCCACACAAGGGGCACTTGAGGGCCCCTCTTGGGCCCCTGCTGCCTCCAAGAGGAGACCTCCACCCAGACATGCGACGTCCTGATATTTTCAATATGGGGTCACTGGAAGTCCCGACCCTTTGCCCGGGGCCCGGGGCCGGTTTTTCATCCTGAGTTGTCTTTTAACGGTCCCGAGGCCCAGCGAGCCCCCCCGAGGCTGAAAATGGCCCAACTCCTCCCGCCCTGATTTTTTCACGACGCGATCGTGTCTGGGAAGCTCGCTTTGGGGGCCCTTTCCTCACCCCCCCAATTGGGTCACCCCCCCATTGCCACCCGCCCTGGATGGTTTGTCGAGTCCTATGACTCGGGTCTCTGGCGGCCGATTGCGGGGAAAGGTATTCTGGCACCCCCCGGGAGTGCTCGGGACGAGGCGCGGCCACGGAAAAGCATCCCGAGGCTGGTAAAGCATTCCCCCCTCCTCCTCCTCTTCCTCCTCCTCCTCCTCCTCCTCCACCTCCTGCTCCTACTTCTCCTCCTCCTCCTCCTCCTCCTCCACCTCCTCCTCCCCTCCCCCCCGCCTCCCCTCACCCCCCTCCTCTCCCTCCCCCCTCCCCCTCCCCCCCCCCCACCTCCTCCCTCCGCCCCTCCTCCTCCTCCTCCCTCCTTCCTCCTCCCTCTCCTCTTCTGCTCTTCCTGCTCCTCCTCCATTTCTGCTCCTCCTCCATTTTTCCTGCTCCTGCTCCGCCTCTCCTCCCCTCCTCCCTCCTCCCTCCTCCTTCCTCCCTCCTCCCTCCTTCCTCTCCTCTCATCTCACTCCTCCTCCTCCTCCTCCTCCTTCTTCTCTTTCTTCTCCTCCTCCTCCTCCTCCTCCCCCTCCCTCCTCCTCCCCTTCCTCCTCCTCCTCCTCCTCCTCCTCCTCCTCCTCCTCCTCCTCTTTATCGCGCTTTTCAAAAAATGACGGGAGTTTTTTGGTCATGTTCGGCCTTGGTCATGTTCGGCCCATCAAAAACGACTCGGCATGAAAAACCGGCCCCGGGGAAAGGGTCGGGACTTGCAGGGACCCCGCACTGAAAAAGTCGTCCCATATCTGGGTTCTGCAGCTGGCGGCAACGCCCGAAACCCCGAACTTCGGGGAGAGCGAGAACGTCGGGGACCTGGGGGCGTCGGTCGGCGACTCCGAATTTGCAAAGATGCTAAGGTAATGTGTACTACAGGAGGGTAGAGGCATGCATGGCCTGGGGGGGATGCATTGCAGGAGACCTGCGAATTGTACAGCGAAGCAGGTTAGCTAGGGAGACTGATGCGGTAAAATGTTCAACCTTGCTTGTGCTTCGTTCTTCTTTAAAAGAAAAAAACGCCATTGGCGTTTCTCTTGGCCGTTTTGCACGTGGGGTTCTTGACAAGCTAAAAACTGTTTTTTAACAAATAACAAACGACGGTGCTGTAGCGTTCTGAACTGTTTAGAAAGCGTTTTTGGATCCGTCCATGTGGATCAACGTATTGTGCAACTGTGTGCGGGCTCCGCGGCCTCGTTGGCACGAACGAGCCCGTTCGTTTATCCGGGCCGGTAGCGGGCGTGATCGAGGGGTTGGGCCTCGCGCCGATCACGTCACGCCGGAGGTGCGCCTGGAGCGCCGCAACATGCCCGTGAACACCACACTATGCCTGCGAACACCACAATCGCTAGCGACCCGACAGCCGCAACGTGCCTGTGAACACCACAACGCCTGTAAACATCACAGCGACTGTGAACACTACACAGACAGCCAGGGAACACCACAACGGGTATGAAAACCACAATGGCTGTGATCACAGCGCCTGTGAACGCCGCAGAGCCTGTGAACAATACACAGACAAACGAAGAGCACCACAGCGCTTGTGAACACCACAACGCCTGTGAACACAGAGCCTGCGAACACCACCAAACGTGGGCCCGTTTTCCAAGCGTTGCTGAAGATGTCCGTCCTCCTCCTCCCCTCCTACTCCTTCTCTTCCTCCTCCGTTAAGAAAAACAGTCGCCGAAACGTTCCCCGATCTCTCCACCATCGCGTTCGGCTGACCTCAGCACAGAAATTTTACCCGATCTCTCAACCATCAGGTTCGGTTGACCTCAGCACCGAAAAGTTCCCCGCAGGGCATCATCACGAATTCGGTTGACCTCAGCACCGAAAGGTTCCCCGATCGCCATCGCCCCTTTGCCACGCAGGGCGCAAACAAGTATCCCCTTGCCATGGAATACACGCGGGCCGTTCTTGCAAGCGTTGCCGGAGCTCTCATTCCTCCTCCTCCTCCTTGTCCTCCTCCTCCTCCTCCTCCTCCTCCTGCTCCTCCTCCTACTCTGACCATCCTCTTCAAAAGCCACGACGCCCCCTCGGCACCAACTGCACGGCATCCTCGCGCCAAGCACGGCGCCAAGCACCCAACACGGGATCTGATAGGATGTCGTCGCCGTGATGGGCAACACGATTACACTCCTATGCGCAATGCCCGACGAAGTTGACATCCCAAAGAGCGCCACGGGCCCGAACCTAGCAACATTCTTTAGGTTAGTTACTTGCGGTTGTTGATTTTGCTGGCCCTGGACACGGCCCCCCTGCATTTGGGCCCGCAGTGCCTGCGCACACCACAGCGAGTGTGAGCACCGCGGGGCAACGGTCACGCACAGCACGACGCCAACGCCCGTGTGCGCAAACTGTGCCCCTATACACCACAGCGCTGGCAGCTCCGAGCGCCGCGATACGCCCGCCGCACACGAATAACCTCATCAGAAAAGCAGCACTGCGTCCCTGAGAGCACCACGCGATACGCACCGCATGCTCCACTTTCCCTCACGAGCGACACAGCGTGCCTGCGAGCACAGCAGCATGCCCCCGAATGCCACAGCGGCCTGCGAGCGCCACGGGACGTGCGCGGTCGCCACCGGACGACCGCCGTGACTTGCTCTGGGGGTGGGGGGGGGGGGCGGCGCCGATCACGCCCGCAATCGCCCAGGGATCTGCCGAACGGGTTCAAGAGCAGCATGGTGGCGGAGCTGGCCGAGGCCAGCTCCAGCTGGCGCCCCCAAGCGGCGCTGGCTTCTCCCCGCGCGCGCGCAACGGCGCCAGCGCAGGCGATGCAAGGCAGACCGTACAACGGCATAGGGAGGCGAGGCGAAGCCCGCCACACAGTATAGGAGCTCGACCACAAGAAACCTTTCACAAGAAACCCAACCCTGAGACCCCGGGACGTCCACTGAGGTTTTCGGTGCGGGAACGCCACGCTTCCCAAAGCAAGGCCATCGAAGCCCAAGAAACCCAGGGCGCCCAGGAGGCAAGCAAGGTGCTTCTTGGCATGGGTTCCCACTGCAAGGGGCTCGGGTACAGCCGAGCAGCCAAGGGCGCGCGGAGAGTAGCCGGGCGGAGGTGGCAGGCAGCCCGCGGCAAGGGCGGCACGTGGCGGCCTCAAGCCGCCCACCGTCGACGGACTGGCAGGAGCGGGGCTGCGTGATGAGGGCCTGCCTCGGAGGGCGGAGGCAGGTCTCCCGACGCCTGACGAGGGCGGCCGAGGCTCTCAGGAATGAGCCCGGCACCTCGGCAGAGCACATCGGGAACCCGCTGGACGAGGAGGGCACCGCGGCAAAACACGAGATGCTCTGCGGCTTGGCCATGACCGCGAGAGGCAGTATTCGGATGATCATGCGAGGAGTTGAGCAACATAATGGTGCAGCAGATTGGAGAGCGCTGTGCAAGAGGTACGAACCAGCTACGGCAGCTACGGCGGTTCGGGCCCAGGGTATCATGCCAAGCATCCTGAACGTCAAGCAGTTCCCACAGTTCCTTAGAGGTGTTCGAGGAGGCTCACGCAGAGTGGGAACGCGACATCACACTGTATGAGAGGGCTTCTGGCGAGGTGTTCAACGTGGGCGTGAAGACGAGCATCTACCTCCAGAAGGCGCCCAAGAACATTCAGATGGGAAACGAGCAGACCGACGACGAGCACGTGGCGACCACCATCCAGTACCTGCAGGCGGCGACGGTCTACGACGACGGGTATCAGAGGCACCCAGCCCCACCACCTAGACCTCCAAGGGACCCCGATGCCATGGAGGTCGACGCGCTTGCCAGGGCTTACGGCCTGGGCAGAGGCACGGGCCACGGTGGTAAGGGCGACGCTGTTCAGGGGGCAAGGGCGATGGAGGTTGCCGAGCGATGGAAGGCGCGGCCGAAACAACGGGCGCGCCCCAGCCAGCGCGCGGGCGCCCCGCCGGACCGCGGGGCACTCACAGCGCGAGACGGGCCCTTCAGAGCAGCATGGGGATGGCAAGCCAGCTCCCCTGCCCCCTTCTGCGAGGCCAGGGCGATGGAGGCAAAGGCGGAAAAAACAAGAGGAAAGACCGGTGAGAAGCACAACCAGGCGGGCACCAGACCCGAATGCTTGGACTGCAGGCGCAGAGAGCACCACGCCATGAACTGCTGGAGGAGGAGGGTAAGAGAGGACCCAAGGGACGTGGTCGTTGGGACCCCAGAGGCACAGGTAGGGGACGGACCAGCCAAGACGGTTCGGTCAACGAGCCCTCAGCGCAAGTGGATGCTTGGTTGTTGGTGGGCTCTTCACACGGCAGTGCGGCGGCATCAACTTCAGGGCCCCCAGCCAACCAGATCGGGGCACCTGGACCCCAGGGACAGGCGACACTCGGAAGGGTCGCATGTACCGTGCAGCAGGCGACGACCGCCGAGTCCGATCTGGAGCCAGGCCACATCTTCGCGGTGACGGAGGTGCATGATGAGCGCGTTTCTTTACTTTCGGCGATAATGGGCATTATAGGGGAGGGGAGGGGGCCGGGGGGGGGTATAAGGTAACGCCTCCCCCCGCCGTGTGCCCGATGAGCACGGCGGCAGCGCCCGGAGCGCACTGGGGGGGGAGGGGCGTTACGTTATAGGGGGGGGGGAGGGGGGGTCAGGGGCTATATTGCCCATTATGGCTCAAGCAATAAAAAAACACGCTCGATCAGAAACGTGAAGGGACCAGAATGCTGATGCTGACCAACAGCTGCGCGGACGAGCACGTGTGCGGCCAGCACTATTTCTCACGGGTGGCCATACCAACCAGCAGGAAACGGAGCTTGGCGATGGCCGACGGCACCCCGCTGAAGCACAACGGCCAGAAGACGGTGGCACCCTACATCGCAGGCAACCGCAAAATCATCGTAGAGCTCCAGGTGACGGACGTGAAGCAGCCCACTATGAGAGTCGGCAAGTTCTGCATGAGGCACGGCAACCGAGTGGCGGGGTACGACGGACAAGGGGGAGTACTGCGACTCGAGACCGTGGGACTCGTCCAGGCGGAACAGGTCAACAACCACTGTTCCCTCTGGTGCTCGGCTAGAAACGGGCACGTCCAGCACTGCTCGATGGTGAACGGCACGCTCGTGGCACGAATAGAAGCAGCAGCCGCACTACGACCAGGAGAGGAGAATGACGGCCATACGGTAGGGCGAGCGCTGGCATGCGAACCACTAGCTCAGGCAGTGGGGCCCCAACAGGCGGCAGCTGGCCCACTAGCCCAGGCAGTGGAGGCACCGATGCTGAGCGAGTGGCACGAGAACGTTTCGCCTGTCCTGGGCAAGCGACAGCAGCAGCGCAGTGCACATCGTGAAGCAGATAGGACCAGGTAAGATCAAGTACATCGAGATCAGGATCTTGGTTTTGCAGCAGTGGCGCGAGCAGAAACGCCTGGAGTTCGGAACATATCCACACGGACGACAACGCAGCAGACATGCTGACGAAGCCGATGACCCAGGAGAGGCGTAGACTTAGCCGCGGACCGTTCCGCCCATTTAGCGACGAACTAGCCAAGGCAGTTCGAACAGTCCGCAGCAGGAAGAGAGGCTTGAGCCAGCATTCGGTATACCGGTTAACATAATATCCAATAACAAATATATATATCAGCAGGCAAACCGGCGAATTGTCCTGCACAGGGTGTCCCCAGACACTTCCAGAAATACGCTCGAGAAGCCTACCTTATATCAGAATTCTCGCTGCACCAGCCCTGGGTGGTGCTGGTAGCAGCAGTCGGGGATGGACAGAACCCCCTTTAGTAAAACGTGGTTTAGTGAAAACGACCTCGGGCCCAAACCTGGCGGGCGCAAGCCTGGAAAATGACGGCCGCGGCGCCCTCTCGAAAACCGAAAACGGACAATTCACTAATCGACGTGTCAGGGTGGGGGTCCTGTCCACCCCCGAAGCAGACACAAGACTGACGCTGACGTCAACGTGCCTTACCCAACCGGGTCTTCCAGACATTGCCTCACGATCCCTGGGCCTACAGGCCTGGCGGAATCGAGGACGTGTTGAGGTAATGCGCAGCATTTATAAGGGAGGGGGAAGAGGCATGCATGGCCGAGGGCGGATGCATTGCAGGAAACCTGTGAATTAGGCAGCACGGCAGGTAAGCTAGTGAGACTGGTTCGATACAAATTTGCGACCTGTATTGTGTAAGTACGTGCGCACTCCGTAGCCTCTTTGGCACGAAAAGCATCAGCGTTGTGTGGGTTTGCAGCCCGCGCCTGGGGGGGGGGGAGGCGAGAACCTCAACAGGGATCTCTGCCGCGCCCCGACTCGAACCCATCAAACCTTTTAGCGCAACGTGGTGGCCCCTGAGCCCCAGCGGCGCAGATCGCAAACCACACCTCGTCCCCAGACCCCCGACGTCGTGGTTTGTTCATGACGTGACCCTCGCAAGTCTGGACCCCTTCCCGGGGACCCCTTCTTGATCCTGCGTCGTTGCTTGACGGCCCCGAGGTCCGGTAAGGGCCCCCGGGGCCGAGCACGGCGAACAAAAACCGCCCGTTGTGACTGTCTCTCAAAACGCGCGAGGGGGAGTCCGTGTCGTGACCACACCCCTTGCAGTCGCCGAACCCAGGCCCCGACGTCATGATTCTTTTCACTGCATCGACCCCTGGAGGCCTCGACCAAGTCCTCTGGACCAGTTTTTTATCCTGAGTCGTCTTTGACGGTCCCGAGGGCTGGCATAAGGGCCCCCCGAGGCCGCAGATGGGGCAAAACCTCCCGTCACGATTTTTGTTCATTGCCCGAGGGGGTCTGGGATCCCAGACCCCCGACGTCGTGATTTTTTCACAACGTCGACCCCCAGAGGTCTGGACCCCTTCCCCGGGACCAGTTCTTCGTCCTGAGTCGTTTTTTGACGCTTCCGAGGCCCGGCGAGGGCCCCCGGAGGGCGAAAATATAGCGAAAAACCTCCCGTCGTGATTTTCCACGACGCCAGGAGGTCTGGGATTGCCGTCGCCGAGTTGGCCCTTTCTCGGCGGGCCCTCGCCGGTGATAAGAGGTCAGGCGGCCACGACCATCGCCGGCGGCGGCGCCGGCGGCGCCCCGGGCGCGTCGGCGGCCGGCGGCCCTCGGCGGGCCGCACGAGGGCGCCGGGCGGAGGCGTGCGGCGGCCAGCGGCGCCGACGGCGGCCCGAGCGGGACGACGACGCTCTGCAGGGCGACGACGAGGGCGGCGGCGGCGAGGGCCCAAAAGGGGACCCAGAAGCCCGCGCGCTGCAGTCTGGTTCCCGAAACGGGCGCTTCTTCGCGGGGCTGCGGGCCCCATGGGACTCTCACAGGCCGGTCCGGCTCGGAAAAAGCGGCAGGATGATGGACTCCAAGGCTCCGTCCGGGCGACGACAGGGACCCAGATGGGACGCAGAAAGACCCCAGACCCCCGACGTCGTAATGTTTTCATGACGTGACCCTCAGAAGTCTGGACCCCAGGGACCGGTTCTTCCTCCTGAGTCGCTTTTTGACGGTCCCGAGGCCCAATAAGGGCCCCTGGAGGCCGAAAACGGCGAAAAGCTTACCGTCGTGACTTTTTCATATCGCGAGGGCGTCTGGGGACCCAGATAGGGCGCAGAAAGACCCAGACAGCCAACGCACTGAATACAATGTAAGGCGGATTGTGGCAGGTCGTTCTCGGCCTCTTCCAGGGGCCTCGGGAGTCCTCGCTGGGCCCCGGGAGACCGTCAAAGTAACGACTCACCATGAAAAAAACATGCCTATCGGAGTCCTCGCCACCCAGACCTCGACGTCAGGATTTTTTCACTACGTCGACCCCCAGAGGTCTCGACCCACTCCCCTAGACCGGTGTTTCATCCTGCGTCGTTTTTTGACGCTCCCGAGGCCCGGCGAGGGCCCCCCTAGGCCGAAAATGGGGAAAAAATTACCCGTCCTGATTCTTTTACGACGCGGACATGTCTGGGGAGTCCTCGCCAGAACGCTCCCCAGGACAGGCCCCGGGGGATCGCGGCCTCGAACGCGAGCCGAGGATGAGAAGGGCGGGCGCCCGGGGGCACCTCCGAGGGGCGGCGCTTTCGAATGGGAGCGGGGGGGAATAGAGTGGGGGAAGGGAAAAGGGGAGGGGAGAAAAGATGAAGGAGGCGGAGGAGGAGGAGCTGGAGGAGGAGGAGGCGGAGGAGGAGGAGGAGGAGGGGGAGGAGGAGGAGGAGGAGGAGGAGGAGGAGGAGGTAGGAGGAGGAGGAGGAGGAGGAGGAGGAGGAGGGGCTGGAGGGGTCTGGAGAGGGGGATGAGGAGAGCAGAGGAGAGCAGGAGAAGAGGCTGGGAGGCAGAGGCGAGGACGAGCACGCTCCGTGGCTCCGCTCGCGCCTCGGGATGTATGATCCCGGGCTCCGGGCCCACGGGCCCGGGATGTATGATCCCCCTCCCCCCCCCAGATGGTATGGTCCCAGGATTCCTCGGGCCCCCCCCCCCCAGATGGTATGGTCCCAGAGACGACGACGACGACGACGACGACGACGACGACGACGACGACGACGACGACGACGACGACGACGACGACGACGACGACGACGACGACGACACGACGACTACACGACGACGACGGCTGCGGCGGCCGACGACGACGACGACGACGACGACGACGACGACGACGACGACGACGACGACGACGACGACGACGACGACGACGACGACGACGACGACGACGACGACGACGACGACGACGACGACGACGACGACCTCTGAACCACCACAGCACCACACCACATCCACAGGGGGGGGGAGGGGGGCACCGCAGCGCAGCACCACGCCACGCCCACCTCTGAACCACCACAGCACCACACCACATCCACAGGGGGGGGGGGGGGCACCGCAGCGCAGCACCACGCCACGCCCACAGGGGGGGGCGGGGGGACCATCGCGCGGGGGGGGGGAGGGGCAATGGCATCAGCATTGGGGTGGGGGGGGCCCAAGCCCTGGACCATGTATAAGGCATCTCTCTCGGAGCGGCAGGCAGGAGAAGCAGAAGGGCCTCAGTTCAGCGCCCGTGCCCCCGCCGCGGAGCAGGGGCGAGCCGGAAATCTGAATTCTATGACCGGCCTCGAACGTATCCCTATGCCGCCTAAGATTGACACGCCAAAAGGCGAGGACAATCTTAGGGGTTCGCCCTCAGACAATCAGGGAATCCCTAAGGTTGGTACCGTGATGAGGAGGCGCCCAGCATAGGGATAGGGATATGTTCCAGGCTGGTACTTCTACCCGGGCAAGGGAAGCGCGCGCTACCACCGCAGGGACGTCGGCCGGGGGGCCCGCCGGGGGCAGGGCGGCTCCGCCCGCGGCCTCGCGCCGCCGGCGGAGCTGGCGCGCGCGGCCCGCCTCTGGGGCACGCTGGTGGACAGGCGGCTCGGCACGCCGTTCGGGGTCCAGGGCTTCTCCCCGGCCGGGGAGGCCGAGCTGGGCCTCGCCGCCGCGCGGGAGGGAGTCGTCTGGTAGGGGGACGGCGCGGGAGCCCGGCGCCCGGTGCAGGCGACCGCCATGCTGCCCGAGGGAGCACTGGCGTGCCTCCTCACGGAGCTCTCCTCGAAGGGGTCTCGTCGCTGCTCTTTTCTGGCGCTGGACCCGACGCTGGTCGACATGCTCGTCCCCAAGCAGGTGCCACCACAGCGCTCGGCAGCTGCCACACCGAACCAAACACCCATGCTCCCGTTCTCCCCGCACAACACACATGTGCTTCTCGCGTCGGGATCTGCCTTGCGCTCCGCGACCCAGTGCACGAAGTCGTGGTCCGGCTCGAAACAGATCCTGTCCCCCGGATCGTGGCCGACGTCACCGAAGCCAGACGTGGCTGCGGTCTGCCTCGCTCTCAGCTCCTCCGCGATGGCCTGGAAGCCGCTGCTGCTCAGGTGCTCGGCGGCCCGATCGACGTCGCCCTCGGAGGCATACCTGGTCAGCCGCGCGAACAGCCGGAGGAGCTCCGAGGTGCAATCGCTCCCTGGGCGCAGCGTCAGCGCGATGCTCGACGACACCCCGGGGCTGGACGCGTTGAGGGCACGACCCCTCGTGGGACGCGCCCTAGCCGAACCACAGCAAACCATCCCCTTCCGCGTCGGCATCCTCGCCCTTCGAGCTCCCCCCCGGCCGCACACATACGTCTTGGGGCGAGGCGAGGGGGGCGTCACGGAAGGGAACGGCTTGCTAGGGGTCGGCTGGGCCGCCCCTGACCTCTGGTCGAGCTGGTAGCCGCCTCCGACGCGCGAGCGGGGGCGCGCTGCGCTAGCAGACACGTCCGGGGCTCTCTGAGGCGAGGGGCTGGCCTCCATCGAGGCTGCCGCCTGTCCTCGTCTTCCCTTCTGCCAGCAGGGCAACATTCCCTTGCACGGCTCGTCCTCTTGAGGGCAGAACGAATCAGCAGAAACAGTACTTTCGGAGCTCCGCGCGGATCTCTCGCATCCCCGCGCCAGGGGCGGCGCCAGAGGCACGGCCAGGGGGGTCCAGCGGCGCTCAACCAAAAAATCCGCGCGGCGCTCCGAACATCTATGCCGTGTGGCATTGGCTCTTATCTTCGATCCTCGTCATCCAAGGCTTCCGCGTACTCCGCGCACGGCTTCACCAGGAACCCTGGATTCGGAGGCCTGGACAGCAACTTTGCATAGACCCGCCCGCTGGTGCACATCTCCACCTGCTGCAACTCCGCGCCCGCCGCGTCGGACACGTCCACGACCTTCTGGGACGTGACCTCGAACCTGGGGAGACCAAAAGGCAGCAGTACCGCTACTCCCCGGACCTCTCCCGGGGTGCGTTCTGACCAAAACCTCGGGGCGAATCCAGCGGTGGCGGCCAGGGCCCCCCAGGAGGCCCCAAAAAGGGGAAAACGAGGGAAGGGTAGCGGTACGGGTACCTGCTCCCTCCTCCTCCTCCTCCTCCTCCTCCTCCTCCTCCTCCTCCTACTCCTACTCCTCCTCCTCCTCCTCCTCCCTCTCCTCCTCTCTGAGAACCCGCGCTCGCCCAGCTCCATGATCTCCACCGTGTTCGCGCCCCGCGGCAGGGCCACGTCCAGGCCGCGTTCGGAGGAGACGCCGCACCTGCGCCCATTGGCGTACACGAGGACCCCGCCGACGGGCTGCCCGCAGCACGGCGTGACGGTGGTCAGGCGTACCGTCGCCCGGACGACGCACGGCGAGATGATCCTGGGGAGGCCGAGAGGCATGCTGCTCCCACCGTATCTAAGGGCCGCATCCCAGAAATAGTCTCGAGCACCCAGAAGAGTATCGACACACTGTCGAACGAGTATCGCCTCCCAGGGCCCGACACGTGAAAACCTTCAAGCTTCGGTGCTTTCGTGGTGCTCGAAATTCTGGTGATCAAGGCCAAACTAGGTTGGAACATCATAAGCCGAGAGCCCCAGACCTCCAACGTCCAGAGAAGCTCGAGACGAAGGCCTTTCGCAGTGTTCGGCCTCTGGGTGGCCCCGCCGGGCCCCACAGGACCGTCAGCAGAGCAGCTCTTGGGATGAGGAGCCAGCCCCGCAGGGAAGGTCTGGGCCTCCGGGGAAACCGTCCTGTGAGAAACTCACGGCGCCGGATGCCTGGGAAGCAGCACCTTCCTAATGTGTACTGTTTCTTCTGCCTGTGGTGCCTCTGGGGCTGGCGCCACAGGCATCCCTCTGGATAAGGGCAGGTCGTGCCCCCTCAGGAATCAGGGAGCCCCCTGGCGGACATCTGGGGCCCAGACATGCGACGTCCGGATTGTTTCCACACGGGGTCCCTGGAAGTCCCGAGCCCGCTCTTCCCCAGACCTCTCCCGGGGTGCCTTCGGACAAGCACGAATGCGAGGCGAGTCCAGCCGCGGCGACGAGGGCCTCCTAGGGGAGGGCCATGCAGGGCGAGCACGAGGCCGCCTTTCTAGAAGAAGAAGAAGAAACATAATAAACACAACAAAAAATATTAACATAAATTTCTGGCGCTCCGCGCGAAGTTCTTGTATTCGCGCTGGACCCCCCTCCCTGGCGCGCGGAGCGCGCCAGGGGCGGCGCCGGAGGCGCCGCTGGGGGGCCCAGGCGCGGATCCAAGAGATCCGCGCGGAGCGCCTATATGTTTATGTGCTCATGTTTCTTCTTTGACTTTCTTCCTCCGGGAGCTTCCCCGCAGAGGGGGAGGACGGAGGATGAACAGGAGGAATATAAGGAAGCAGAGGTGGAGGAGGAGGGGGACGAGGGGAGGGGGGGGCGGGGAAAGCACTGGAGGGATGGAGGAGGAGGAGGAGGATGAGGAGGAGGAGGAGGAGGGAGAGGAGGAGGAGGGGGAGGAGGAGGAGGGGCTGACTCGACCAGAAAGGTCTTGCAGTACGAATGCGACCCACGGGATCCTCCAAACCGCCGCCCCCCGCCCCCACGCAGCACAGCTGCGCAGGGCCTAGGGCCAGAAGTCTGGCGGATCCTCGGGACCCTGAGCCGCGTGGGCCCTCTGCCTCGACGCAAGTGCCTCGGCTCCAGCCTCCAAGGAGGAGGAGGAGGAGGAGGAGGAGGAGGAGGAGGAGGAGGAGGAGGAGGAGGAGGAGGAGGAGGAGGGAGGAGGGGAGGAGGGGGAGGCGGGGGAGGAGGAGCTGGCGGAGGAGGCCGCCTTTCTTCCTCCGAGGGAGCCTCCCCGCAGGGATCTGCAGCGTGCAGCCGTCCCTCAGATAGCTCCTCGGACAGCTCACGGCGATCCACGCGCCGGCCGTGGGGGAGGCCCCAGAGGACACCGCCCGGCCGCGCAGGTCCAGGCCCAGCATGAGACACGCCGCGTCCGCGAGCCCAGCCTTGCGAGGGGCCCAGGGAGACACACACACACACAAGAAATAAACAGACAACAACTAAAGAAGAACGAAGAAAAGAAGAAGAACAAGAAATAAGAAGAAGAAAAAGACGAGAGAAGACGAATAAGAAGACGAAGAAGAATTAAGAAAGAATAAGAAGAAGAAGAGAAGACTCGAATCACCTCCTAAAACTAAGTAAACGAAAAGAGAATACTACTACGAAGACTCACTCCGCTCACTACTCTACTCCAGCTCCTCCCCCTCTCCTCATAATAACCAGCAATCATTCCCCTAATCCCTACATACCTCCTACGCCTCCTCCGACCCTACGCCTAGACTAATAACAAGAAGAGAATAGTAAGAAAATAAGCATCATCATCTACGTAAAGGCAACGTAAAAATAAAATACACCAACTAAACCCCCTCAAACGATAATCCTCCAGCATCACTCCGTCTCTCTACTAAAATCCTCATGTGTACTAAGACTAATACAGCCTCCTCCTTCTCCTCCTCTGCCTACTTGCCTCCTCCCTTTCATCACTCACCCTCCTCCTCATCCCATCCTCCCCTCCTCATCCTCAGCCTCTTCCTCCATCACTCATCATTCACCTCTCCTCCCTCCTCCTCCGACTACATCTCACTACTACTCCGCCCTCCTAACCTACCCACTCCCCCCCTCTCCCCCCCCGCTCCTCCCACCCACTACTGTAAATTTCTTTCCCCACCAATCTCACACTCACAGCCCTACTGGAAATTCGTTACGCCTACTCCTCCCCCCCCCTTCTCCTCCTCCTCCTTACCTCCTCCTCCCCTCCTCCTCCTCCTCCATCCTCCTCCTCTTACTCTCCTCACTCCCTACTCACCTACTCCTCCTCCACCTCCCTCATCCTACCTCCTCCTCCTCACTCCTCCCTCATCCTACTCCTCCGCCTCCTCTTCCTCCTTCCTCCCACCCAACTCCGATCCTCCCCCCTCCTCCTACACCCCTCCTCTCCCCGATCCTCCTCCTCCACCTCCTCAACCCCCCTCCTCCTCCACCTCCTCCTCCTCCTGCTCCTCCTCCTCAAGATGTCCTACAGTTTCGCGCATATGTTCCGGGTGTTCGTCTTCTCCCCACGTCCCATATTTTCCCATTTATATCCCGGGAGTCGACGATGAATTGTGTCGGTGCGATTATATCCTGGGAGTCGACGATGACTTGTGTATGTGTGAGTTTTCCCCTCCTGAGCCTTGGCCTCCGACAGCTCATCCGCCGAGACCTGCACGAAGACGAGCTCGGCGGCGCCATCCGAGAGCGGCCCCGGGAGCCTGAGGGGTCAGCTCAGGGGGGGAGCCTCGGCCTCGCATCGGGGAGGCATCGCCGATGGATCGGCAGCAGGCCTCCGCGAGCGGATCCGCACGACCCCTTTATCCACGATCAGTACAGATGGAAGAAAATCCACCCCGATCATAACCACCCCGACACGCGAAGTCGTTTAGCAAACGCACCCAAAGAAGGAATCAAACAGGGCAGGGCTGCTTCATAAACGCCCAGGGCCGTTTAGTGAACGCCACTTGTCCAGTCCGGGTGGTTTTTCCTCCCTTGACAGTAGGCGATTGGGGGTTGACGCGTCCCCCCTAAGCATATGTACCCCTGAGAGCCGGCACGCGCATTCGAGCACCTCGGAAAACGCAACAACTGCATATAGAAACAATGGGAGCAAACAATTACCCCCCCTCCCTCCGGGGTCCCCGAAGTAATTGATTTGGGCAGACTCATAAAACCCAGCCACCAGAACTAATTCCCTACCTAGGCTCTGCCTAGAAGGGTTCTTACTGTCTTTGCTTAAAGGGGCCGGGCAGTGCTACACGCCCCGGGCGGTTCCCCCAGGATCCGTCCCGTGGTTCCCCCCAGTCGCGTTCCCTTAGCTTAGCGTTGTTTATCTCATCTTAGCTGAGCGTATTTCATCATAGCTTAGCTTAGCTTCATCTTAGCTCAGGTTTATCTCAGCTTAGCTTACCTTCATCTCAGCTTCGCCGAGCTTTAGCATAGCAGAACACAGTTTAGCATAGCAGAGGGTAGCATAGCATAGCGCAGCACAGCATATCAGAGCAACGCCCAGCATTAGCATAGCGCAGCATAGCATAGCATAGCATAGCATAGCATAGCATCGCATCGCATCGCATAGCATATCATAGCATAGCGCAGCACGGCACAGCACGGCATAGCACAGCGCAGCGTAGCATATCATAGCATAGCAGAGCATAGCATAGCAGCAAAGCAACGTTCAACGCAACAGCAGCGACAGCAAAGCAAAGCACAAGCAACGCAAAGCAAAGCAAAGCAACAGCAACAGCAAAACTCTGCCTAGAGGGTTAGCTTAGCTTTGCTTAGCTTGGCTTAGCTTAGCTTAGCGCAGCTCTGCATTAGCATAGCATAGCATATCATAACATAACCAAGCATTGCGTAGCATAGCATAGCATAGCATAGCATAGCATAGCATAGCATAGCGCAGCATAGCATAGCATAGCAAATCATAGCGCGCCTTAGCATAGCATAGCATAGCTTAGCATAGCACAGCGCAGCATGACATAGCATAGCTTAGCATAGCATAGCATAACGCAGCATATCATAGCATAGCATAGCGCAGTATAGCATGGCATAGCATAGCATAGCATAGCATAGCAACTAATGCTGCTTTCCTAGGGGCTCCAACTTCTAGGTAGGGTCGCACTGGGGAAATTGTATAATTGCCTGCCCCCCCGGCAATTATTCTGAGGTCGCCGTCGTCGTCGCCATCGACTACAGCGGGCCTGCGAAGCACCCCCCCTCCCCATAGTGCATCAGCAGTGCGTCGTCGTCGTCGTTGCCGTCGCCGTCGTCGTCTCTCGTCGTCCTCAGCGTCGTCGTCGTCCTCTTCCTCATCCTCTTCCTCGTCGTCGTCGACTACAGCGGGCCTCCGCAGCACCCCCCCCTGGGGCATCCGCAGTGCGTCGTCGTCGTCGTCGTCGTCGGACGTCGCCGTCGTCGTCCGTTGCCGTCGTCGTCGTCGTCCTCGTCCTCATCCTCGTCCTCATCGTCGTCGTCGTCGTCGTTGTCGTCGTCGCTGTCGTCGTCGTCGTTGTCGTCGTCTTTGTCGTCGTCGTTCTGGCTGGCGCAGTCGTCAGTCGTCGCCGTCCTCGTCCACGTCCTCGTCCTCATCCTCGTCGTCGTCGGTCGTCGTCGTCGTCGTCATCGGTCGTCGGTCGTCGGTCGTCGGTCGTCGTCGTCGTCGTCGTCGTCGTCGTCGTCGTCGTCGTCGTCCGTCGTCCATCGTCGTCGTCGTCGTCGTCGTCGTCGACTTCAGCGGGCCTCCGCAGAACCTCCCTCCCCCCATACGGAATCTGCAATGCGTCGCTGTCGTCGTCGTCGTCGTCGTCGTCGTCGTCGTCGACGTCGTCGTCATCGTCCGTCGTCGTAATCCTCGCCCTCGTCCTCGCCCCCATCCTTGTCCTCGTCGCCGCCGTCGTCGTCGTCGTCGTCCTCGTCCTCGTCCTCGCCCTCGTCCGCGTCCTCGGCCGCATCCTCGTCGTCGTCGTTGTCGTCGTCGTTGGTGTCGTCGTCTTCGTCGTCCTCCTTCTGGTCGGCGCAGTCGTCCTCGCGGAAGACTGAGGCGACTGGGAGGACCTTGAGGAGGATGAGGAGGTGGAGGAGGATGAGGAGGAGGAGGCGATGGCGGAGGAGGAGGAGGAGGAGGAGGAGGAGGAGGAGGAGG
>CAUYUJ010021814.1:80000-133031 GCA_963575745.1 Prorocentrum cordatum | reverse complement strand
GGAGGGGTAGGAGGAGGGGGAGGACGAAGGAATGAGGAGGAGGAGGAGGAAGAGGAGGAGGCGGAGGAGGAGGAGGAGGACGAGGAGGAGGAGGAGGAGTAGGAGGAGCGGGTGCTGGAAGAAGAGGAAGGGTAGGAGGACTGACCCCAGAAGGTCTTCCGAGCCGGCCCCAGCCAAGGCCAACGACCTATCGATCGGTGATCGCCTTCTCATGCTTTGTTTTGCCGATCGGCGCAGGCCCGCGCTCGATCTCGCTGTCGACCTCATGGAATCGTTTTCTCTCTCGGTCTCACGATCGACCTTGCAATCGTCCTCACTATCGGTTCGACTATCGATCTCACAATCGATCTCAAGATCCATAGTGCGAATTTTCAAATTATCCTCTGACTTGGGTTTTCTCAGGTGTAATCTTATTCCTTGTTTTGCCGATCGGGCGCGGGCCCGCGCACCCCCCTCCCTCCCCCCCACCCCCTTGACCCCCCCCTTTGAGTAGATCGTGGCTGTGTTCGGGCGCCTGTGTCGAGCAGGTGGAGTCTCTCCCATAGGGCGCACTGCTGCAAATAGTCGCATGAAGCAGAGGTCCGGAGCCAGACCGCCCCCCCTTCACCCCCCCTTCCGCCCGACACGCTCAGGAGTCCACAATGCGGATCTCCTGCCCGAGCGCGAGCCCGTCCTCGATGATGTCAGCCACGGTTTTCACATCGAACTTCGGCGAGCGCTCGAAAATTCAGACCAGCCTCAGCAGCGCGCGGACTGCCTTCGTCTTGCCCTCACCGTCCGAGGTGTCCAGGTGCAGCTCGTGCATCAGCATGTGCACCCTCTGCTCCTCAGTCGTGGGGTCCCTGATGGCCTAGGTAACTTTGTCCGAGGTGCCCGACCCAGCGGTGTCCGCTTCGGTGCAGAGGTCGCGCTCATACTTCAGCTGCGCCCTCGTCCCCTCCACGCTCGCCAAGTCCTCGGTGTTTTCGGTATCTTTGCCCGAGTCGTCTCCTGTGGACTCCGTGGCCAGGTAGCTGCTGTCGAGATCCTCTGACCAGCGAGACCTGGCCTCACTCACCATGATGCGCCCAGGGGAGCGGTTTTCGCCTCCTCCTTCCCGGCGCCTCCTTCAACGGCTGCGCAGTCCTTGACCACCAGGTAGAAGGTTGCCTACAGCTCTGCAGCGCAGGCGCGGACTCGTCCAGCGCGCGAGTGCACAGCTGAGCCTTGTCGTTGGCGTTGTCCAGTTGCCGTTGAAGTTCCTCCGCCGCTGAGATTGCCCGAACCAGGTCTTCCTCAGCAGCCTCCTTAGCCATGATTGCCACGTCCACCAAGAGGCGCTTCTCCTGCTTCTTCGCTCACACTTCGTCTAACTGTCTCTGATGCTTGGCCTCGGCAGGGGCGTCACCCGACATTCGCAGGAGCTCCACGAGCTGCACCAGCTTGGCCGACTCGGGGTCCACTGCCGGGGGAAGCTCGTCGCCCATGCCCAGGGCCAACCGCACTCCTAGGACACCCCGTCCACCTCGAGGCTCCCTTGAGCCTCGTGGCTCGCGCTGCCCACGGGAGTCGGCACGCTGGGACTGAGGCTGCTTGTACCAAAGCGCCAAGTCTGTGCCTCTCTCCGCGCTTGCAGCCCGTCGAACGCCGCCACCTTCACGACGACCAGCAGCATGAGACGATGGCACCAGTGCCGCCTTGCAGTGCTGGCAGTACTATCCCCAGGCCTCGTCCCGCTTGCAGCCGCATCTGTCTCACGCCTGTGCCAGGGCCTCTCCGCCGCACCCGTGCTGGACTCACCACTCCTGGAGGGTTGGCCGGCCGCCGTGCACGGTCGCTGACCGTGGATGTGCCTCTCGGGCCGGGCGAAAGGGGGGGATTGGGAAAGGGGGGGTTACGAAATTTGCTGCATGCAGCTGGTTTCGGTTCCACCGAGGGGCCCAGTCTTCGATACATAGCCGCCTCCGGCGCCGGGAGGCGCCAGGAAAATCAGCTACGTGAGCTGATTCTCAAACCCCCCTTTTGCTATTTTTTTTTTTTTTTTTTTTTTTTCCCCCTTTCGCCCGACCCGAGAGGGCTCCGGGGGCCAGCTCGCGGCAGTGCGGTGGTTCGCAGGCGTCGAGGGGAGGAACGTTCGAGACAGGCCAGCACAACTGGGGAGCTGTGTTCTTACCCCCCTGGGGGGGGCCATCGATTTTCGACCACCATCGATGAGAGCGTGGATGCGATGGGTTATCCAGGAGGGGCACGGCGCGCCGCTCAGCGCGACTGGCACAGCGTGCCGCTGCTCGCCGCCTGCGGCGCGGCGGGCACACGGGACGGGACGGGGACCGCACCGCACGGCGGGCCCGTACCCCGTCGCGCCGGGGGCCGACGCTCCGTAAGGGCGCCCGCCGCCGGGAGGCCAGGCCGGGTGCGGGGCCGCGTCGCGAAGGCACCCAGGAAGGCAGGAGGAGGAGGAGGGGGAGGAGGAGGAGGAGGATGAGGAGGAGGAGGTGGAGGAGGAGGAGGTGGTAGGAGGAGGAGGGGTAAGAGGAGGGGTAAGAGGAGGGGGAGGACGAAGGAAGGAGGAGGAGGAGGAGGAGGAGGATGGAGGAGGAGGAAGAGGAGGAGAGAAGGAGGAGCACGGGGTGGAGGAGAAGGAGGAGGAGGCACCGATGCCGATACGCTTCCACCGTCCCCACGGCTGGATTCTCCTGGAAGTCCTTGACAGAAGGCACACCTGGAGAGGTCCGGCCGGGGCATGGGAAGCGGCACCGCCCTGGAGGAGGAAGAGGAGGAGGAGGAGGAGGAGGAGCAACAAGGTGCACAACACGCAGACCTTTAGAGGTCCGTGCGGAGTTCTTCGGTCCGCGCTGGGGACCCCCCGGGCCGCGCCTCGGGAGCCGAATCCTGGCGCGCTTCTCGCGCGCCCGGCTGGAGGGGTGTCCAGCGCCGGCCCAAGGAAGCCACACGGACCTTTAGGGCGGGCGTGTCCCCTCTACAGGCGGATTCTAGAGGACAAATGACAAACATGCAAAACGCATTCCAAACATATTCAAACATTCTGAAATGATCCCCAATGTTTTTTCGACTAGTTTGAATATTCCTCCTGTAGAGGGACGTGCCCGACTCAACGGACCTCCAGAAGCCGGGTGTTCGAGCATTGGCCCCTTGTAGATCACGGCCGTTCGACGAAGAACAAATCGCCTGGCGTTTTTTCTTGCTGCTTGCTTTGCTTCGAAAAAAACAACGCCACAAACATAAGCTTTTGGCGCTCCGCGCGGATTTCTTGGATCCGCGTTGGGCCCCCCCAGCGGCGCCTCCAGCGCCGCCCCTGGCGCGCTCCGCGCGCCAGGGAGGGGGGTCCAGAGCAGATCCAAGAAATCCGCGCGGAGCGCCAACAGTTTCTGCTTATGGCGTTTTTGTCCTCCTTCTAGCCATCCAGCTCTCGCGCCGAAGACCGTCAAAACCGCCGAAGACCATCGAAGACCGCCAGAAGACCGCCGAAAACAGCCTCACCGCGATGAGCAACCAGGGGTGCACATGGTCGACTGCCTAGTGCCAACGCTGTTGTTTGTTCTCACGACGTGGATGTGGGAAGTATGAGGAAGATGGAGGAGGAGGAGGAGGAGGAGGAGGAGGAGGAGGGAGGAGTTGGAGATAGCTCCCGCGAAGTATGAGGAAGAGGGAAGAGGAAGTAGGAGGAGGAGGAGGAGGAGGAGGAGGCCAGTGGCCTGGAATGGACGGTCGCGCAAGTCGACGGCATCACCTCGTTCCCTGCAGCGGTCAGTGGGCAGCGACGCGCGTGGGCGGAGACTGTTTCGCCGCTCGAGAAGGGGAGCATGTAGCAGGAGGAGGAGGAGGTAGAGGAGGAGGAGTAGGAGGAGGAGGAGGAAGAGGAGTAAGAGGCGGCGGAGGAACAGGAACAGACAGGAGGAACGGGAAGTGGAGACGGGAGCAGCCGGAGAAGGATGAGGAGGGAGAAGGAGAGGGAGAAGTAGAGCTCCACATACAGCCCGTCCACCATCCGTCTCTCTCCTCACCATCCTGATCGCCGTCTCCGCCACGGATGCCGCCTCCAGGCCTGAGCGCTCCTCGCCCACGGGTCCCCGTTTCAACTGGAAGGCGCGCAGTCAACCACGTAGGGCCCGAGCTGCTACTCCTCTTGTTGCAGCGGGAGGCTTTGAGTTCGATTGCTGCTTGCCTTGTGTCGAAGAAGAAAAATCGGAGGTGGACAGACCTCCTACCCTGACACGTCGATTAGTGAATTGTCCGTTTTCGGTTCTCGAGAGGGCGCCGCGGCCGTCATTTTCCAGGCTTGCGCCCGCCAGGTTTTGGCCCGAGGTCGTTTTCACTAAACCACCTTTTACTAAAGGGGGTTCTGTCCATCCCCGAAAAAAAAAAACGCCATAAGCATAAACTGTCGGCGCTCCGCGCGGGTTTCTTGGATCCGCGCTGGGACCCTCTTATCCGCGCTGGTTGCCGGTGCTCCCAGTCCGCCGCGAGCCAGTGTCTGCAAGGGAGCGCGGGCCTCCGGGGCAATGCCGGGGGGGGGGCATAGGTCAAAGGGGGATGAGGATGCATCGACCCTCGATCGCCCACTCGTCGCAGGTGGGGGCCCGATAGGCTACCCCGCTATCGGGGCACATCGCCGATCCATCGACGATAGATTGTCGACTCCACGTCGATGTTCTCACCGCCGTTGAGCTGCTCCCTCCTACAGTTGCTCACCAGGGTCGGAAGATCGGGGCCGCAACCACGGCCAGTGTGCCTGACAGTAGACCGGGGTGGTCCCTTTGCTCCTCGTTTTCCTCCTCGACCCTACGGAGGCTGGGAAACCACGCGGGCGTCCCGGACAACGTTTACGCGTGCGAGTTTCTGCTCACGACGGCGACCCAGGATGGCGCGTTTCTCTTATCTTGGCCTCAACGAAGGGGGCAGCACGCACATCGCATCCTCCCCTTCTCGTCCTCGTCCTCATGCTCTTCCTCCACCTCTTCGTCCCCCTCGTCGTCCTCCACATGCCCTCTCCCACCCGCCCCTCATCCTACACATGGTAGCTGATGTGCTCTGGGGTGGTAGGATTGCGATTGAGATGAGGAGTGATGACCGCTTGAGGCTTCGAATTGGAGTATGCCTGCGCGCAGCTGGCATCGGCGGCTCGCCGAGGGGGGACGTGAGAGAGGGGGCAGGCCTTCGCAGAAGGCGGCAGGGCCTCTCAGAAGCCCTCCCTCATCATCATCAGCATCATCATCAGCATCATCATCATCATCATCATCATCATCAGCATCATCATCATCATCATCATCATCATCATCATCATCGTTTTTTGTTGTTTCGGAGGAGGTTCAGACTGCTTCTCAGAAGGCCAGACGGCTTTTGAGCCCTCTGGGAAGGCTTGCCCCTCTCATTTCTCTCTCTGCCGGGCGCACCGCCGAGAGTGAGCTTTGCCGTTCTGCTCGGAGGTCCCCGCGGCCCATGCTGGCGTGTCGGCCGGTCCTCATCACGGCTCTCTGGGGCCCTCGTCCTCGTTGTTGTGTGACTCTCTTGGCAGTCCCTGGATCGCGGCCGCCTGGTTGTTGCCCAAGAGACCCCGAAGACGCCCCAAGAGGCCCCCAAAGGGAACCCCCAAGAGGCAAACATCGTCCCATTCCCCAGGGAAGACGTACATGTTTAGCAGATTCGTTTTTTGGTTTTCCCAGCGGCCAACACGGCCCATGAGGCCCCCAAGACCGCCACGAGACGGCCCCAGGAGGCCCCCAAGGCGGCCCAAGTGGCCGTCAAGACGGTCCACGAGAGCCCCAAGACGTCCCCAAGAGAGGGCAACCGAGGCCAGGACGTGAAGACGTTGAAATGGGGAACAGTTCTGGTTCGGCAGCGACTCGCCGTTCATTGCGTCCTTGCATGGTTGTTCCTCTAGCGCTCCTCGTGCACCCAGGCACTCTCCTCCTCCCCCTCCTCCCCCTCCTCCTCCTCCTCCTCCTCCTCCTCCTCATCCTCCTCCTGCTCCTCCTCCCCCTCATCCTCCCCCTCCTCCTCCTCCTCCCCCTCCCCCTCCCCCTCCTCCTCCTCCTCCTCCTCGTCCTCCTCCTCCTCCTCATCCTCCTCATCCGTGTGCCGTCCTCCTCGACGTCGTCCTCCTCCGCCTCCTCCCCCTCCTCTTCCTACTCCACCCTCGCCCTCCTGACCCCCGCTGCCGCGAAGCCGATCTCCGATACGGCCTGTCTCTTCTCTCGGTGCAACTTGCAGCGCCCGACGGCGCCGGATGCCGGATGTGATCGCAAGGGGCTGTCGCCTCGGGGCTCAAGAGACGGGGTCAGTGCAAACGGGGGTCAGCCAGAGCGCCGGATCTCGCAGGATCCTGCATGTCGGCGGCGAGCGAGGAGGGGAAGTGAGAGGGGGCGGGCCTTCTCAGAAGGCTCGGAAGTCCCGCGGCCTTCTGAGAAGTTGTTTAATCCTTCCCCGGGGACAGAAGAAACTTCTCAGAAGGCGCGAGGGCTTCTGAGAAGTCCCACCGCCCTCTGAGAAGGCCTTCTTCTTCTCATGTCCCCCCCTCGCTCGCCGCCGAGCATAGCCAGAGGTGCACTGACAAGGGGTTAGCGCGCGGGATCTTGCAGGATCTTGCAGGGTCCTGCACCGCCTCACTGGCCCCGGGTTTGGATTCACCCAGGTCAGTAGAACCCCCCAACACCGTCACGCCCGCAGGGGGCGGGCAGACTGGTGGAGTCGGGGCGCAGCCAGCGGCAACGCTGCGGGCGGACAGGGCTCAGGCGGGGTCGAAGCTTTCGAGGCTCGAAGCCCGAGGTTCTCGAACGTCTTCCCTCGCCGGTTCTTCGGCGGCTTCAGCCTGGGGATGCTCTCGAGCAGCTGCGCCTCGCCGAGAGCGTTCCAGGGGTGCCCGAAGCGCCCCGAACAGCTGCGGGAGGCTCTGATCATGGGGCCGAAGACCACGTCGACACCCGATCGCTCATTGATCGCCGATGGGGCCTGATAGCCCACCCCGCCCAGGGGAGTGCGGCTTCGCGACCTGGGGCCCATCGCCCGTCTCTTGGCGGCGCGTATCGCCGAGTCCAGGTCGACGTTTCGGCTCCCCCCCCCACTGCTGCCCCCCAGGGCGCAGGTAATGGGGGTCGGCGGCCCTCCTGAGCGGACCTTCTGGCTGCCCGACTTCGGAAGTTTGCGTGCGCTCTCGAGGCGCGGGGTGGATTGCATCCGCTGCGCCTCGTCGAGCGCGTTCCAGGGATGCCGGAGCACCCACGCACGGCCGCCGCCGGAGGCGTGGGCCTCTGCCCTCGGATCCCCTCCTCTCAGGAAGGGAAGAAACACACACACAGACACAATTCATCGTCGATTCCCAGGAAAGTATAGAAACATAGGGGAAGTGGGGGGAAGACGAAGACCCAGAACACATGGGGACGTATGGGGGATCATGAGGTGTGTGTCTATTTATTTGTGTGTCCCTGGGCCCCTTCATCCTTGGGCGACCCCGTAGTTGGGTGCTACCGTGGAGCCACCCCTTTCTTTTCTCCCTCCGCGGATCCGTGTTTTGAAGGTTCTACGTGGCCGGCCAGGGTTCCCGCAATGGCCTTGCTCAGCATCGTTTAACCGATCCCCATACCCATCCAGACCCCTACCATCTCGGCCCCCCCGTTGGGGATTTACCCCTCGAAACCCGAAGGAAATAGCCTGGATTCCCATCTAGGGTGGTCAATCAGCCAGTGTGGCCCAGGCCACGCCGTTGGGGGTAGGGGTCGGCTAAGCGATGCCCAGACATGGCCTTCCTTGGCCTAGGTTGGCGCTGACCAAGCCCGTCTCCGAGGGAGGAGGGCGACGAGGAAGTCGGGGCGCAAGAGGAGGGCAGGTGCTACAGCGAGAAAGGATGTGAGGATAGCGGGGTGCTGGTCTTAGTGTTCTTGACCTCTCCGGGCCCACGTCGTCGCCATGCGGCCGGACGCTGGTTCGGACACACCGGCCAGGGTGGTGCCGAGTGCCGAGGAGGTGCTCTTGGTTGATTTTGGATGGAGCGTCTTTGGAGAATGAGGAAGAAGAAGAAGAAGACAGAGAAACATGTGAAGACACAAAGAAAAAGAAGAAGAAGAAGGAGAGGGTAAGGAAGACGCGTAGGAGGAGGAGCTCCAGAGCCCCTGCTTCTCCGTTGATGGACGTCTGCCCAGAGTTGCGGAGGGAGCCGGAAGAGTAAGTCCTGAAGGTGGCCCGATCCATCCCTCGACCCTCCAGCCCCTACTGCCCTCCTGCTCGTCGCCCTCTGCCTCCTCCATGCCTGGACGGAGGAGGGAGAAGGAGGAGGGACGGATGGAGCGACCGAGGATGAGGAGGGGAAGATTCCTCGCCCTCCTCCTTGCTCCCGCACGCGCCGGGCAAGCGGCCGGCCCTCAGGTGTTCAGGCCGTGCAGGTGGCCCTTCGGAGCGGACAAGCCGCCCGAGGAGCTTCGCCCTTCCTCGGCCCTGCTCCTCCTGCTGCTCTCCTCCCCCTCCTCCTCCTCCTCCTCCTCCTCCTCCTCCTCCTCCTCCTCCTCCTCCTCCTCCACCTCCACCTTCTCCTCCTCATCCTGCTCCTCCTCCTCATCCTGCTCCTCATCATCATCATCCTCCTCATTCTCCTCCTCCTCCTCCTCCTCCTCCTTTACCCTGTCCCGCCACTTCCTCTTCCTCGGCCCGGCCCCCCTGCCTGCAGTCAGGAACTTTTGCGTGGCGTGTCGCGGCGGCGGCCCCGGCGACACGCCGTGCCTTGCGGGCGGATGCCGCGTCGCTCCGCGCCCTCCGCTCCGCGGGGCCGGAGGCTGGGAGGAGCTCGAAAAGCTGACGCTCGGGGACCCGCGCGTGCTCGGCATGTCGCGCGCCGAAGCGCGGTGGGCCAGAGCCGGCGGCGCGACACGCTAGACAAACGTTCTTGCCTTTCGCCCCCCCGTCGCGTCGTGAAGCAAGAGCGGCAGGAGGTGTGTTTGGCCATCCTCGGCCTCCGAGGGCCCTCTCCATGGCCCTGGCCCGTCAGAGCACGTTTCAGGGTGAAGAGCCGGCCCCAGGAAAGGGGTCCAGACCTCTGGGGGGTCCTTTTCAAATACCTGAGAACACAAACGTCGAAGGTCTTCGTTTGTGTCCTCCTCCATCTCTGCCCCACTGCCTCCTCCTCCTCCTCCTCCTTCTCCTCATCCTATTCCTCTTTTACTCTTCCCCCTCCTCCATAATGTCCTTCTCCTTCTCCTTCTCCTCCTCCTCCTCCTCCTCCTCCTCCTCCTCCTCTTCCTCCTCCTTATCGCCCTCCTCCTCCCCCTCCTCCCTCCCAGGCGATTGAGGCAGGTGGCGCTGATGCGTCCTCCATCCTCTCCATCCCAATCCCCATCCTGACCCCATCCTCCACCCCCCTCGGAGAGCATCGCATCCCCGACCTCCCTCGCCTCTTGCTGCTCTCTGCTGCTGCTCCTTCCCAGGCCGCGCGCAGGCCCCCCTCCCCCCACCCAGTTCCCAGAGCCTAATGGGACGAAGGAGGGAAGGGGGGGGCAGGGGCGCATGGGGGGGGGGGGGAAATGGGAGGAGGGGGAGAAGGAGGAGGAGGAGGAGGAGGAGGAGGAGGGCAGAGGGAGGAGGAGGAGGAGGAGGAGGAGAGGAGGAGGAGGAGGGAGAGGATGAGGGAGGAGGAGGAGGGCGGATGAGAGGAGGAGAAGGAGGAGGAGGAGGAGGGAGGAGGAGGAGGAGGAGGAGGAGAGGAGGAGGGGAGGAGGAGGAGGAGGAGGAGGAGGAGGAGGAGGAGGAGGAGGAGGAGAGGACGCGGAGGAGGAGGAGGAGGAGGAGGAGGGAGGAGGAGGAGGGAGGGCGGGAGGGAGGGAGGGAGGGAGGGAGGGAGGAGGAGGGAGGGAGGGGGAGGGAGGGAGGGGGGGAGGGAGTGAGGGAGGGAGGGGGAGGAGGGAGGGAGGGAGGAGAGAGGGAGGGGGGGGAGGGAGGCGAGGGAGGGAAGAAGGGAGTAGAGCGAGAAGAATGGAGGATGCTGGAAGACGAGGGAGGCAGGGACGGATTAGGGGGAGGACACGCGGGCGCGACGAGGGGGGAGGCACGAGGAGGAGGCGGAGGGAGGAGGAGAAGGAGGAGGAGGAGGAGGAGGAGGAGGAGGAGGAGGAAAGGGAGGAGGAGGAGGAGGGAGGAGGAGGAGGAGGAGGGGGAGGAGGCAGGATGAGGGGGAGGAGGAGGAGGAAAGGGGGAGGAGGAGGAGGAGGAGGAGGAGGAGGAGGAGGAGGAGGAGGGAGGGCCACGGGTGCGGGAAGGGGGGTTGGACCGGGCTGGGGCATGGCCATGACGCCTCTTTCCAGAACGTTCTCAGAGCGCGCCGGAGCGGCCGCCGCGCCCAATACCTCTTCCAGAACTGCCGGATCTCAGAGCTTGCCGGTTCGTTTCACTGCGATTTGTCCCCGGTCCTCGCGTCGTTTCATTGGCCTGGACGCCCGAAATGGGTACGGAAAGAATGGGTACGATGCCCAACAGCAGTTCCCGTTCATTTTGAACAAAATTCGCTGTCCACACCGCCGCGGCCTGTGTCCATTCGAGGCAGAAGGCCGCCTGCCCAACAGCGTCCGCTGTTGGTTTGGGACAACATGTATTGTTGGGCATTGTACCCATTCTTTCCGTACCCACTGCGGGCGTCCAAAACTGGAGGGGGGAGGGGTCCGTAGCCATTTTGGCTCAAGTTCGAAACGCTTCCCCGGCGCTTCGAGCTTGGACGCTGCCGAGGGGATGGCCCAAGCGTCCTGAGGGTAGTCCTCACACTCGTTCCTAGTCGTGCGCCAGAGCACGCGGTCTACGTACGGTTCCTGCCTCACGACCAGCCTGCTGCCATGGGGAAGCGGCGCGCTGACCGTCGTGGAGAGGGCCGCTCGTCATCGGCCTCCTCGGACCGCCATAGGCGGAGCGCTAGCAGGACCCCCGATGCACGCCGTGCCGAGAGAGACGACCACACGAAGATAGTGTCCCAGCTCGACACCATTGCCTTCAGCATCGCCAGCGTGAATCAGGTTGTCACGCAGAACACTTCTGAGCTCTCCGAGCTCCGAGGTGCCGTCCAGACTAGTTTCAAGAAGTGCGGGGAGCACTCCGACCAGATGAGGCTTCTCTCCCGTGACGTTCAGCAGAAGCACCAGCATATTAGTGAGGACCTCGAGGCGAAGATGTCCGCACTCCGCGCCGAGTTCATCAATGCCAGAGCTAATGCCGACAATGAGGTGCCCTCTTCCACCCTAGACGAGAAGTGCCAGCAGATTGAGAAGCAGATCCATGACCTTGAGGAAAGGCGGAAGATCTCTGAGGCCCGTCTCTGTGAATCCCTTTCGACCCCCACGCCCACCACTCCTACCTCCCCATCGTCTGCTGCTTCGAGTGCCCGTCGGAACCCGAGGAGTAGAGCATCTGATCAGCCCCAGCAGGACACCCGTAAACTTGTCCTTTTAGGCTTCCCGCGCCCCCTGCTTGCCAAAGATCTGCGTGAGATCGGCAACGCATGTATCAAGGCGTTTTCTCCTGCGACGGACCACTCTTGCATCTTGGCCCGTGGCTTTGACTTACCAAAGAAAGTGTCACTCATGTTCGAGACGGCGCTAGCAGCAAGCACGTTTCATGACAACTTCGTCAAAGCAGGCGGCTCGTGGAATGTGGCCGACCCTGCTGCTGGCGCTCCCCCCCTCACGCTGCGCCTCAGGCGGGACCTCTCCCCTGTCTCCCGCCAGCTATTTCTTTCCCTCGGCCGAATGCGCTCTGCCCTGACCGCTCTCCTCGCCCCCAAGGGGGTCGAAGTGGGGAGTGCGGGGCTCGGAGGCTCTATCCCTTTCATGCGCCGTGCACACGAGCCAGTCTCTGCCGTGAAAGTCACTGTTTCAGGTGAATCAAATATCGAGATTCGTTGTGATCGAGACATCTTCCTCGAATTTGGGATTGCCGATCACATTGAGGCCATCGAAGCCGCAGGTGCCGTCTTGCTTCGGCGGCCCGTTTAGTTCTGAGGAGGACCGCTTTCAATCACAGATACTTTCCCCCCCTGCCTCCTGCCTCTTCCTGCCCCCCCCCCCCCCTCCTTCTCCCTCTGTGCCTGGAACACCGCAGCCTTGTTCGCCGCTGTGAGATCTTCCTCTTGGAGGGCCCGAGACAGATATCGCAGATACCTTAAATTATGCCAAACACACGACACTATTGCCGCACAGCAAACACACGGACATGTTGGGGATATTACCGAGTTTCAGCACCAGTTGTTTAGATTTCAGTTCGGGTACTCGTTCTTTGGAGATTCTGCCCGTGAAAGTGGCGCCGTCTCCGCTTTCAGCCCTACTATCTCCGCTCTCTTCTCCCCCATCTCCCACTCTGTCTTGGTCACCGGGAGGGTGATCAAGAGCACGCTTATCGGGGATCACGGGAGTCTGATGGTGTACAATCTCCACCTCCCGAATACGTCCGACTCTCTGGCGCTCTTCGTTGGAGTTCTTACTCTGCTACAGCGTGATGTTCTGTTGCACCAAGGAGATGGTGCTGAATTAGCAGCTCATATTACACTCATGGGGGACTGGAACTTTGTCTTGGAAGAGGAGGGGAGACTAGCGGGGGACGGGAGTGGGCTCTCTGCTGGCGACCTGGGGCAATCGCGCTGCTTTCGCCGCCTCTTTCCTCAGTTTACGGAGTTTTTTTTTAAAACCCGCCGATACTCGAAGGGGGAAAAGAGGCAAGGCTGTGGCGTCCACATCCCGAATTGACTGCATTTATATATCCTGACCTGCCGCTCTTATTCGTGACCTCACCATCTCCACCTCCACCATCGGTACTGTGAAAGCCGTGATGAGCAGCGACCACATCCCCGTGCGTTCGACTGTCACGAAGTCCCCGCCCGACTCCAGGCACCCCTGCACCCCGCCCTGGGTCACTGCCATGCCTGAGTTCACCCTGGCGCTCGAGGAAGCCCCGTCCTCCACCCCGCCTGATTGGGGCGAGCGGGCTCGCCTCGAGGCTGCCGAGTTGCTGATGTTCGAAGCGGGCCGCGCTGCAAGGAATGCGCTCCGCCGACGGCTTGCCCACGCGAAGCAAGAAAAGCACTACTGGGCCCTCTTCGCCATGCGCGCCGTACTTCGCGGGGATGTTGAGGGCGTTCGCCTCTCCCTTGGCTGCTGCCCCCGCTTGCGGCCCCACTTCGACGAGTCCGATCGATGCATCCACTTCGAAGGGCTCGCCCAGCATATATGTTGCATGTACCGTCAAGTTTTAGGTGGGGAAGAGGAGGAGATTAGGCTCACCCGCACCGACGAGGAGACCAAACGATCGATGCCAGCTCGCCTTCGACGTCGAAAACAGTTGTGGCAAACATTCCGACGGCGGACGGCCCTGGGGAACGTGGTCCTGGGTGACGGTGGACATTCTTCCTCCGACGTTGGTGCCGCCGAGGCGCTGGGGCCCTTTTGTGAGAAGGAATTTGCTGCGCCCGATATTGACAGAACCAAGCGGCAGGATATTGCCGAGCACATCCGCACATTGCGGGAACCTATCGCTCAAGAGTGGCGTCTGCCCTACGAGTCCTGGTATCAGCTGGTTCTCTCGCGAGGGCAGAACACCCCTGGCCCTGGCGGGCTGCCTTACGCTGTGTGGAAACATCCGCTTGCCGCTCGCCTCCTCTACTCCTGTTACCTCACCCTCTTCAATGGCAACATCACCTCCCCCCTACAGACACGCTCAGCAGTTTATTCGTCTTCTTGCCGAAGGGAGTGCTACAGGATGACCCCCCAGGGCAGCAGCTTAATCGCCTTGCTTCGGCCACGGGGGCGATCTGTCTTGGCAATGCTGATGCGAAGATCATGGCCACTGTATGTATCGCGCCCATTGCGGAAATTGTTTCTGATTTGATTGGGGAGGAGCAGACGTGCGTGGGGGGGGACATGATAGAGAACGTGGTGAGAGCGGAGGCCTGGTGGGTGGAGAGGCACATGAAGGCCGAAGTGAACGCAGCGTTGCTCCTCGCCGAGTTTGCCTCTGCTTTCCCGAGTTTGGCGCAGCCCTGGCTCTTTTTCGTCCTGCAGGCAATGGGCACCCCTTCTCACCTCAACAATTTCTTCCGAATGGCGCACGCCGACAACGCTGCAATTATCTCGCTCCGTGGGCAAAGACATATGAGTATGAAAATCCCTTCTGGAGTTAAACAGGGGTGCCCTGCATCGATGTGTTTGTTCGCGCTCGCGGTGAACCCGATCTTAGCCTGGATTCGTGACGAGCATGGGTCCTCCCTCGGCCTTACGCTCGCCTATGCGGGCGACTTTGGCTCCGGGGTTGAGAGGGCCACCAATGGGCTGAAGGAGCTGCTTGACTCCCTCGGCGAGCTGGGGCCGATTGCCAATCTCAAGCTGAACTTTCGCAAGTGGCCAAGTCGTGATGTGTGGGGCGCTGGGCGCTTCCCCGCTACGTGCCCTTCTCGACTCGCATGGTGCCCCCTACAGCCAGATTCAGGTTCTCCTCTCGGCCACTTACCTGGGGTTCCCGATCGGCCCCGATGGTTCCCAACAGGTTTGGTCCCCCATTCTTCCCCGCTTCGTCGAGAGGGTGCACCAGACGGGGGTCATGGGCCTAGGTATCGCTCAATCAGCTGCAGCTTTTTCGTGTGATGTGCGTGAGCAAACTTCTCTTTCGACTGCAACTCTATCCGCCGTCGCAGGAGCTGGGGAAGGCATACCTCAACAGCGTCCTGCCCCTGACTTCAGGGCCGCGGAACGCGATCTCCTACCACGTCGCCACGAAGCTTTCGCAAGTCGGGTTCACCTCGGAATTTGTTGAGTTGGATGTTGTTGCCAAGGCGACGGCCCTTCGTTACCTGATGCGTTCTGGGTGGCTGTTTGGGCTCCTGGACACTTTGGAAAGTTCGCGGATGGACCTGGGGCACATCCCCTTTCGGTGGCACCGAGGTTGGCATGCTCATGGGTTCTTCAGTTACCTTCGGTCCCTTGGGGGATGGTACTGTGGGCTGTCCCTGGAGATCTCCCCCGACACCAACAAGCTCCAACATAAGCTATACAAAGCGTTTCGGGAAATCGAGAAGAATGAATCCATCGCATCGATCCTTCTTCGCCGCGCCCACCACTTCTGCCCACAGGTTACCATTGAGCGCCTCAATACCCTCAAACACAACGTTCGAAGGGTATGTGCTGCTACCAGTATGTATTTGGCGATCGCCCCTTTTCGTATGCTGACAGGGTCAACTTGCACGAGCTCGCGCTCTCATTCCTCACCTCTGATCTTTGTTTGGTTGCGTCTGCCCCGATGGTCTGGACGCCGACTCTCTCCGACACTACCCGGCATGCCCGCGTCTCGAGGCTGTTCTCAGAAGGTGGATGGGGCGGGGCCTCGAGGCCCCTCAAAGTGAGCGTTCTTTTCATTGGTTCCCCTCTTGTCTCCTCCTTGCGTTTGGTGATGCGTCCAGGGTCCTCCAAAGAGCTGCATGCTCTATATAGAGGCGTTCATCGCCGCATTGAATGCCCGTCGTCTCGGGCGTTCTGCCCCAGCTGAGCTTGTCTTTGAGGCGAGGCTTCGCGTCGCGGCCCGCAGGCGCCCCAGTCTCGCCGAGGTCTGGTGCGACTCTCGTGCCTGGGCCTTTCGACAGGTGGCGAGGGCGGGGGCTCCGCGTGGGGGAGCGCTGCCGCCGCGGATGCCTGGCACGCCGCGCGGCAGGTGGGAGCTCCCCTCGGACAGTGGGCCCCCCCCTCGCCACGGCCGAGTTCGGACTGCTCGACCAAGGAGTCGACCGCCTTCAACTGGGACCCCCAGGAGCCTCCAGAGCCCGGTGGGTAAAACAAATGGAGGGGGGGGGGGGGGCCAGGGTGATATTGAAGACCATGCGGCCTCAGGTTTCTCATCGTCATCATCGTCGTTATCATTATCAACAGCAGCACCAGCATCATCGTCAGCATCATCATCCACATGATCATACGCAGCGTCAATATCACCAGAATCATCCTCATCATGATCCGCAGCATCAGCATACTCACCATCAGCATCAACACCAACAACACCATCATCATCATCATCATCATCACCCTCAGCGTCATCATCAGCATCAGCATCGCCACCATCAGCATCATCATCATCGTCATGATCATCATTAACATCATTAGCATCACCCTGATCATCATCAAGCGTATCGGCATCATCTTCATCATCATCATCGTCATGTTCATGGTCGTCATCATCACCACCACCATCTCCGTCGTCCATCGTAGTCGTCGCTGCCATCGTTCTCATCATCATCAGCAGCATCGTCATCATCGTCATCATCATCAACATTGTCATGACCATCATCGATATTGCCATTATCATCGTCATCATCCTCAGCATCACCGCCATAACCATCACCACCACCATCTCCGTCGTCATTATCATCCGTGTCGTAGTCGTCGTTGCCATCGTCCTCATCATCATCACCAGCAGCATCGTCATCATCGTCATCATCATCAACATCGTCATGACCATCATCGACATTGTCATTATCATCGTCATCATCCTCAGCATCAGCATGGTAGCCATCATGAGCACAATAATCATCCTCATAATCATACTCCTCCTCCTCCTCCTCTTCCTCCTCCTCCTCCCTCTCCTCCCCCTCCTCGTCTTCCTCCCCATGTTCATCATCGTCCTCCTTCTCCTAGCTTTTCTCATCGTCTTCCTCCTGTGAGAAGAAACCCTACAATCAAAACGTTCAGGAGTCCGCTCGCTTGAAAACATCAAGAAGTCATCGCAGTCGCAATATCGAGAAGCCCGTGTTTTTGAACACAGCATGAAGCCGCACAGTCAAGCACACACAGACATCCGTACACCATAAAAAAAAACAAACGAGACCCATGCAGACAAAACAATTTGACAACGTATTAGGTCCACGAACCCCGAGAGGGCACCAAAAGAACAAGCCAAAACGTATGACCAACCATCGAAAAACTGTGAGGGTACCAAAATCATAAGAAGCGACAGTGTTCTGGCCCTCGGACTTCCTCCTGGCCTCTCCAGCCCAGGTCCGCCCAGGCAACCCGAGGGTCCGAAGACCGTGGATTCAACGGGCTTTTAAGCTGTTCGGCCGACCCCCAGAAGGAGGGAGGAGCCCGGGAAGAGTAGGGGGCCACATGCGAACCCTGCCCCTACCCCCCACGATCTCTGAGTGGGAGGGTGGGGTTCACTCCGTTCGGGAGCTCCCAAGCGAAGTGAACCCCACCCTCCCCCTCAGAAATCGTGGGGGGCACGGGTAGGGTTCGCATGCGGTCCCCTAAAGATTCCTCCCGCGCGTGCGGATCCGGCGGTGCCGTACTGGTTTCCCACACGGCCTCGCAAGATCATGTCCAGGCATTCCCGGGCACGACGCGCGCGCCGCGGCCTCGGAACGGAGGGCGGCAGGAGGGGCGCAGGGTGCCGAGGTCGACGGTTTGCGGGCCTGCCCGACGGCCTCCAAGTGTAGGAATTGGGCGGAGAAGCAATCAGGAAGAGAGTGAGGAGGAGGAGGAGGAGGAGGAGGAGGAGGAGGAGGAGGAGGAGGCGACGAAGCAAGAAGAGTGGCGGCCGAGGAGCAATCGCAGGAGACGGCAGAAGAGGATGCGGAGAAGAAGGGGAGGGGGCTAAATCAAGAGGGACACGTCGATAAGGAGGAAGTCGCGCAGAGTGGACATGAGGAGGGAGACGACACGGCGCGTCGGGCATGGCCTCAGCAAGCGTGAAACATCGTTTGAGCCGCGGCGTGAGGTCGGGAACCGCAGAAGGGCAGAAACGAGCATCATGTAATAAACGTGTGGCAATGCTCCAGGCGTTGGGATATGCAGCCACCATCTGCGGCTTGTGGGACGGAGGCCTCTTGGATGCCCTTGCTTTCTTTTAGGGAAGGGTTTGGGCGTCCTCTTGGAGCCATGTCGGAGTCTTTTGGGACGGCAGTCTGGACCCCCAGGGGAAGGGAGAGAGAAGAGGGAGGGCACAGCCTGTCAGCTCACGCGCTGTTTCCCCCGGCACGCGGGCGTCGGCGGAGCCGTGTTTCTTGGCAGCCGGACAGGTTTTCGTTTGTTCTTCGTACAGTGCCGTTTTCAATACATGCTCCGCGTGCGGATCACGTATTGAAAATGCAGGGATGTGGTATTAAAAACAACGATGCGTTCATGCATACATGTATTCATACATTAATTATGTATGCGAAAATGTATGCATTCAAAATGCATGATCATATAAAGTTTCCAATGTATTAAAAATTCCATATGTTTAAACATCCCATGTATTAAAAACAGCACTGCAGGGGTTTGGAGGGGGGCTGCACGCGGCGAGGATGCCGCCTGCGTGACGGACTTCTACCCGGCGTTCCAGCGGATGCTGTCCGAGGACGAGGGCCTGCTGCCGCCCAGGGATAGCCCCTCGCTGATCAACGAGGCGCCAGGGGCGGCGGCTCCTCCTCCTCCCTCCTCCTCCTCCTCCTCCTCCTCTTCCCTTCTCCTCCTCCTCTTCTCTCCTCCTCCCTCTTCTCTCCTCCTCCTCTTCCCTCCTCCTCCTCCTCCTTCTCCTCCTCCTCCTCCTCCTCTTCCCTCCGCCTCCTCCTCCTCCTCCTCTCTCCTCCTCCCTCCCTTCCTCCCCTCCTCCTCCTCCTCCTCCTCCTCCTTCCTCCTCCGCCTCCTCCTCCTCCTCCTCTTCCCTCCTCCTCCTCCTCCTCCTCCTCCTCCTCCTCCCAGGGGACGCGCGTCCCAAGTGCCTATGCCATGCATCGGTGGTGAAAGAACGACGGCAAGGAGATGGGGCAGCGCTCACTCTGTACCGTCGCAACAGGGACCGACGGGGCATGCAGGCTAGCAGCATCCGTATCCAACCACAGATCCCCTGGAGCCCTGGGGACATGGCTGTAAGCAGACTGCACCAGCAAGCAAGAAGGTAAGGCTTGACTCCTCCTGCCTCTCCTCCCCCCTCCCTCCCTCCCTCTCTTGTTTTGTTTTTTTGCTTTGTTTCCTCTCTCTCTCTCTCTTTCTCTCTTTCCCCCCCACGACGAGAAGAAGGAGACTTCCCGAAGCAGTGCTTGCACTTCGGGGTTCGTACTCCGGCGACCGCAGGAGATCTGGGAGGCGTGCCGAGTTTTTTGGCCACGCCGCCGCCCGTGGGCGCCTCGCCCGCGCTCCGCGTGCCGGATGCGCTGGCGTGCCGGCGCTCCTCCGCGTGGCCTTGGCATCGCTCGGACGTGTGCAGTTTTCCTTCGGCGGGGCCCATCGAGGAGCATCCTTGATCATTTGGGGGAGAAAAAAAACACGCACGACACCGAAAACAAAAACACAGGGAATGGACGTCCGAGCGATGGCGAGTGGCCGCCCGTGGGCGCCGTCGCGAGCGCGCGCCATCCTAATCATTCACGGAGCCTGCCTGCTCGTAAGGGTCTCGCCCTTTGCTGCCAGCCCCCTCTCTGCCAGAGCCATCGCGCGCGCGCCTCGCGCGCGCTCGGGTTCTGGCTAGGCTGGATGGTCGAACTCTTAGGCTTTCCTGTTGGGCTTCCTGGAGCCCAGGGCTGGAAATGTTCGCTCGGCCCCCGCCTGGACCGCTCCCGGGCCTGAATGGCGCCCCCCCCCCCCCTCCTCCTTCCCGGGGCGTCAGCCTCCCCCCCCCCGACAGAGCGGAGCCCCCCTTCCTCCTGCCTCCCTCCCGGGCCTGAATGGCGTCAGCCCCCCACACCGACAGCGAAGCTCCCCCCCCCCCCTCCTCCCTCCCGGGGGCCTGGATGGCGTCAGCCCCGCCCCCCCTCCTCCCTCCTGGGCCTGAATGGCGTTAGGCCCCCTCCCCCCCTCCTCCCTCCCGGGCCTGAATGGCGTCAGCCCCCCCCCCCCGACAGAGCGAAGCTTGAGCGAGCTCAAGCCCACGCTCTCAGAAACTCACACGCCGGATCGGCGGATTTGAGCAATGACAGTTTCGGCCGACCCCAGGGGGTGACACGTTTTGAGAATTTGTGCATCTCCCTCAACCCTGGGCCAGACGGAAAAGGCGACAACTTGACAGATCTGCGCGGCTGAACGCAACGTTTTGCAAATCCTTGTCTGAACGATCTGCTTGGCAAACGAGTTCATCCATGCCACAAGTACAATTGAAGAGAGGGGCCCGGGTCCACCGGGCACCGAAACAACAACTGGTCTCTCGAAGCCGCTCGACATGCATTCCCAGACCGATGCTGTGCTCTGGAGACGCCTGACGCATTCGAAAAGGCCACAACGAACATATGAAACCTTTCTAGACCCGCGAATGTACTCCCAAGACCTGGACAGCCAAAGGACGGTAACGGTACACGGACGTGCCCGGCAGGCGGCCGCGAGAGCGGTGTAATTAATGATATTGCCAGGCATCTTACCTCTCAACACAATGTGGGATGTTTCTGAGAAGGGACAGATGCCGTGGCCGAAACACGGAATATTTTGATCACGGAGTGGCGGGGCATGCCAATTGACGAACAAACTCAGTTTACGCCAGTTCGCCCCACATTCACATTGATCAGACATGAGTTGCTTACGTACAGGGCTTGTGAGCACGCAAGGTCGCCATCAGGAGTTCCTTCCACGCCTGGGAGGGGTGAGGGCTCTCAATAAGGATCGGGATTACGCATGGAATGCATGCGCGCATATATCTGCGAGTGGAGGCCAGGGCTTGATAGCCAGAGGCGAGATGGGCTTGCTCAACAGGGGTGGCATCAGGGATCCCGCAAGGGCACCACTGACGACGCGTTTGCTTGACCAGGGCCAGGGTCTAACTTACACAACTAATACAGAGGAAGGCCGCGAAAATGCATTTGATTTTCCGACCCCGCACCCAGCCCACAATGACAGTAAGAACAACGTGATTGGTAAGGTCATATCCAGCTCCCTCTTAGAGAGTTCACAACCCGTGCAACTATCACCTTTCTGCAAGAACTGTTTAGCAACGCCTTCTGAACTCGAGAAGAGATCATCGCGGGCAGGTAGACGCTCATCCGGTCCCGCGCTGCGATCGCCGCGACCTCCGTGCAAGGGCCGCCTGGCCCCACCATTCATTTACGGCCCGACAAATTCTTAGATGTCGCACCTGGGGGGACTGGGGCCGCCAGCGCGCCCGTCATGAGCAGCGCGAGCTTGGATCCGATGCTCAGGCCGGAGTCCCTGACGGCCTCTGGCAGCTACTCGAGAGACTTGAGAAGTCGAGCGTGCTTCTCGTAATTAGCGTTTCGCCGAGGAGTCTGCGGCGCCCCCGCGGCGCTTGACCTCCACGGCCCGTGGTGTCTCCCGAGCGCGGCGCAGTGCGCCGTCGCTGGCGCCACCGTGGCGGGTCGCGCAGGGGCGCAGGCGAGCACTCTTCAAGCCCTGCCCGCCTCTCGGACCCTCCTGGACCGAGGATGTCCTCGGCATCGCTCGGACGTGTGCGTTTGTTCCTCGGCGAGGACCTTCGAGGAGCATCCTTGATCCTTTGGCGAAAAAGCCACGCACGAAACCGAACAAAAGCACACGTGATGGACGTCCAAGCGATGGCGAGGATGTCGGATGGCTGGAGGACCAGACTCTCGCGCTGCCGGTCCGCCGAGGGAGGGCGTCGAAGCGGGGGTGCAGCACCATCAGGCCAGGAGGAGGAGGAGGAGGAGGAGGAGGAGGAGGAGGAGGAGGAGGAGGGGGAGGGGGAGGGGGAGGAGGAGGGAGGAGGAGGAGGGAGGAGGAGGAGGAGGAGGAGGAGGAGGAGGAGGAGGAGGGGAGGAGGAGGAGGAGGAGGAAGGTCCGTCCAACAGCAGCGACTCGTCAAATGCCTGTGTCTCGAATCGGACCGCCGCCTCCTCCTCCGCCGCGAGCAGCAGGGCCCCGCGCGGCGTGCCCGACCCCCCTGCGAGGAGGAGCCGGCTGCTTGACGCGCAGTGCCGGTCACTCGTGGGGACGAGGCCTTCCGAGTGCTCTGTGAGATCCGAGCGCCCACAGGGGCACGCAGGGCAGTCCACGGCAGCGGCGCCCGGCTGCGCCCTGGCGCGAGCCGCCTGAAGCCCTTCAAGTTCGCTTTGGGCAGTCCTAGGGGGCCACATGCGAACCCTATTTACCCCTACCCCCCACGATTTCTGAGGGGGAGGGTGGGGTTCACTTCGTTCGGGAGCTCTCGAGCAAAGTGAACCCCACCCTCCCCCTCAGAAGTCGTGGGGGGTAGGGGTAGGGTTCGCATGTGGCCCCCTAAGTCCAGCGCCCTGCCGCTCCGGATGCCTGGGACGCGGCACTCCAGGTGCGCGATCAGATTCTCGCCCGCGTCGTGGCTGTGGCCCTGGAAAAAAGGTCCTCTGGGTACTCCATCACCGTCGCTTCGATGCCCTCGCCCGTCTCGAGCGGCATGCCGTTCTCGGAGGCCCACTTCCGGACGTCCTTCAAGCCTTGGTCGCAGATCGAAGCCGAAGGCTTGGTCGCCCGGCTCACCTCCATGAAGTACTGGCCAAACCTCCTAGCTTCAGGAGGGAAAGAAACACACAGACACAATTAATCGTCAACTCCCAGGAAAATATGCAAAAATATGGGAGGTGGGGGGGAAGACAAAAACCCAGAAAATATAGGAAAATATGGGGAATAGTTTTATTTGTGTGTATTTATGTGTGTGTCCCAGGTCCCCTTCATAGCTTCCCGAGCTTCCGTGCCATGGGCAATCTGACGATATTTTGCCAGCTTGGCGCCCCGAAGATGGGTCAGGCCGCCCCCCGTATGCGCCACGGGCCCGTTGGCTGGCAAGTGGCGGGCCTTAGGTGGTCGGCGAGGTCGCCGTCTGGGTCGCCGTCGCCGCCCTCGCTGTCGTCGCTTGGCCGCCGACGACGTCATAGCCAAGTGATCCCAACATGTCACGGTAGCCGCCCGCTGGCCACTGGGCGTCGTCGAACTCCCAGAGGTCTTCGGTGGAGCTCCTTATGGGGCGACGAAGCGTGTGAGGGACGTGCCGAAGTGAGGCGGCGACGCCATGCGGGCCCTGGCGCCGGAGTTGTCGGTGGAGCTCTGTATGGGGCCACGCAACGTGTGAGGCGTGTGCCGAAGTGAGGCGGCGGCGCCATGCGGACCCGTGCATTTGGGCCTGCGCTGCAGCTCCTTATGGGGCGACGAAACGTGTGAGGGGTGTGCCGGGAAAAAGGCGGCGACGTCATGCCGACCTTGGTATGTTGGCTTTAGTTGGAGCTCCCCGTGGGGCCACGAAGCGTGTGAGGGATGATCCGAAATGAATCGGCGACGCCATGCGGACCCTGGCATTTGGGCCGCAGCTGGAGCTCGGGAGGATATTCTGAGGGCAGAGGCAAGGATGGGAGGAGGGAGGAGGGGCAGCGGAGGGTGAAAGTGAGACGCGGGGCGCTGTTTCTTCAAAACGAGGACACAACAGCACGGGATGGTTTGGAAAAAAGGAGGAGGTCGAGGAGCAGGATGAGGAGAAGGAGGAGGAGGAGGAGGAGGAGGAGGAGGCGGAGAAGGGCCTCCTCCTTTGCTTTCCTCCCTCCTCTTCCTCTTCCTTCTCCTCATCCTCGTCATCCCTGGTAGCGTGGGCGGAAGACCTATCCGCACCCACGGCCTCGTGGGCAGGGCGCTTGGGCTGCGACCCCATGGTCATGTGGCTATTTTGCGGATGCCCCGCGCGGAACGTATCCATGCGACCGCGTATCTGCGGTATCGCGCCACGGCAACCAGCGCAGCACCGCCGGTTGTTTTTTGCTCTCCGGCCGTATCCGTCTCCTCTTCCTTGGGCCCCCTTGCCACCTGCCTGCTCCAACCTGGGCGAGTACATATTCCCTGACCCTCCGTTTCGCCCCTCCGTCTCATTCCCATCTTGTCCTCACATCTTGCTCCCTCTCATCCTCCGATCTGGAGCAGCGGAGTGGGGACGGAGGGACTGGCGACTAAGGTCACCAGCAGTTCCTGTGCATGATGGACGAGTCGCTGTCGGTGTCGCCGCGGACGTCCGCTATCGCCTGCCCAACAGCGGCCGCATCACGTTTTGGCCGGCACTCGCTGCTGGCAGTCCCTCCCCGCTCGTTTCCGTTCCCTAGTTCGGGGGGGCCGATCCGACGCTCCGTGCTCTTCCCCCCCCCCTGCTTCCAGCACTCCCACTCCCAGTCCCAGGCTGTCCGTCCTCCCCCCTCGTTCTCCTTCCCCAGTCCCAGCTCGGGCGTAGCATCCCGACCCTCTCCTCTGTGCTACCCCCCCCCCCCTGCCCCGCCTCGGCCTTCTCCCACTCCCAGTCCGACCTCTCCCTCCCCCATCCCGTTCTCTGACCGACGCGAATCGGCCGTATTTCTGAATGTCATGGAATCCACGGGCAATTCCGAGAACCCCATAAGTGACCGTGGTAATATGTCGATTAGGCTCCCCCGTCCCTTCGCGCGGACAGTAGCAATGTACAAAAGGGAGCTGACGCTAGAACTATACAACTGGAAGCTGAAAACTGGAACTGGAGCTGGCACATATTGCAGGGCAGCTCGTCCCCACAGCCTGTTGGCCCCGAGGGGAGGCCAGCGGATATCATATATGCACCACGCAGCTTGCACCACACAGCTTACTGTACATTCATTACGCCAAAGAGATTGCACCTCTTGGCTTATTCGACATAGCTTACACCACATATATCCACACACACACACACACCGTGAACCACATAAGTGGCGCCACATCTAGTTTTCACCGCATGGCTCGCGCCGTGCACAGAAGGCATCGCATAGCATGCGTGCGTCATTTATACTGCAGGTCGGTGATGCCATAGCCTACGGTCTGGACTCCACCGTGGCGGCGCCTCTGGTGCCGCCCCTCGCGCCCTCTGAGGGGCCCCAGCGCCGGCGCGGATCTCCAGCTGTCTATGTTTGTGCCGTTGGTGGTTCCTCTGCAGCCATGACGCTGAAACACGGACTTCGTTGGGCTCGGGAGGAGGCTCGATTTTTGGCCGCTCCGTAGATCCAGGTCGGGGAGCCTTTCCGCGGCCGAGGCTTGCCGTGGCGAGGAGCGCCTCCTCCGTTCCTTATTCGGCGTTCCGTATGGTGGCACGATTACAGTCCCAGTAGTTTTCGGGCCATAAGTTGGGCTGGCGCCCGTTCGGGACAATCTGGGCACCCCTAGACAGCTCTCGGCGAGGCACAGCTGCTGACGAGCATCCCTAGGCTGGAAAGCCGCGGAGAACCCACGAAAACGTTTGAAAGCCGCGAACAGAGTTCGACGTGTGTAGCACGATTAACTCTAAGAACGAGCCCATCTGGATGCTCGCATTTCCTTCTTCCAGGGGCCATTTGGACAGATGTTCCTCCGATCCCGCCTCGGCCCCCAACCCTGGTCACGCCCTCCCGAGCCTAGCCGTCTCGGCCCAAGGGGGCGGGGCCCGCGGGCCGCCAGGGCCCATGCGGCCCCACGGCCAGGCCTCACTGGCGACACGCACGCGTCGACCGTCTGTGCCCGAGGTGGCCTCTGGTGCGCGCGCCCCTCCCGGGGGGAGGGCGCTGGGAGGCCACAGCCGGATGCCCAGACAAGGGCCGCCTACGATCCGATTCGATGCGCTTCGATTCGCCGGCTAGCGGGGCGCGGCGATTCGACACCGATCCGATCAGGGGCGATTCGCTGGCGATTGGATCGGACTGGACCTCGGGAGGGGTCCGGGGACTGCTCCTGAGCTGCCGTCGTTTCCACTTGCCGGAGGGACCACCTTTCGTGCACGTCTCTTGGGCGGCGCGGGGGGGCCAAAGTCGGATGCCTGGAGGTTGGTACCAGCAATTGCGTCGGCGATTGCCTCCACTGGAGGATGATGGCCCCGATCTCGGTGACGGTGGCCATGTGCCGGCCGCTTGGGCGGCCAGCAGCTATGACCACCAGGACCAACATCCAGCCTCATCCTCCACCATTCAGGAGGGGACAAAAAAAACACAGACACAATTAATCTTCGATTCTCTAGAAAATATTGGAAAATATGGAAAGTGGGGGGGAAGACGAAAACCCAGAAAATGTAGGGAAATATAGAGAATCCTATTATTTGTGTGTGTATTTATTTGTGTGTCCCAGGGCCCCTTCAACCACGGGAGGCATGCCCGTGCGTTGGCGTTGAAGTCGAGGTCCGGGCCCCCCGCGGCAGGCCCGAGGCCGCCGGCGGCCTCCGTCGCCTCGCACGCGGCGGTCGGCAAAAGCCGCTTCTGCCAGGCAAGCGCGCCCTGCCTCAACGCGTCACGCCTGCGTGTGGCCCGCCTCGGGGCGCGCGCGGCGCCGCTCCTCGCCGGACCCCGGCTCCCCGGCGGCCGCCGCCGCGTGGGCGGCAGCCCCTGCGCGGTCGCCCGCTGCCGCCTCGCCCCCGGACACCGCGCGGCAGCAGGCGGGAAGGGTGCCCGCCGCGGCGGGTGCTTGAAGTCGGGCACGTCCCTCTGCAGGAGGAGTCTTCGAGAGTGGTGCAGCAAGTAGCAGGGGGGCGATGCTTGGACTGGCTTGTTTGGGCAATGTTCCATCCTTGCTCGATGATTCTGCATGTCTCGCCTGGATCCGAGGTCGATCTCGACCTCCTATATAGCCTGACACGTCGATTAGCGAGTTGGCCGTTTCCGGTTCGCGGGAGGGCGTCGCGGCCGTCCTTCTTGCGGGTCCCGGTCCGCCGGCTTCGGCCCCAGGACGTTTTCGCGACCTGGAGGTTCACCTCAGGGAGGCTCGCCCACCGCCGCCTGCAGGGGGACAAGCCTGGGGGCCACATGCGAACCCTACCCCTACCCCCCACGATTTCTGAGGGGGAGGGTGGGGTTCACTTCGCTCGGGAGCTCCCGCGCGAAGTGAACCCCACCCTCCCCCTCAGCAATCGTGGGGGGTAGGGGTAGGGTCGCATGTGGTCCCCTAGACGGGCGACGGCGGAGGAGGAGGTGGAGGAGGAGGAGGGGAGGAGGAGGAGGAGGAGGAGGAGGAGGAGGAGGAGGAGGAGGAGGAGGAGGAGGAGGAGGAGGAGGAGGAGGAGGAGGAGGAGGCTGCCGGACCCGAGGCTGCCGGCGACCAGCTGGCCGAGCTGCGCCGGAGCACGGCGCAGCTGGCGCGGCTGGAGGCCGCGGCCGCGCGGCAGCTGGAGCGGCTGGGCCCCGGGGCCCAGGACGCCGGGCCGCAGCCGCCGGCCGCCGGCGGGGGCGACGCGTGGGGCCTCGAGCGGCCGCTGGGCCTCTCAGGCGATCGCACACGTGGTCTTCGTCCTCCTCCTCGTCGTCCTCATCCTCCTCCTCGTCCTCCTCCTCCTCGTCCTCCTCCTTCTCCTCCTCCTCGTGTCCTCATCCTCCTCCTCGTCGTCCTCGTCCTCCTCCTCTCCTCCTCCTCCTCCTCCTCCTCTCCTCCTCCTCCCTCCTCCTCCTCCTCCTCTCCTCCTCCTCCCCCTGTGGATTTTCGACGGGTCCCGTTTCCATGGGAAACCGCGGATTTTCGCCGCCGAACGGTGCGGCACCCGCCGTTTTCTTTTTGTGTGGGGGGGGGGCACCTTTCGCATTTTGGGAGGGGGGAGGGGGGGGGGCACCGGCCGCATTTGGGGGGGTCCGGCCGCCTGCGGGGGCGACGCGCGGAGCCTCGAGCGATGAGTCGGGCACGTCCCTCTCCAGGAGCAAGCTTCAAGCATGGTCCAAAAAGATGGTCTGGGGGCGATGTTTTGATTACGTGTTGGTTGAGTTTTTTGTGTATACATATATATATATATATATATATATATATATATATATATCTTGTTTGAAAACTAAGACATCTTTGGACATCTTTGCTTTTCGCTCGAACCCCGCCTGTAGGAGGACACCCCGACCGCACTCCAGCTGTCGCTGGGCCCTGCTCGGAGCCCGCCGCAGGCGCCCCCGGCGGCGACGCGCCCTCGCCCGTGGGCTCCGCGGCCGTCCCGCGGATCGGCGACTCTGCCAGGGCCGCGGTCGGGATGCAAGTTCTTCGGTCGCAGAGCCAGACCCCCTCGAGTTGCGAAAAAGTCACGACGGGAGGTGTTTTGCTTTCTTTTCCGCATCGGGGGGCCCTTGCCAGGCCTGGGGACCGTCCAAGAACGACCAGGGAGGAATAACAGATCCCGGGAAATGGGTCGAGACCTTTGGGGGTCGACGTTATTAACAAATCATGACGTCGGGGGTCTGGGATCATGGGAGCCTGGTATACCCTATCGATTCCGTTTCTAGCGTCGATTAGCGTCTAGAGGCGCCGTTTTTCGGGCCGGATCGATCTGCGATCAGGCCCCAGGGCCCGACTTTCAGACCCCGGGCGTCATGATTTTTCCATAACGTCGACCCGAGAGGTCTCGACCCATTCCCTGGGACGGGTTAATCATCCGGAGTCGTTTTTCGACGGTCCCGAGTCCCTGTGAGGGCTCCGGGAAGCCGAAAATAGCGAAACACTTCCCGTCCTGATTTTTTGTCCTGGCCTGAGGGGGCCTGGGCACCGGGTGACAGCTCCTGGTGCGCAAGAACTGCAGGATCCCAGGGCAGCCTGAAGTATAGGGCGAGTCCCTCCAGGCGTGCCCCTCTAATTACAGGAGGAAGATTCAAAAAAAACAGTCCAAACATAGTCTGGGGACGATTGCACAATTTTTCGTATGTTGCTTTATGATTCTGCAGTGGTCCTCCAGAACCCGCCGGTAGGAGGACCCGCCCGACCGAAGGTCTGGACGCCCGAAATGGGTACCGAAAGAATGGGTACAATGCCCAACAGCAGTTCCTGTTCCTTTGGAACAGGCCTCGCTGTCCACGCCGCCGCGGCCTGTGTCCACTCGAGACTGGAGGCCGCCTGCCCAACAGCGGCCGCTGTTGGTTTGGGACAACATTTGTTGTTGGGCATCGTACCCATTCTTTCGGTACCCTTGTCGGGCGTCCAAAGATCAGGAGGGAAAGAAACACACAGACACAATTAATCCTCGATTCCCAGGAAAATATGGGAAAATATGGGAATTGGGGGGGAAGACAGAAACCCAGAAAATATAGGAAAATATGGGGAATCCTTTTATTTGTGTGTATTTATTTGTGTGTCCTGGCGCCCCCTCAAAAGAAGGGCAGGCGTGGCCTCCGGACCGCGGCGAGCCTCGGCGGCCGCGGCGCCGGGCCGGCGCGCCCCTCCGAGGGCGCCGCGCGGGGCGGCGGCGAGGCCCCGGGCGGGGGCGGCGAGTGCGGGGCGCTCTGGCGCGCCCTGGGCGAGCTGCGCAGCGCGACGGCGGCGAGGCTGGAGGCCCTCGAGGCCGCCCACGAGGCAGGCAGCTGTCCTCGCCAGGGTCCTGTGGAGTCCCCTGTTGTCCCTCTTCTCTCCCTCTCCCTTCGTGTTCGACGTTTGCTAGCCACTTTGGCTTAGGGTGCGACTCTCTCGAGTCACCGGGAGAGTACTGCGAGGCCCTCGAGGCCGCCCACGAGGCAGGCAGCGGCGGAGCGTCCTGGCTCGCCGAATTCGGGGCCCACGGAGCAGCGTTCTAAGAACCCGTCGTGGTCTGCACGAGATGTTTTTTTGTTAAAACACATTATATATAATACATTATACATGCATACATACATGCATACATACATACATACATACATACATACATACATACACACACACATACATACATACATACATACATACATACATACATACATACATACATACATACATACATACATACATACATACATACATACATACATACATTTGTTATATATATATATATATATATATACATATAAGAACTTGGTTTAACGAAACGAAGATGTTCCTAGAACGCTTCTGGCTGGGATTGTCCTGCTGCAGCACACCTGGAGGCCCTCGAGGCCGCCCACGCCCAGCGACGCGCACGGGGGGCCGTTCTCGCTGTCGCCCCTCGCGAATCCCAGACCCCAGACCCCAGACCCCCTCGAGCTGCGAAAAAATAGCACGACGGGCGGTTTTTTGTTTCCACTCTCGGCATCTGGGGGCCCTTTGCACCAGGCCTCGGGGCCGTCCAAGACCGACTCGGGAGGAAAAAAAGCCGGCCCCAGGGGATGGGTCGAGACCTCGGGGGGTCGACGCTGTGGAGAAGTCATGACGTCGGGGGCCTGGGTTCTCGCCGTCGCCCCTCATGAATCCCAGACCTCAGGAGGCCCCAGAAACGACGGGGCCGTCTTTTCCAACGGGTCTCGCTTTGCCGTTTTTGCTGCCGCCACCACTTTCAAGAGGCATCTTTTCGGAAGCGGTGGCGAAAGGACCCTGCCGCCTCCGGGGCCCACCCCTTCGCGTTGTTTTGCTATTTTCGGCTTCTGGGGTCCCCAACCGGGCCCCACCAAAAAACGGCTCAGGATCAAACACCGGTCCCAATGAAGGGGTCCAAACCTCTGGGGGTCAACGTTGTGAACAAAACCACGACGTCGGGGGTTTGGGATCGGGATCACACAGGGTCAGTCACGCGCACAAGGGGGCAGGGGGAGGGGGTAAGGCTTCTTAGAAGCACCCTGCTTCTAACAATCCTTCCCCAGGGCCCCTACCCCTCGAGGTTCCATCCAGCGTTGCCCCAGACCAGAGGTATCCCGGATACTTCGGGTGTCCAACCCAGGCATGCGACGTCCTGATTTTACCATGACGGCGTCCCTGGAAGCCCCGACCTTTTCCCCGGGACCGGCTTTGCATCCTGATCGAGTCTTTGTTTGACGGTCCCGAGGCCCGGCGAGGGCCCCCCGAGGCAGAAATCTGGCAAGCACCTCCCGTCCTGATTTTTGCTTGTTTTTACGACGCGAGATCATGCCTGGCAACCACTCCCGAATCCTCGAGGCGGGGGGGAGGTCAGGGGCAGCTCCTTTTGTTCGTGGTTCGGGGGCCCCTGCCCCGGACCGGAGCCGTGCCCTGGACACCTGGGGCGTCCAGCCCACGATCCGCCACGCGCAGAGGGGGGATGGGGGGAGGGGGGAGGGCTTCTTATAGATGCACCCCTGCGTCTCAGAAGGCGCGAGCTCTATCTACAGATGTGAGGCCGGCTCCTCCTAAGAAGCAGCCTCCTTCCAAGAACCCAGACCCCCGACGTCGTGACTTTTTCGCGACGTCGCCCCCCAGAGGTCTGGACCCCTTCCCCGGGACCGGTTTTTCGTCCTGCATCGTTTTTTGACGGTCCCGAGGCCCGGGAAGGGCCCCCAGAGGGCGAAAATAGTGAAAAACCTCCCGTCGTGATTTTTTCACGACGCCAGGAGGTCTGGGAAGCCCTCCCCCCTCCCTCCACCCCCTCGTGCGCGCCGCCAGCACGAGGCGGCCGAGGCGCGCCGGGCGGGCGAGGCCGCGGCCAGCGGCGAGCTGGCCGGGCGGCCCCGGGCGGCGGAGGCGGGCTGGGCCGCCGCGAGGGTCGACCTGCTGTCCCGCATCAGCCAGACCCCCGCGCGCTGTGAGAATTTCGGGCGAAGAGAGCTATGCTCGGGCCGGGCGAAAGGGGGGGATTGGGAAAGGGGGGGTTACGAAATTTGCTACATGCAGCTGGTTTCGGCCTCACCGAGGGGCCCATTCCTCGATACATGGGCGCCTCCCGGCGCCGGGAGGCGCCGGGAAAATCAGCTACGTGAGCTGATTCTCAAACCCCCCCTTTGCTATCCCCCCCTTTCGCCCGACCCGATATGCACCTGCACCGATCCTGGCGAGGCCCATCTCTGACCCAGGATCGGTGCATGTGCCTTCCTGGCCAAGGTTAGGAGGGCGTGTGCACCGATCCTGGGCTCAGGATGGGTCCGGCGCCAGGATCGGTGCATGTGCATAGTTTTCTGTTCTTCTATGGGAGAACCACGACGGGAGGTTTCTCCATCTTTTCGGCCTTTCTACCATGCAGGGCCTCGGGACCGTCCAGAAACGACTCAGGACGAAAAGCCGGTCCCTGGGAGTGGGTCGAGACCTCGGGGGGTCGACGTGAAACAAAAATCATGGCGTCGGGGGTCTGGGTCTCGAAGAAGTGACAACTGCATAAACATAAACGTTCGGGGCTCCGCCAGGATCTCTCGGATCTGCGCTGAGGCCCCCCTTGGTGGCGCCTCCGGCGCCGCCCCTGGCGCCGCCCGTGCGTCAGGGAGAGGGGGCGCAGCGCCGATCCAAGACATCCGCGCGAGCCTGGAGCAGTTCATGTCTGTCCATGCGCTCCTTCTTCTGGCATTTCCGCCGTGGAGGGCGGCCTCGGCGGGCTCGACCGCAGGGTGGAGGCGATCCTCGCCCGCCTGTCGGCCGGGGAGGTGATAGCGAAGGCTCTGCAGGCCAAGCTCGGGGGCCTCCAGGAATCCAGGCCTCCCAGGTGGGCTCGGAGTAGTAGACGGGGTCGGAGGATCGCGCCGCATCGCCGATGCATCGGCGATGCCGCTCGATGTGGAGCCCGCTTTTCTCCACGCTGACGTCGCCGATGCATCGCCGACGTCGACGGTTCCACCCTGGTGCATCGCCAATGCATCGCCAATGCATCGGCGATGCATCGGCGATGCGGCGCGATCCTCCGACCCCACCTACTCCGACCCCATCTAGGAGGCCAAGGTTAGAAAGCCTTTGTTCGCTAGTGACTGGCTTCCCTCCCAAGGACGAAAAGCTCTCCAAAACCCCCCCGAAGCCCTCCGAAACAGAACCCTTCGCCAGGAGGGTCTTCTGAGGGTTTCGGTCGGATTTGGATTGTTTTGGTATGGAAGCCAGTCCCTACTCTGGGTTTCTTAATAAGCGTCGGGAGGTACCCCCCCGACGGGGGTCAACCTCGCCTCGTCGTCGCGCCGCGACGGGGGTTGGAGCGCCTTCGGCGCGCGGTGGCTGCCCGCGACGGGGGTCGATGTGGGGCCGTCGGCGGGGGTGCCGCCCCCCCGACGCTTGGTAAGAAGCTCGGCGTGGCGAACCCTGGACTCCCCTCACTCTGAGGAGGAGCTGCTGCTGCTGCGGCCCCTGGAGGCTCGGGGGGGGATTGGGAAAGAGGGGGGGGTACGAAATTTGCTGCATGCAGCTAGTGTCGGCCCCACCGAGGGGCCCATTCCTCGATGCATGGGCGCCGGGAGGCGCCGGGAAAATCAGCCACGTGAGCTGATTCTCCAACCCCCCCTGTGCTGTCCCCCCCTTTCGCCCGACCCGAGAGGCGGCCGTGGGCGGCCTCCGCGAGGAGCTCCGGCGCCTCGTCCCGCCGCGCGCCGAGGAGGCCGGCCTGCCGGCGGGGGCGGCCGCGCCGGCGCGGCTGGAGGCGCGCGCCGCCCGGAGCACCGGATTCCAGCAGTGGCGAAGCGTAGGGGCGTGCCCAAAAGAGGAGGAGGAGGAGGAGGAGGAGGAGGAGGAGGAGGAAGAGGAGGAGGAGGAGGAGGAGGAAGAGGGAGGAGGAGGAGGAGGAAGAGGAAGAGGAGAGGAGGAGGAGAGGAGGAGGAGGAGGAGGAAGAGGAGGAGGAGGAGGAGAGAGGAGGAGGGAGGAGGAGGAGGGAAGAGGAAGAGGAGGAGGATGAGGAGGAGGAGGAGGAGGAGGAGGAGAGAGGAAGAGGAGGAGGAGGAAGAGGAGGAGGAGGAGGAGGAGGAGGAGGAAGAGGAGGAGGAAGAGGAGGAAGAGGAGAAGGAGGAGGAGGAGGAGGAGGAGGAGGAAGAGGAGGAGGAGGAAGAGGAGGAGGAGGAAGAGGAGGAGGAGGAGGAGGGGCCTACCGATCAGTGTTCTGAGAACCTTGTCTTTTGGTTTCCACGACATGCTCTTGGAACATGTCTGGCCTGGACCGTCTTTTTTCTGACAAGTTGGGTTGCTGCTCCAAGAACACTGTTTTTGTTCTTAGAACAACTTTGGGTTCTGAGAAAATTTTGTGGTGGGCCTAGAGGAATGCCGGGACGGTCGGTCCCTGCTCAATGGATACAGTCAACCCGCGTAGCATCATCGAGAATAGCCCAGACACGATCGCGTCCTAACAAGATCTTCGGCCATGTTCGGCCACTCTCGTAGAAACAAGATCTTGGCCATTTCCGGCCTCGGGGGCCCTCGCCGGGCCTCGGGACCGCCAAACCACGACTCAGGATAAAAGCCCAGTCCCCGGGGAAAGGGTCGGGACTGCCATGCAGGGACCCTGCACTGAAACAATCAGGCCGTTGCATGTTTGGGAGAAGAGCTCCGAACCCTGATTACATAGTGAAGACGTGGCCTCAGTGAGGTCCCCGTTCTTTCGGGATTAGGGGTTATAATCTTGGGCGGCTTGGTCTTATGCATCTGCAGACAGGAGCCCCTATCCCTAATGTGTTGTTTCGGCCCTCTTACCTTAGGTACCCTCCCAAAGGCTTAGGGGTTCTTTTTTGGCTCAGCATCGTTGGGATGAGCAACTTTTCAACCTTAGGTCGGGCATGTCCTCCTTCAGGCGGGTTCTTGAAGAAAACAGAACAGTCAAAACATGTTCTAACATAGTCAAACATAGACGAAACATTGCCCCCAGACAATTGTTCCACTTTTTTGAACAATCCTCCTGTAGAGGGACATGCCCGATAGTCAGAATGAGCAGCTTTTCAAGGTTACTCTTGCATCCTTTCCTGTCGGCCCATCCTTCGCTGCTTTCGCTGGCCGCGCCCCGCTCGCAAGGTGTCGGCACGGCCTTCCAAGGCCCTTGTGCATCCTCATGTCGCGCGTTCTTCTTCCACGGGTTGGCTGTGTAGTGGGGACGCGCAGCAAGACGCAGGATACAGTACCTCGGGTTTCTTCGTTCCGCGCGTTGCGCGATGACTCCCCGCGGGCGTTCCCAAATTGTTGCGTGTTGCGTTCGGAGAACCCTGGGTCCCTCCCCCCCTGTTGCACCTCGCCTGCGGACCTCAGGGTTGGGCTTCATGCGAGGGCTTCCTGCGGCCGATTCCCAGCTCGGTCGCGACCGGTTTTGAAGCCAATCGGCCGCGAAAGACCGATCTCGTCGGTCGCGACCAGGAAGTTCTGGCATGCAACGCTCAGGTTCGGTAGCAAATCATGGGAGCCTTGCGTGTCCTCACCGATCCAGCAAGATGGCATGGGAAGCCCTCGTGAGTTGCCACCGCAGACTGGGTACCGAGACCGGCAACAGCTCTTGCCCTCTTCGAACAGGGCTCGCCGTCGGTGTCGCCGCGGACGTTGCCCCATTGGAGGTCGAAGGCCGCAAGCCAACAGCGGCTGCCGGTCGGTTTGGAGCAGCCCGTGCTGCTGTGCCTCGTGCCATATGTGTTTCCGCACTCGCTGTGGGCCCCGCCGCCGCCGGGCCCGCTGACGCAGCAGCCGCCACTCAGAGCGTCAATTGCCTCCCCCGCTTTCGCTTCCAGGCAAAACCAAGCCATACCACGCGCCTCCTCGTCAAGCGGCCTGACCAGTACAGGCCGCAATTTGGCATCGTTTGGTATCTCTTGGGAGCGAGGGTGGTCAAAAGCGAGGTCGGCTTGTTTTCCCCCGAGCCACGGGCTCGCCAGCGGGGCTGGCCGCGCCGCTCGCTCGGGGAGCGATCCGTTCCCCCGGAGCCGCTCGCGGCGTCCGCCCCGTGGTCGGCCGCGCCTCAGGAGAGGAAAAAACACACAGACACAATTAATCGTCGATTCCCAGGAAAATATGGGAAACTATGGGAAGTGGGGGGGAAGACAAAAACCTAGGAAATATGGGAAAATATTGGGAATATTTTTATTTGTGTGTATTTATTTGTGTGTCCTGGGGCCCCTTCAGCGCCCTCCCCCCGCGCCTCCTCTTGCATGGTGGCACAATTCGCTCTCACTCGGCGGCGAGCGAGGGGGGGAAGTGAGAAGGATAATGCCTTCCCAGGAGGTTCGGAAGTCCCAAGGCCTTCGGAGAAGTTTTCAAGCCTTCGCCGAAGACAGAACAAACCACCGCATCGCCAGCGCATCGGCGACGTCCGCGTGAGGAAAATCGGGCCCGCATCGAGCCGCATCGGCGATGCATCGGCGATGTGGCGCGATCCCCCGACCCCATCCACGCGGACCCCATCTAGAGGGGGCATCCTAGATGGGGTCCGAATAGATGGGATCGCGAAGAAATTCATAAGCATAACCTCTTCGGCGCTCCGCGCAGATCTCTTTCATGTGCTGGGCCCCCGGTTGGCAGCGCCTCCGGCGCCGCCCCTGGCGCACTCTGCGCGCCGGGGACGGGGTCCAGCGCAGATCCGAGAAATCCGCGCGGAGCGCCAAAAGTGTAGTTTGTTTTATATAAAAACCGATGAGTGCATGCATGAATTCTCTCCTAACTTGATCATCTATGCAAAAATCCTATATGTTTGTAAATCCTATATCTTCAGAGCTGCCCTGTATGTTTCTGTTTTCCCCCTTCTGGAGAGGCAGAGGCGGACGCGCTGCTGCGAAGCGCGCTGGAGCACATGGGCTCGGAGGCCTCCGCAGCGCAGGCCGCAGCGCGCGCGGCCGCGCACCGCGCCGCGGCCGCCGAGGGCGCCGCCTGGAGAGCCGAGGCGCGCGCCGCGGGGCCCTCCGAGGCGGAGAGCCCCGCTTCCGGGGCGGAGGCCTCGGGCCTCTCCGCCGGCGTGGTCATTCGGAGGAAGGATTTTGTTATATTTATGTGTGTATGTCAGTAAGTAAGTAATTGTTGACGCTTCGCGTATCCCCACCAGCCCATCCAGAAACGATGCTCAGGGGAGTTGAGGTGATCAGGGAAGTCGGGGAGCATGCAGAATAACAAAGGGCGGGGGAAGCTGTCACAGACCCCGAGAGGGGGAGGATGGAAGAGGAGTCGTCGTCGTCGTCGTCGTCGTCGGAGGAGGAGGAGGAGGAGGAGGGGGAAGAGGAGGAGGAGGAGGAGGAGGAGGAGGACGGAGAAGGAGGAAGAATCGGAGGAGGAGGAGGAGGAGGGGAAGGAGCTTCTTGGGGGTCTTTTGAGGGCCTCTTGGAGGGCTTTTTGGGCGCCTTGGGGCATCTTGGGCGCCTCTTGGGACCCTCTTGAGGCGCTCTGGGGAGCCTTCGGGGCGCTTTTGGGGCCATCTTGGAGGGAGTCGATCAAACAAGAGGGGGGGTTTAATTAGCGTCCCCCCTCGGAAGCCCCTAAAATCGCCTCTTGGACCCCTCTTGGAACGCTCTTGGAGTGCTCTTGGGCGCTCTTGGGGCCGTCTTGGGGCTCTTTTGGGGCTCTCTTGGGGCCCTCTTGGGCCATCTTGGAGCCATCTCCAGGCCTCGGATGGCCATCGGAAGCGAAAAGGCGAGAAAGCAAAAATCATTGATTTTCCTTAGGTTTTGGGACGATTTTGGCCTCTTCGGGGCCTCCTTGGGGAGCTGTTTGGCCACTTGGAGTTATCTTGGGGCCGTCTTTGGGCTTCTTGGAACCATCTTAGGAGCCATCGTGAGCGATCTTGCGCTATCTTGAGCCATCTTGGAGCTCATCTTGGGTTCTCTGAGGCGCTCTTGGAGCCGTCTTGGGCCATCTTGGACGCTCTAACTACCCGCGGCCCCCCCCGTCCAGGTCCAGGGGAGGGGGTAGGGGGAGGGGTAAACCCCCCCCCAAGGGGGAAGAGGGAGGGGTGGAAGAGGATCTGCTCTAGACCACCTACGCCCAGAGGGCTGGTGGGATTATGTATGTATGTATGTGTATCTGTGAATGTATGAATGTATGAGTATATGAATGTATGAATGTATGAATGTATGTATGTATGTATGTATGTATGTACGTATGTATGTGTGTATCAATGTACGAGTGTACGTATGTACGTATGTACGTATGTACGTATGTACGTATGTACGTATGTACGTATGTACGTATGTACGTATGTACGTATGTATGTATGTACGTATGTATGTATGTATGTATGTATGTATGTATGTTTGGTTGTATGTATATGTGTATGCATGTATGTATGTATGTACGTACGTATGTACGTATGTGTGTATGTATGCGTGTGTGTGTATGTACGTATGTATGTATGTATGTATGTATGTATGTATGTATGGATGTATGTATGGATGGATGGATGGATGGATGGATGGATGGATGGATGGATGGATGGATGTATTATGTATGTATGTATGTGTGTCCATATCACATATACACACATATGTGTGTGTGCTACAATAGAACTAGTACTCCGTGTTGTTGCAATTGTTTAATATTCGCATTATATGTATATGTATACATATAGTATATATAGTTGTGTTTGTTTTTTTTTCAAACAAAAGAAGCATCAACAAACATTTCTGGCGCTCCGCGCGGAATTCTTGGATCCGCGTTGGGCCCCCTCTGGCGGCGCCTCTGGCGCAGATCTGCGAACTCCACGCGGAGCGCCAAACATTTGTGCTTATGTAGTTGTATCGTCTTCTAGTAGACATCCGAGGAGGGAAAGATGCCAATGCCGTTCTGGGGTGGTCAGGAGGTGCGCCCACTGTGGATGACCCTTGTGGCCCGAGCGCGGCCCCCGAGGGCCGAAAGCGAGGTGAAAGCGCAACCCGACAGAGCTCACGTCGTCGGAGATCTGCCGGGGGGGGGCTAAAAAGGCGCTCCTGGCTTCATGTCGGGCATGTCCTCATACAGGCGGATCTTGGACGAAACATCACAAATAGGTATACAAACAGCCAAAATGGCAACATAGTCCCCAAATCGTCCCCAGATCATTTTCTCGTGTGAATATTTTTGGGTATTCTTCCTGTAGAGGGACAGGCCCGACTATGAACCCTGGCCCAAAGTACTCCCAGCTGCTGGTTCCATTTTAGAGCCCCGGAGGCCCTGTGGGCCAGGTGGAGGGGTGCCCTGAAGGGCACGTGGGCCGTCTTGGGAATCCCAGGTCGCCCTGGGGCAGGGGCACCTCCTCGCATTAAGCCGAGCCTGTCCCTCTACAGGAGGAATATTCAAAAGTGGTAAAACCTGATTTGGGGACGATTTTTCTATTCTGTATTTTGAATTGTTCTTCCAGAGTCCGCCTGTATGGGGACATGCCCGACCTAAGCCAAGCAACGCCCGAACCGTTGCCTGTCCTGGGCCTCTGTGGGGCTCCTCGTCGGCACGGCCGTATTCTCGTCGAGCTTCGGGTCAGAGCGCACCCCAGGAGAGGTCTGGGGAGTACAAGAGCCGAACCGGTGCCCTTTTCGTTTCCCCAGAAATGGCCATGGCGCCAACATCGCAGAGTGGATTTCGCTTGGAAAACAACGGGATGGGCTCTGGATTTCGAAGTGAATTTCGTGCGGAGTTGTTCTGGCCCGTAATGAAGACAACAGAAAGTAGACGTGAAATTCACACAGTTTTTCGCTTGCCGTTTCGGGTTCTGCATTCAAAGAAGTCCACGCGTACATCCGTTGCAGCACGGCACGTCTGCAAGGTCGGCGCAGTGAGCAGTGGTATACGGATATCGACATACCCTGTCCTCGCTTCCGCCCGTCTTGGCCCCCCTGGGGTGTTCTCGTGCCGCCGCCGGCGTCGCCTGGAAGTCCTCATACAGTCGGGGCCCTGAAGAAGGAACCCTTTTCGTTGGGGAGGGGCTCCGCGTTCCTTAAGTGTTCCTCATGTTTTCGGCAGGAAATCGAAGGTTAACTTATGTAAAAAAGGGGCCTCGTTCCTTCCTTAGGGTTCCTTAGGTCAACGCCCCGACTGTATCTGAGCTCACCCCTGGGAGAGGCCCAGGGCGCAGAGCGGCCTGGGCGCTCTTCTTGGTGCCCCCAGGTCACGGCGGCGGCCTCCGTGCTGCAGCGTGCCGAGGCCGAAGCGGACTCGCTGCACAGCTACCTCCTCGCCTCCCGCTGGCGCCGCGCGGGCGGGGGCCACCATGGCGAGGGCGCCGGGGACGGGGTCCAGCGCAGATCCGAGAAATCCGCGCGGAGCGCCAAAAGTGTAGTTTTTTTTTGTTGTTGTAAAAAAAAACGATGAGTGTATGCGTAAATTCACTCCTAAATTGATCATCTACGCAAAAATCCTATATGCTTGTAAATCCCATATCTTCAGAGCTGCCCTGTATGCTTCTGTTTTTCCCGAGGGCCCCCGGGCACGGCACGAGCACGGGGCCCTCGGGAGGCCCGCGGGCGGGCCTCCCGAGGGCCGGCGCTGGGCCCGCCGCGGGCGGCGGCCCCGCGACGCCGCCCCCTCGCGGGCGGGGCGGGGCGCGCCGCGGGGGGGCGCGCGGCGCCCGGCGCCGAGCCCAGAAGTCCGCGCGAGGCCTCGAAGGATTGCAAACAAGCCCTTCGTTGTTGCAATCCCTCGTTGTTTTGCAGTCCTTGTTTTGCAATCCTTCGAGTCGTCGGCTCGCGCGGAGGGTTGCAACAAAAAACCCTTCGGTGTTGCAATCCTTCGGTTTTTTGGCAATCCCTCGCGCCGCCCGGTGCTCTCGCCCTCCGCACCGGGCCGCGGGCACGACAGAGGGCTCGGGGAGCCCCGCGGCGCACGACGAGGCGGCCTCCCCGCGGGGCTCCTGGGCGCAGCCGACGCCGGCCCGCACGCCGACGGCAGACGAGTCGCCGTGCTCGCCGGCGGCCTCGGCGGAGCTGCGCGGCGCGCCGCCCCTCGGCCCGCCGCGCGGGGCGAGCCCGCAGGGCGCGGGCGCGAGCCCGCGGGGCCCTCCCGCGGAATAGTCGGCGCCGCCCCGGCATGCGCGGGCGGCCTCCGCCGTCGTGCTGTCAGAGGCCCGCGGCAGCGCGGCGAGGGGACCGCACACGCGCGGCGGCCGCGGCGGCCTCACGGGGGGCCCCTCGGCCGGCACGCGGCCTCCGCACGGGGCCCCGCGCCGGGGTGGCGCGCCCCTCGCCGAGCACGTTTTTCACTATTCGCGAAGTGCCCACTCGCAAACGTCAGAACGGAAGCACCTGTCTGCGTTGATGGTGGCAGACCGATCTGAGGCATCTAGATCCTTTCGATTGCTGTGCCGAACAGCTCTGTAGCTCATCCGCAGCTCGAGGTAAGTGCAGAAAACCGACAGCACCTGCCAAGATGACACTCAACAGCTTTTGATAGTGGTATCCACCCGAGCGACCTGAGATCAAGACGAGGTATGTATCACGGATCCCCCGTGGCGGATCCAGGCCATTTGCGAGCAGTTATTTGGCGAGTCGTGGAGTGCGCTTGTCTGGCCCCGCGCGTGGCGGCGGGCGCGGGCGCGCCGCGGCCGGCGCGGGCCGCGCGGGCCTGCTGTGGCGCCGCGGTGTGGCTGCGCGGACCTCCCGGCGGAGAGAAGCGCGTGGCCCGTGGCAGTGCGGAGGCACCCTCAAACGGTGTAGTTCAGCCACGCGCAGAGGGGGGACGCCTATCCGGAGCTGCCCCTCTCGTTTTGTGCTCAGCGTTTCGCATGGTAGCACGACGCGACTGCGGCAGGGAGAGCACAAGGTCGGGGCGGAAGCGGAGGCGGAGAGAGAGACGGAGGCGGAGGCGAGGAGGGAAAGGAAGGATGCAGTAGGGAGCGATGCAGGAGGTGGAGACGAAGGAGGGGTGGATCGGCCACGCGCAGAAGGGGGGTATGGGGAGGGGTGAAGCCCTCTTAGAAACACGCCGGCTTCTTAGAAGGCGTGAGCCTTAATCTTATATTATATATTATATTATATATAAATGTATGTATGTGTAAGGCCCGCACCTTCTAAGAAGCGGCCTCTTTCCAAGAAGCCTCCCCGCTTCCCCTTACCCCCCTCTACGCGCCACCAAGCGGTGACCACGCGGCATGCTGTCCGCAACAAAAACGTGTACACATACACCCTCCAGTGGATTTCGCTCTGGGGCCTCGGGGGAGGGTGGCGATGTATAAATCACCGCTGAGAGCCAGCGACTTTTTACACACCGCCGCCCTCCCTGAAGGCACATGCAAAGTTCGTCGGAGGGCGTCTGTGTATACATGTCCGTGGCGTACGGTGTGTCAGTGAGGGTTCGGGATCACCGCAAGTGCTGGCACTCGGGTCGTTCTCCGAGAACGTTTCGGGCGACCGGGGCCTCTGAGGTCCCAAGACCGTGCGGTGACGGCGGATCGCGCGGTGAAATCTCTTGGGGTTTCGAGGTCACTGCGCGGTGCGTCACCACACGGCCTTGGGACCCCCGAGGTATTGCACTGTCGGCTCGGCGGCTGGCAGCGCGCGCCGCAGCAGCAGCAGCAGAAGCAGCAGCAGCAGCAGCAGCAGGAGGGCAGTGACGCAGCTGGGCAAGTCGGTGCCAGGAAAATGTCAACTACCTACGTTATGTTTGTCCACCTCTCAGTTTCAAATGGAGGCCCCAACACCGTGTCCACAGACATGTGTATACATATTTGTATATATGCTGATCGATTTGTTTCAACACATGTCGCCCAGAGAACCGGTTTGAAAAGAATGCACTATGTACCATGGCTTGTAGCATTTCTGCGAGGCCCCATTGAACAGGGCCAATATCTTGTAGTATATGTAGATATGATGCAGGGCTGCCCCCCGAAAGCATATAGCATCGAGCACCCCCCCCCGCTGGATGCGTACGCCCGTGAGCCTCGCAAAGGCCTCGCGAGTGAGATCGCTCCCCCCATGTGGTCGCGGCCCTGCGGGCGTGGCGTGGTGGAGGGTGCCGGTGCTCCTCCCCCCCGTTGGGTGTGGGGTGGTTCGTCGGTGTCGTCGTTTTTCGTCGTCGGCGTTGTCGTCATCGTCGTCTTCCGTCGGCGTGGGCGTCGGTGTCGTCGTCGTTTGCGTCGGCGTCGTCGTCGTCGTCGGCGTCGTCGGCGGCGGCGTCGGCATCGGCGTCTGCGTCTGCGTCGTCGTTGTCTTCGTCGTCGTCGTCGTCGTCTCCGTCGTCGTCGTAGTTGTCGTCGTCGTCGGTTTGGGCGCATTCTGGGTGGCCGGCGGGATCGGCCGAAGCCCCAGGGGGAGTTCTTTTGGAAAAGAACCAAATCCAAAAGTGGTAGGATCTAGCACGCCACGCACCCCTGTGGCATTTTCACAGGGGGCGGCGTATCGAAGACGCCTACGGCGAATCACCGTCGCCCCCTGCCTGTTGGAATCGCCCATGTGGCCGAGCGTTGTGGCAAGAGCTCTGCCATGCTATCGGACCATGTGTTCCCCCAGCCGTTGTGGAAACCTTTCGGGGAACACTTGGGGGAGGATGGCGGGGAAGATCAGGAGGTGGAGGAGGAGGAGGAGGAGGAGGAGGAGGAGGAGGCATCAGGGGAGTCTCTGGGGGCACTCTTGGGGCCTCCTGGGAGCTTCCTGGGAGCCTCTTGGAGGCATCTTGGGGGCCTGCTTGGGCCTCTTGGGTGCCTTTGGGGGCTTCTCGGGGGCCTCCTTGGTCGTTCCTGGCTCGTCTGACGCCGTCGGAAGCCGTCTTGAGGGTCTCCGAACCGAGACTTATGGCCATCTTCGGGCGCTTCAGGGCCGTCTTGGAGGCCATTGTGGGCGTCTTGGAGGCGTCTTGGGCCGTCTTGGGGGCCTTTGGGGGCCGTCTTGTGGGCATCGTGGGCCGTCATGGGGCCATCTTGGTGGTCTCTCGGGCGATCTTGGGGCGACCTTGGGGGCCTCTTAGGCCGTCTTGGGCCGTCTGAAGACCGAAAAGGCTCAAATGACAGAATCCAAGCCTAAGGGAAATCAATGATTTGGGCCTCTTCGAGCCTTCCTTGAGGCCCTCTTGGAGGCCTCTTGGGCCTCTCTTGGGCCGTCTTGGGACATCCGGAGGCAATTTAAGCCGTCTTGGGTGCATCTTGGGCCGTCTTGGAAACATCTTGGGACCATCTTAGCCGTCTTGGAGGCCATCTTGGCCGCCTTGGAGGCATCTTGGAGGCCATCTTGGGCCATTTTGACCGTCTTGGAGGCCATCTTGAGCCGTCTTGGACGACTTCTTGCGGACGTTGTGCGCGATTGCGGTCCCTTTCGGGTGGCCGGCGGGAAGGGCCGGAGCCCCAGGGTAGAGTTCCTCTTGGAAAAAACGCGAAAACCCAAACCGGTAAGAAGTCCAGCACGCCAGGTACCTTTGTGGCAAAGCAACAGGGGGCGGCGGATCGAAGACGCCTACGGCGAATCACCGCCGCCCCCTGCCTTTTTTGGAAGCGCCTATGTGGCCGAAGGTTGAGGCCAGATCTGCCAAGCTATCGGACCATGTGTTGTTCTCCGAATCGGTTTGGAAAGCCTTCGGGGAACACGTGGGCATCTTGAAGGTCCTCTTGGCCGTCTGGAGGCCATTTTGACTTTCGGGCCTTCTTGGAGGACGTCTTGGCGAGCTCTTGGGCCGTCTTCGAGGCCATCTTGAGCGTCTTGGAGGCCTCTTGGGCCGTCTTGGGGGCCTCTTGGGGCCGTCTTGGGCCTCTTGGGCGATATTTGGGGGCTCTTGGGCCGTCTCGGTCCGTCGGAAGGCCCAAAAAAAAACAAATGCCACAATCCTTCAAAAACTCATGGGAAATCCGTGATTTTGGCGTTTTCGAGCCTTCCTGGAGGCCCTCTTGGAGGCCTCTTTGGCCGTCTTGGGTCATCTCAGGGCCATCTTCGGCCCTCTTGGTGGGCTCCTGGCCCGTCTCACGCCGTCGGAAGCCGTTTGGGGGGCCTCTCTAGGCCGACTTGGGGCCCCCTTGGGGTGCTCCAGGGCCGTCTTGGAGGCCATCTTGGGAGTCTTAAAGGCCTCCTGGGCCGTCTTGGGGGCCTTTTGGGGCCGTCTTGGGGGCCTCTTGCGCCGTTCTGGGGCCATCTTGGAGGCCTTGTGGGCGATCTTTGTGTGATCTTTGGGGGCCTCTTGGGCCGTCTCGGTCCGTCGGAAGGCCGAAAAGAAGCAAATGTCAAAGTCCTTCAAACACCGGAGGAACATCATAGTTTTGGGCTTTTCTGGCTTTCCTGGAGGCCCTCTTGGAGGCCTCCTGGGCCGTCTTGGGCTAGCTTCGAGCCAACTTCGGCCATCTTGGTGGTTTCCTGGCACGTGTGACGCCGTCGGGAGCCGTCTTGGGGGCCTCTCTGAACCGACTTGGGGTTCTCTTGGGGCGCTTCGGGGCCGTCTTGGAGACCATCTTGGGCGTCTTGGAGGTCTCTTGGGCCGTCTTGGGGCCCTCTTGGGGCCGTCTTGAAGGCCTCTTGGGCCGTCATTTGGCCCTCGTGGAGGCCTCGTGGGCGATCTTGGGGCGATCTTGGCGGCCTCTTGGGCCGTCTTGAGCCGTCGGAAGGCCGAGACGAGGTAAAGTCCAAAATCTTTCAAAAACCTAAAGACAATCAATGAGTTTGGCCTCTTCGGGCCCTCCTGGAGCACCTTTTGGAGGCCTCTTGGGCCGTATGGAGGCCTCTTGGGCTGTCTTGGGCCATCTTGAGGCTATCTTACGCCATCGTGGGTACATCTTGAGCCGTCTTGGAGGCATCTTGGGGTCATCTTAGCCGTCTTGGAGGCATCTTGGCCGTCTTGGATGCATCTTGGAGGCCATCTTGGGCCGTCTTGGAGCCGTCTGGACCAGGATAATCCATTTGAAACCGGGTCGTGGCAAGTTTTCGGCATCCTTTCGGGTGGCCGGCGGGACGGGCAGAAGCCCCAGGGGGAGACCGCCACCCCCTGTCGATTCATCGCGGGGGTACCTGGCGTGCTGAATCCTCTCAGTTTTGGTTCCGTTTTTTTCCAAAAGAACTCCCTCTGGGGCTTCGGCCCGTCCCGCCGGCCACCTCATAAGCTCGGATGCAGCTCCTGGGGGGTCAAATTATGATGTTGCCCTGGTCCGAAATCCAGCTGGATCCCGCTCGATCTGGCTCAAGCCCGCTCCAACCCGCTTAATACGGCTCAATCCCGCTTAGGGAGAAGGATCATCGACATCATGATCATCAGCAGCAGCAACATCATCATCACCATCATCATCAGCGTCATCATCGCCATCATCATCATCATCACCACCAGCACAATCACCATCATCATCATCATCATCATCATCATCATCATCATCATCATCATCAAAGGCCGCTCTCCAGCTCAGGCCTTTCAATGCGCAGCGGTCTCCCAACCCCGCCCGCCCGTGCCATGAGCCAGGCGGGGGGCGGCGATCCGCAGCCGCGGTGCGCAGAGCGCTGCGGGCGCGCTCGCGGCGGGCCGCCGCCGCCGCATCGGAGTCTGATGGAACGCTGTGGCGCCCTCCCCCCCCGCGGGGCGATGAGGCGCTCGCGCGCACAGGCTCGACGATGGCGCAAACATCAATGCTTGATCAGCCTGGGCGCGCGCCTCGGGACGCCGCCAGGGCTCGATGCACGCGTCGATGGCGAGCCCCATGGAGACAAGGTGAGCGAACTGGAAGTCCCGCACGCTGTCGCCGACAAGTTCTACGCCCGGCAGAGCGCGGAGGCGGGATGGGCTGGGGGGAAGGGTGGTGAGCCCGGCTGTAGTGGTTCAGAGCGGCTCGACCGCTGTATTGGGCGCCACCTGTCCCCGCCCTCCCCCGCCCCCGATGGCCAGATGAACCTGTACGACACCAGGCGCGGCCCCTCTGCTGGCAAGCTCCTGGGCATGACCTTCGACGTCCGCACGATCGCCCTCCGCACGGTGGATTCTGATGATGAGCTCGCAACGACAACACTCTACGAAGAGATCTGTACCGAACTCAAGAGCCGCTCGGAGGACGGCATGATGGGCACCCAGGAGCGAGCAACCCTGGAACATAGAGACAGCACTGTGGACTCCACGATCGCAAAGTCTGACGCCAGCTCGGAGCCAGTGATTGCTAATCAGGTCAAGCCTGCCCCTGCTGCGCAGACTACTCCTCCTCCTCCCACCTCTTCTCTTGCCCCAATTGCTCCCGCTGAGACAACTGCCCGTGATGCACTGACTTCCGAGGTATCTGACGAGTGGGGCCATCCGCGCGTGCCCAAAGTTTTCGCCAACATTCTTATTGCTTCCATCCGAGAGCTGCAGGAGTGGGAAATTGAGTACGATGAGCACATTCCGCCTGCCACACTGGTCAGAGAAGCGCTAGAGGGGACAGAAGAATCATTGCACGGGGATCGTTTTCTTCGATCGCGGCACTACTCCGCTATCATGAAAGAGTATTGTGCCCAACTCACTCAGCTTGTCTCCGCTCAGGCGCGGCCCGCTGCTTGAGCACTATGCCCGCGCCCACGCACCAGCGAAGTTAAGGGAACAGCCCCTTGCGACGGGATTTCTTCGGATGGTGGTATAGCCAGCACGTCCATTTTTGTAAGTCTCCAGCCTTTCAATCAGGCCTGAGCTTTCATCCCTGATGTCGACGTATATATATAATATCATCATCATCATCATCGTCATCATCATCATCATCTTCTTCATCATCATCATCATTCTCACCACCACCATCATCATCATCATCATCACTAGCATCATCATCATCATCACCACCATCATCATCATAATCACTACAACAATCTCGAAGATCGTAATCATCATCCTCAAACATCGTCTTCATCACCAGTCATCATCATCACCACCATTATTATCAGGAGCACCATCACCACCACCTTCATCATCGTCATCAGCACCATCATCATCAACACCATTATCATTATCATCATATCCAGCATGTTCATCAGAATCACCATCAGCTTTATAATCAACATAACTTGTCATCATCATCATCACCATCATCACCATCATCATCATCAGCATCATCATCATCATCTTCACCATCGCCATCATCATCATCCACATCATCATCGCCATCATTATCACCATCATCATCCTCATCATCATCATCATTTTCATCGCCATCGCCATCGTCATCGTCAACATCGTCAGCATCGTCAACGTCGTCATCCTGCCCCTCTGCCCCCTCCTTCCATTCCCATCTCAGCCCACGTCACCTTCTCTCTGTCTCCCTATCCCCTTCCCCCCTTCCCAATCCCCTTCCCCCTTTCCAATCCCCTTCCCCCTCCCTATCCCCTTCGCCTACGGCGATGATTCGCCGTGATTCGCCGTAGGCGTCTGACAGATACCTTCCGAGACCGTCAGCGAATTCCCAGGAGACCCCCAAGACATCCCCCTGACGTACCCAAGAAGTCCCCAACGGGCCACAAGAAACCTGAAACATGTTTCTAAGAGGCCCCCGCGAGGCCTCTCAGGAGAACCCAACAAGCCTCCAAGCGTCTGCGGCCTTTCCGGGGCCTCCTTCTTGATCCCCCTTTCAGGGTGGAAGGGACCTGCAATTATTGATGTTCTTATGGCTTTTGCAAGATTTGGGGATATGCGGTTCTTCGATCTCGGTCCCAGGGACCCCCTGGACGCGAGAAAAAGAGAGAGAGAGAGAGAGAGAGAGACAGGGAGAGAAAAAGAGAGAGAGAGCGGGAGGGGAGAGAGAGAGAGAGAGAGAGAAAAAGAGAGAGAGAGAGAGAAAGAGAGAGAGAGAGAGGGCGAGAGAGAGAGAGGGCGAGAGAGAGATAGAAAGACAGAGAGAGAGAGAGAGAGAGAAAAAACAAGAGAGAGAGAGAGAGAGAGAGCAGGAACGGGAACGGGAACGGGAACGGGAGCGGACCCCTGGGGCGTTCACTTTTTTTACGGGGGACCCCCCCGACGGGGGTCAACCTCGCCTCGTCGCGCCGCGGCGAGGGTCGGAGCACCTTCGGCGCGCGGCGGCTGCCCGCGACCGGGGTCAGTGTGTGGCTGTCGGCGGGGGTGACGCCCACTCCCCGACGCTCATTAAGGAACTCGGTGTGAGACACGAGTAAACTGGAATTCGGATTTGCCCATACTGTTCGACGAGTGCGCCCCGGAGTTTGACGGTCCAGGTTTCTTGGAGCGTCTCCAGCGGGAGCCCGCGTCAAGTTTCAGGTTGGTCCTCGTCATGTATGATGGCCCCGTCAGGCCAACCCGAGTCCCCGTACCCGAGTCTTGCGTTTCCCCGATATCGGAAAGCCGCGACCGTTCAAGATCGGTGTCAGGAACCAACTCCTACGTCATCGCGATGTGACTGTACGGTCAGCACGTTGAAATAAGAGCCACTTGGGGCCCAGAAGGAGCTCTGCTGGTCGGGCCGTTCCTTCGATCAAGATCGGGGCGGCTAGTCGTGGCCGAGGCTCGCCGTGGCCAGAAACGCCCCTCCGTTCCTTCTCTGGCGCTCCCTCGGGCAGCACGTGACTGCATCCGCTTCCCCTCGCATCGTGTGCCCCGCGCGGCTGCTCCGTTGACTGGACACTCGGCCTGCCCTCAGGTCTGCACGTCTCTCGAGGACACCCAGAACAACCTGTTCGCGTACGTCGGTGCCCTCCTGGAGTTCCCCGCGTCGGGCTTGAATTCAGCCCCACGACGGCCAGTCCGTGCACTCTCATAGCTGGCATCCAGGCGTCCTGTCTTAGCTGCTTATTTCGGGAGCCTTCCTGGGGCCATCCTAACAGATCTGTTCGGTTCTTATTCGACTCGAACTCGAGGCAAGTTCGACCACAGTCGACGGACGTTTGGAAAACGGGGGATTGTGGAGTCCTTAAGGGTCGAGGGAGCGCGAGCGAGACTTTCAGCTTGAGATCGCGCGTGCGTCTGTGAATGCTCTGCGTGCTCTGTGGCGTCCTCTTCTGCCTCCTCCACTCCTCCCCCTCACCCTCCTCCTCTTCTTCTTCTCCTTCTCCTCCTCAATGGTTTTTTGGTGTTGCCTTCTTCCAAGAGAATAGGCAGAAGACAAACACAACAAACTCTGGGCGGTGGGGACATTGATGTTTGTTGGTTGTGTCTTGTTTTTGTTAGGGGGGAGGATGCGGGGGTGGGGGGCAAACATCCTTCTCCTTCCTCGCCTCCTCTTGCTCCTCCCCTCTAGCCCCCCCCGGCGGAGTCCTGCTAACCCCTTCTAAACTCTGCTAAGCCCTGGTGAGCACTGCCAGTCCCTGCTACGCACTGCTGAGCCCTGCCAGCCCCTGCTGAGCCCGGTTAACCCTGCTAAGACTTGGTAGGCCTTGGTAAGCACCCCTGCTAGGCCATGCTAAGCCTTCCTGAGCCCTGCTGCGCAATCACGCTGGGCCCTGGTAGCGCCCTGCTAGTCACGATCTTCCCCGCTAAGCTGTGCCAAGCTCTCCCAAGCCACGCTGAGCTCTACAACGCATTGCTAGGCCCTGCTATTCAATGCTAGCTTCTGCCAGGCACTGCTGAGAGGAGCCATGCCCTGCTACGACTTGCCATGTTCTCCGAGGGCACGGCAGGCCCTGCCAAGCTGTGAGAAGCCCTGCTAGGCCCTGGCAAGCAATGCCAGCTCCTGCCAGGCATTGTTAAGATACGCTAAGCCATGGTAAGCCTTGCTACGCAGTGCTAGGCTCTGCTCGGTCCTACTAAGCCCTGCTGTGCATTGCTACGTCCTGCTGAGCCCTGCTGGTGTCTTCTAAACTTCCTAGCCTTCGCTAAGCCCGGCTAGGAATTCCAAAGCCTTGCCGACTTTTGATGGGTCTTGACGAGCCGTGCTACACCATGCGTAGCCCTGTCAAGACATGTTGAGCCCTACTACGTAAGCCTTGTTGACGTGTGCTCTGCTGAGCACTGTTCGGGTATAGCAGGCCCTTCTCGGCTCTGCTGGGCCTTGCCAGGCCATGGTAGGCCATGCCAGGCATGCTAAGTTCTGGTTTGCCCTGCCGAGCCGTGCTAGGCCTTGGTAAGCCCTTCGGCTAAGTCAAATTGGGCCGCGGTAGGGCCCAGCTCACGGTGTGCCCCGCTACGGTTTGCCAGGTTCTTCCAAACCTCGCTAAGCGTTACACTTCCTTTCTAGGCGCGGATCTGCAATGCTAGATCTTCCCAGGCGTTGATAAGACGTGCCAGGCCTTGCTACGGCTTGCAACGCCCTTCTAAGGCAAGCAAGGCCCTGCAAAGTTGTGATAAGCCCTGCTAATCCCTGGTAATCAATGCTGGCTCATGCAAGGCGTTGCTCAGATGTGTTGCGCCTTGGTAAGCTTGCTTGGTAATGCTGGGCTCGGGTCAGTCCTGCTAAGCCCTGCTGCGCATTGGCACGTCTTGCTAAGCCCTGGTGGGGCCTGCTGAGCTTCCCACGCTATGCTAAGCCCTGCTAGGCCTTACAAAGCCCTGCCGACCCTTTCTAAGTCCTGACAAGCCTTGCGAGGACGTGCGTAACCCTGCTAAGCCAGGCTAAGCCCTGCGAACCTCTGCCAGGCCGGGGTGTACTCTGCGAGTCACTGATCGGTATACCCAGCCCTGCTCGGCTTTGGGGATCTTTGCCAGGCCATGCTAGGCCTTGCTAGGCGTGTTGAGCTTTGTCAAGTTATGCTAGCCCTGTTAAGCCCTGCTCTGGTATGCCCTGCTAGGCCGGGCGAAGCCCTGCAGCTCCTTGCAGAACTCTCTGGATTCTGCTAAGCCGCGAAATGTTAGGTTGAGTAGTGCTAAACACTGGTCGGCCAGGCTAGGCCCTGATGAGCCTTCCGAACCCTTTCTCAGCCTTGCTGCCCGCTGATATGCCCTGCTCAGCTGCGGTAGACCTGAGCTCTGGCAGGCGGCGCTGAGCCCTGCTGAGGTCTGCTGAGGTCTGCGAAGACCTGTCATGACATGCCAAGCCCTGCTGAATCATGCTAACTTCTGCTAAGTATTGCTAACTTCTGGTAAGTATTGTTAGGCTCCAGTCGCCCTTGCAAAGCCTGCTATGCTTCGCTGAGCAGAAGCCCTGCGAGCACTCGCGAAGCCCTGCCAAGCCCTGCTAGGCCATCGTAAGCGTTCGCCCTGATACGGCCTGCCAATCAGCGATTATCCCATGCCCAGCCTGGCCTCGCTACGCCAGGCTAGACTATGCCAAGCCCTGATAAGCTTTGATCAGTACTGCTGCGCTCTGCTCAGACCTGCCAGCCCCTGACGGGGCTCGCACTGCCCTGCTCGCCCCCCCCTAAACACAGTGACAGTTGGACCGTGCTAAACCCTGCTAGGCACTGCCAGGCATGCACGCCCCAGGCTCTCCCGTCCCAGGAACGCATCCCATGCCAGCCAGAGAGGAGGCAGAGAGAGAGGGAGAGAGCGAGAGAGAGAGAGAGAGACAGGATAAGGATAGTGATGAAGAGAAGGGTGGAAGCTCGTACAACCCCTCATGAATCCCGATGGACAAGTCGGGGCACCTTCTGGGGTGGAAGGCGCCGCGCCATGCTCGCGGCCACCACAGGGGAGTCGTTTCCATGCCGTTGCGGAGAGCAGAAGGCGCAGCGTTCTGCTAGCCGCGACCGGCCAGGTCTGTAGCGAGAGTCCTCGCATGCGGGACTGGTCGCCAGCAGGCCACGAGGCACCGCTGGGCCGCTTGCCCCATTGACCTTACCGGCCGGTTGCCTAAACCTGGCGGTCCTGTAATTGTTGCCATACGTCTTCCATTTCAACGTCCAAGTTACGAAAGTGTCAGAGGGCGCGAATATCGTCTTAGGACCCGGCGAGGTCATCCATGAACTCGCTGCAGAAGTCGTCGACGCCGTGTGGGTTGTACCGTCCCTTGCTTCGGCCCTTCCCATTCTTCCTGTCGCAGGCCCTGTTCCAGCCTTTCACAACGAGCGCTCTACAGGTGCCTTTGAGGCGATTCGTAGTCTCTGACCAGGGCTCGCTCCTACTCTCTTTCGCCCTCCGCAACGGGTACCATTGAATGTCGCGCTGGGGAACTTTGGAGAGGCGGTCGTGCGGGTCATCCCTATCTCTCCTCTGAGACGTGACCCCCCCATGAGGCGCATCTCCCAATTGCACCCGCCGTGCGACTGGTTGTCCCTGCGCAAGCAGCCCCACTGCGCGCTGCCTGCAGTGTTGCCTTCCCGCACAGAATCCGCGTGGGTATGGTAATTACCTGTGCTTCCACTGCAGCTCTCCGTCTGGGGACGCGGGTGCCATTCAGCCACCGGTCCCGCTGGTTCCTTGCTGTCCGTTGCTGGATGATGGCCATCAAGCCCCACACGGGTTCAGAGGGCCACGTTATTGTTGTCTGCTAGTTCTATGTGGCGATGTTATGTAATGTCGGACGACGATTGGTAAACGCTTGTGAAGCTTCACGCAGCAGCGCACTAGGCGATTACTGATAATATGGGTTTCAGACCTGCGCGTAGGCGTCGTCATTGAGCTAATTTCATCATCATCACCACCATCATCGTCGTTGACGTCATCATCATCATCATCATCATCATCATCATCGTCATCATCAGTATCATCATCATCATCATCATCATCATCATCATCATCATCATCATCATCATCATCATCATCATTTTCTTCTTCTTCTTCATCATCATCATCATCTTCAGCTTCATCTGCATATTCATCTTCATATTCGTCTTCATCTTCGTCATCTTCATCGTCATCATCATCATCATCATATGCATCTTCATCTTCATCTTCATCTTCATCTTCATCTTCGTCATCTTCATCGTCATCATCATCATCATC
>CAUYUJ010021814.1:62500-70000 GCA_963575745.1 Prorocentrum cordatum | reverse complement strand
TTACGGACGCGGGAGCCATACGGTCACTGATCAGTAGAACGCGTCAGGTACGCGCATCAGGCCTCGACCCTGAAACAGTTGGATGCCCAAGGATGGATGGCAAGAAGTGCCTCAAGCACACCAGGGCAGACCGTGGCGCGGTTCCAAAGTAGCAGAAGCGATGGGAAGTGTGTGGAAGCGGGGGTGGCCAAGAGGGTGGAGACGATTGGTGGGGATCTCATGGCCGGGGCCATGACATCTCCCCAGATTGATTCCCCCCTCTTTTCCTTTAAATTCAGCGGAGGAAAAAACACCGACACAATTAATCCTCGATTCCCAAGAAAATATAGGAAAATATGGGAAGTGGGGGGGAAGACAGAAACCCAGACAATATGGGAAACTATGGGGAATCTTTTTATTTGTGTGTATTCATTTGTGTGTCCTGGGGCCCCTTCATCAATGCATCCCTTGGCCCCCCACTCACTCGCGCACACGAGTCGGGCCATGATTTGCGACCCCCCCCCCCCCTGGGCGCCCCCGTCTTGGACGCCCCGAGGCGTGCGAACACACGCGGGCCGATCCCGGCACGGTCGGGACCGGGGACGAGCCAGAAAAGGGAGGGACGGACTGGGCGAGGGTCTGTGCCGGGAGCAGGCAGGGGAGCCAGGCCGCGCCAGGGACACTCCGCAGCTGGGGCAACAGCCTGGAGCAGTCATGAGCAGGGGCAGCCAAGAAGCATCAGGGGCAACGTCAGGGGCGGACACTCACAGCGGGGGGCGCTTCGACCCCCAGGCGCCCACTGATCGCCGACTGGGGCCCGATAGCACATCCCACCGCCAGGGCCATGCGGTTTCGCTATCGCTGCAGCTAGATGCAGATCGACCCCGCCGACCTATCGGCGAGGCATCGCCGACTGCAGCTCAATGCTCCGCCCCCTGCTCCGATGCCCCACGATCGCTGCCCTTCAAGAACACAAAGCCAGCCCAGGATCGTTCTGGAGCAAGCCCGAGCCAAAGAAAATGCGAGCAGCCAGAGCGCAGAACAGAGTCAGAAGCAGTGGGGAGCAGGGCCGGATCGAAGAGAATTCGTCCACGACGCTAGCGCAGGGCCGAGCCAGGAGCAGCCAGGAGCAGGGCCGAGACAGTGAATCTCAAAGCCAGTCGCAAGCACAGGGGCAAGGCAGGATCAGTATGGATCAAGGGATGGCCCAACCGAGCCAGGAGCAGTCGGGAAAAGTTCGGAAACGGCCAGGAACAGGGTCGAGACAAGGGAACCCCCGACAGCGAAAACGCTTTGGCAACCAGGGTGCATGACCGACATCCTCTTGTCTAGGCGCAGCTTTTTGAGCAGCAGAAATGAGAGCCAGCTGGGTGCAAATATGGTTTTAGACAACAGGTGCCACGGGGAGGGTAGCAGCCAAAGTCTCTTTCTGGGGGGGGTGCCCTCGTCATCCTCATTGTCCTTCCGCTCCTCCTCACCGTCCTCGTCCTTCTACTCCTCGTCCTCGTTTTTGTCCTCCTCCTCCGGGGGGCGGGGGGGAGGCAGGAGGCGAGGTGGAGGCGGAGGAAGAGGACGACGACGACGACGACGACGAGGACGAGGACAAGGCGGGGCACAAGGAGGAGCAGCAGCAGGAGGACGCGGATCAGGAGGAGGAGGGTGAGCAACAGCAGGTGGAGTAGGACAGGGAGAAGGAGCAGGACGACGAGGATGACGAGGACGATGACGACGAGGAGGAGGAGAACGAAGAGGACGATCATAGTTCGTTGCAGGATTGTGAGGTTGAGGGCTCTGCGGAGGAGGGGAACCGGACCACTGGTTGCAGGAGGGGCAGGGAGGGAAGGAGGAAGAGGAGCAGGAATACAGTCGGGGCCCTGAAGAAGGAACCCTTTTCGTTGGGGAGGGGCTCCGTGTTCCTTAATTGTTTCGCAGCTTGCCTTGGATGTCCCTTAGGTTTTCAATACGAAATCGAAGTTCCACTTATGGAAAATAGGGGCCTCGCTCCTTATTTAGGGTTCCTTAGGTCAACGCCCCGACTGTAGTACTCAACTCCTCGGGGTGGTTGATGGAGGAGGAGGCCGCGCTCTCGCTTCGGCTCCGCTGACGGAGCGCCTCGCGTCGCCCGCCACAGGAGCACTGCGTCGCAGAGTTCACATTCGACGGCGGCAAGTACAGCGGTTGTGTCGCCGAGAACGACAAGTCGATCGGGTTCTCGGACATCACGGCCCCCTGGTGCCCCGCTCCCAAGAGAGTTGTTCCCAGACGTGCTCGCGTCGTGGCAAAATCACGGCTCTTTGGTTATTTGGCAGTTTTCTGCCGTGCGATTATGGAGGGCCTCCCTCCGCAAACTCAAAGAGGAATCTGCGTCTTCCGCTGAAGGCAAGCTCAGCTGCATGCGAGCGGCGTTACAAAGAGGGGCCGTTCCATAGTCGTGTGATCGAATCACGGCGCTAGCTTATTTGGCAATTTTCTGCCTTTGGGAGCCCTCGCCAGGCCTCGAGACTTTCAACTAATCTACTCGGTATGGACAACGGACTTTTCGGAAAGGGTCGCGACTCTCTGAAACCGCAGATTGAAAATATCAAGACGTCGCATGTCTGGGATCTGGGCCCCTCAGATGGGGTTCGGAGTAGGTGGGGTCGGAGGATCGCGCGGCATCGCCGATGTATCGGCGATGTGGCTCGATGTGGTGCCGGATCTTTTCCACGCCGATTCCGATGCACAGCCGACGTCGCCGATGCATCGGCGATGCATCGGCGATGTGGCGTGCTCCTACGACCACGTCCGCTCGGAGCCCATTTGGGAGGCCTCTAGAAGTGCAAACGGGGAACGCGGGTTGCGGAGAAGGAGCGAGGAGGGGGATGAGCGAGGAGGAGGATGAGGAGCAATGATGAGAAGGAGGAGGCCTCCCCCTCTCCCCCTCCTTACGGGAACGGCAGCGTCCTACCAGTGCCTGCCAGCGTGACCCGCGGCGCGCAGCGGCTGTCGCCCACCTGAGCTTCTTAGCATCGCGCGGCGCGGATCGGGGATGCATCGAGTGGCGCTGCGGCAGGAGGGGGGCCGGGAGGGAAGGGGAAGCCGCAGCTCAAGCAGTGGCGAAGCGTCCTGGCGTGCTGATGGGCCTACCAAAGGATGTTCTGAGAACCTTTCCGGGTTTCCACGAAATGTCCTCAGAACATCCTGGCTGGCACTGTCTTGCTTTCGCACATCGGCTTCATGTTCTGAGAGCATTGTCTTTGTTGTTCGAAGAGTTTGGGGTTCTGAGAACATGCCGGGGTAGGCCCAGAGGGATGCCGGGACGGCCGGCCCCTGCTCCAGCAGCTCTGGACGCCCGAGATGGGCACCCTGATGGTCCGCTACCGAAAATTTCCAGTAGCGCTCCGCAGAGATCGGTCGCTACCGAAATACCGAAATGTAGCGCCCAATACCGGTATCAGACCGTTCTGAAATCCGCTATTTCAACACCCTCAAACGAAGATCCGGTCGCTACCGAAATTCGGGGTGCGTCGAAATCGCTACCGAAAATTTCCGGTACCAGACCATCTGGGCACGGAAAGAATGGGTACGATGCCCACCAGCAGTTCTTGCTCATTCTGAACAGGATTCGCCGTCCACGCCGCCGCGGCCTGTGTCCATTCGAGACTGAAGGCCGCCTGCCCGACAGCGGCCGCTGTTGGCTTGGGACAACATTTGCTGTTGGGCATTGTACCCATTCTTTCGGTACCCCTTTCGGGTGTCCAAAGAGTAGGTGGGGTCGGAGGATCGCGCCGCATGGCCGATGCATCGGCGATGCGGCTCGATGCGGAGCCCAAGTTTCTTCACGCAGGCGTCGCCGATGCATCGCCGACGTCGCCGATGCATTACCAGTGCATCGCCGATGCATCGCCGATGCACGATACATCGACGATGCATCGTCGATGCATTGGCGATGCGTGCCAGGCCACGCTGTTGCCGCTCGCGCGTGGCCTGCTCGGGTGCGGCAGGAGCCGCCGGCTCGAGCCGGCGCCCCCGCCTCCGTGCGATCGGCGTCGCCCCAACGTGCGGGGTGCCGTGTGCTCGTCGCCCTCCCGGGGGGCAACGCGCGCTCCGAGGAGTCTCACTCCAGATTTCGTAGTAAAAGGGAGGGGGTCTGGACCCTCCAAGACAAGCCACTTCAGGCCTCCCCCGTGGGAGAACCCTCCAAAACAGCGTCCCCAGACCCCCCAGGCCCTCCAAGATAGCCTGGAAGAGACCCCCCCCCCCCGAAATGAGACCCCCCTCCCTTTATTACGAAATCTGGAGTATGGTACATGCGTCGTGGAGGACGCTTTCTGGCCACACCGCTCGGGAAACGATATACTGCAAGATGGTATACTACATGTTCGGGTCTGCCGCGCGCCTGCAAGGAGGACACCTAGCGCTGGCACGTCTCCTGTGTGCGTCCCAGCGCGTGCTCCGGACCTGAGACATCAATAGGCGTGCTCGCTTCATCGCCGTCGGGTGGCCGTCTACCGCGTGAGCTCCAGAGAAACACAAGGCCGTCTCGCACATCATGTGCACGTACAGCGGGGGCGGATGCCTTTTTGCCCGCCATCATCGTCTACCATGGTTTAGCCGTTGCGGGCGCTGGTTTTGCCACATTCAATGTCCATACGTCATACTATCCTGGCCTTCGCGGAATGGCCAGGTCAGGCGGGGGGGGTGGGACCCACGTTGGTTTGACCGGTTGCCCCTGGCATTGTGATGGCATACATCGCAATTCGACTCACAGAGGTACAGTGATACGCGTGGGTCATTTTGAGCCTCAGGGCCTCAGCTCCTCACCATTGGTCTCCAGCCTGGTCATGGAGCACGCTGTATCAGAATGTTCGTCGTGTGGCGCGCTGCGTTCTACTGTTGTTGTCTCCCCTCGGGAACGCGACGGGCCGTGGGTTGGCGATTGGATGGGCGCCTCGTGCACGTCGCTGCCATTCTGCACCCTGGTCGCTGGCTGTAGCACGTTGCTTGGTCTCTTTGGAGTAGTCCCTGATCTTCGTGTTCCAAGTTTGGGGACTGATGTCAAGTTTCATGTTGATGCCGCAGGCGGGCATGGGGACGTGCCAGTGTCAGAGGCGGGGAGGAGGAGGCGGAGGAGGAGGGAGACAGTGAGGGAATCGGACACAGGAGGAAGCGGCAGGAGGCCTGGGGGAAACAGACAGAGGCGAAGGGGGAAGGCGCGGAGAAGGAAGCGGAGGACTGGGGGTGAAGAGGAGGAGGAGGAGGAGGAGGAGGAGGAGGAAGAGCAGAAACAGGAGCAGGAGCAGGAGCAGGAGCAGGAGCAGGAGGAAGAAGAAAAGGAGGAGGGGAAGGAGGAGGAGGAGGAGGAGGAAAGAGCAGGAACAGGAGCAGGAGCAGGAGCAGGAGCAGGAGCAGGAGGAGGCAGATGGGAGAGGAGGAGCAGCAGAGGCACCGGCGCCCCTGGCGCCGTGGCCAGGGGTAGCCATGGGGACGCGGGAGGGCCGCGGCGGCAGCACCCCGGCGGCGGCCAGCAGGGCCCGGCGGCGGCCCGGAGGCAGCCCGGGGGCGGTCCGTTAATGCAGCCAGGCGGGCGGCGGCCGCCGGGAGGCGGCCGAGCGGGCGGTTGCAGCGCCCCAGCGGCGGAGGCGCCGGAAGCGTCGGAAGCGCGTCGGCGCGCGCGGCGCGGACCGCTCAATGGTGGTGGGCCCCCTCTCGGACTCTTTTGAGGGCCCGCCGCCACGCAAGCAGGAGCAGAAGCAGGAGCAGGAGCAGCTGGAGGAGCAGGGAGAGGTGGAGGGGGAGGAGGAGGGGGGAGGTGATGGATGGAGGGAGGGAGGGAGGGGGAGGACGGAGGGGTTCGGGAGACGCTGGATATTCGTGCAGTGTTTTGTTGTGTTGTGTTTTTCGCTCTGGATCTTTCGGCCGCTTCCTGGACCTTGGGCTGTCACAGCCAAAGAAGCGGTTCTAGTGGGCCAAGACTCCTACGAGTCGCAAGCGACCCAATCGCTGGAGGTCCAGGGAAGGGGAGGGAAGAGAGGGAGGAGAGGGAAGGAGGAGGAGGAGGAGGAGGAGGAAGAGGAAGAGGAGCAGGAAACCCCTCGGGCTCAGGCGTCTGCCTAAGGCGGGGCCACGAGCTTGCGCTTGCAAGCCGCTGTTTTTCCTTTTGCCTTCCCACGCGCCATGGCCTCTGCAGCCAGGCTTCGTTTGGTCATCCAGGAGCTGGCGATTGGCCGGGACAGCCTTGTCAAGCTGTGCGGCCACAACGAGAAATTCATCGTGTTGATCGGCTTGTTCCCCGTCTGGGGGGGGCCCACTGTGTGGAACAGCCTCATGATCAGCTTGCTCCAGATTGTGAGCTTGGACGTCGACAGCGCGATCATCGTGGATTACGGGCACAAGAGCTCCAAAGTCGAGTCCCACATCCGCGTTGTCGTGAATCCCCTTCCCGTCCGTTTCGACCGTATTTTTGCTGCGCCGCAGGCCATGCGCCCTGCGATTGTGGAGGGCCCCGAGCGCCACGCGCACGCCGAGTCCATCGGGCCATTCCTGGCGCACTTGAAAAGGGAACCGTCCATCGAACAGCCGCCCGTTGAAGGTGGCGCGGCTGGGTTCGTGCTTTGTGGAGAGCGATGCCTGCGATGAGGAAGATCTTTCTACTGATGTGGTGAGGCCCCAGTGGCACAGCCAGGCCGATGTTCCTCGGCAACACAGCGAGAAGCATCGTTCTCTCCGGGCATACCCGCACGCCTCGTCAGCCCCGAGGCTAGGCCGCTGCTGAACGGGCGCGAAGGCACCCGGAGTTTCTGCGACGACGTTGCTGACCGCTGGGCCTTCAAGATTGGCGCTGAGGCCATTCGCGCTGAGGCATCCTGTCTCGAGCCAGTCGGCCCCCACATTAAGAAGTCTCTGAGCGTTGCGTTCCAAACGGTCGCCTTCGAGCACCAACGTTGGGACCCCGTTGCTAATTCCAGCAGTCGTGCAATCTTGCTGCTCACGAAGGGCAGCCCGGGGTAGCGGAGTTGTTCCTGTTTTCTTTCAGTGCACATGGCAACCAGGAGCCCTAAGCTCGTCTACCAGTGAGCGCCGCTCAGCAGCGTTATTGGTGTGCCAAGTGCATTAGTTTCTGTGGCCGATGCACCATTCCCTCTGCGCCCCACGTCTATCGGGTTGCGCCTTCAGTCAAGGCTGCATGCACCCCCGCGTTCGTTGGGGTTGTGCTTCCCGTCCTGGTTTCCTCTTTCATGATCCGTCGGGCGATCGCGTTGACCCCAATTCCTTCGAGCGATTACCAGCTGCGTCTCCCACTCGTGATGTGGGCGCACCAGACGTTCGTCTGCAGGGCTGTAGGAGGGAACGAAGAAGAAGAAGAAGAAGAAAAAGAAGAATAATAAGAAGAGGAATAATAAGAAGAAGGAGGATGAGGAGGAGGAGAGGGAGGAGGAGGAGGAGGAGGAGGAGGAGGAGGAGGAGGAGGAGGAGCTGCCGTTGAGCTGCCGTCGGTCGTTTCGCCCCACCAAGGCGGTGGCCGCCTTCGTGCGCACGCCA
>CAUYUJ010021814.1:2500-60000 GCA_963575745.1 Prorocentrum cordatum | reverse complement strand
ATGTCGGGGTAGATCCAGAAATCCCGGGTGTCGAACAAATCAAGGCGGCTGGTTTGTCACCAGAGTGGCCTCGGGAAGCCAGTTTTGGGGCTCGGGGCCGTCAACAACATGGCTTGGTACGATGCCCAGGCCCCGTGAAGTGGTCGAGATGTCCGGGGGGCCATCGAACAAGTCGGAGCGCCAGATATCCGGGCCCAACGCAGGGGCGCGCGCGAGGAGTAATTAGTGGTAGGGAGGGATGGAGGGGGAAAGGGGCCGTCAAGTTTGTAATATGCTGTGCGCGCTGGTGCGCCTCAGCTTCTGGCTCTGGAAGGTCCACAGCCGCTTGCCAAGAGCGCTGTTTCGGCGCCAGCCCTTTGTAACCTCCCGGCCCTCTAGCGCCGTGGATCGCACAGGTGAAGACCGCCGCTATCAGTTATTGGCCAGTTAGCGTTTGCCTGTGTTTCCATCCAGCGCGCCAGTGACGTCCCCCTCTCGCCGCTGCCTCCCTCCTCTCTGCTCCACTCTCTGGGAATCGCTCTCCGACGGCCTGTGTGACATTGACGGGCACTCGGAGCGTTTGATTTTGCTCTCGGACGATAAGTGCAGCCGCCAGCACGCGTTCACTCTTGATAACTACCACGGACTGCTGATAAATCCTCTTCGTGTCGTCACGTTACATCTTCGGGGGGCCTCGCCTGTCCCCCCAAATTGGTGTCTTTCTTGTGCCCAAGGTGGGCTCGATGCGGACTCGACGCGGATTTGGCATGGATTCTACGCGGATTCGACACGGATCCGACGAGGCCGACATGGATTCGACACGGACTCGACGCGGATAGGGTTTCGACAGGGCAGACAAGGTCCCCCGAGGATGCAGCATAATTTTGATCCTCCTCCTCACTGGAGTTCTCATAGATTGTCTCCTGAGGTTTCTTGACGCCCCTTGCACATGGAGTCACCCAGAGGCTTTGCAGGTTTCACAGCCTCGATCCTCGAGCCTGGCCCCTCGCAGTGATACTCCCTGCCTCTGCGGGGGGGTGTAGGGAGCTGCCAGGAAGATGGATGCACCCGTCGCGGCCGGCCTGGGCAGGAGTCCACAAGCAGTGGCGAGGCGTCCTGGCTGGCCCATCGGTCGCCCCACCAAATAATGTCCTAAGAACCGTTTGTGGTTTGAACGAAATGCTCTCAGAACATTATTGCTGGGACGGTCTTGTTTTAGCGCATCGGGCTCATGTTATAAAAAGAAAACATTGTTTTTGTGATGAGAGCGTCTTTTGGGGTTCGAGGAACCTGTCTCGTAGTAGGTCTATAGGAATGCCGGGGCGGTCGGCCCCTGCTCATCACATGAGCGACGCAACAAAGGGGTCGTCCGCGCCGACATTGGCGCGTAAGCTGCCCGCGTAAGCTCGCGCTTAAGCGCCCTGGCCTCCAATCTGGCGTGCCGCGCCGGCGGCCCGCGTAAGCTGCGCCGTAAGATCGCTACGTCATCTCGCGTAAGACCCGTTCTTGATCTCAGCCACGCGCAGAGGGGGTAGGGGGAGGCGGGAGGGCGTCTTAGAAGCACCCCTGCTTCTTAGGAGGCGCGGGCCTTATCCATAGATGTAAGGCCGACGCCTTCTGAGAAGCAGCCTCCTGCTAAGGAGCCCTCCCCCCTCCCTCCAACCCCTTGTGCACACCGCCAATGATCGTCGCTTGTGGGACCACATCCCAGAAATGATTTCCAGCACCCGGAGAAGTGTCGAAGCAGTGTCGAGACAGTGTCGGACGAGTGCCTCCCAGGGCCCCGCACGTGAAAACCTTCCAGTTTCCGTACTTTCTTATGGTGCTCGAAGTTCTCTCTGGTGATCGAGGCTACAGCAGCCCGGCACGTCATAACCAGATGCCGTGGCAGCGCGCCCAGCGTGAGGCCTCGCTATGTTCCACGTGTGACGCTCGGGCGGGGGCCGCTTGGGGTCCGCGGCGGCTCCCCCGCCCAGCCCGAGCCGTAGGTCGGGCATGTCCCCCTACAGGCGGGACTGGGGGCGCCGGGTGAAAGCAATCGGGGGCCACAGGCGAACCCTACCCCGACCCCCCAGGATTCCGCAGGGGGAGGGCGGAGTTCACTTCGCTCGGGAGCTCCCGAACGAAGTGAACCCCACCCTCCCCCTCAGAAATCGTGGGGGGTCGGGGTAGGGTTCGCATGCGCCCCCCTGAGCAAGCAAGGCATGCTCAAAGCTAGTCAGAGACAGGCGACAAGGTGCCTCCAGACCGTGCTTTGCCCACCTGTGAGCCCTCCTCCTGTAGAGGGGGCGTCGGGTGAGGGCAGGCAAGGCGTGCTTACAAAACTAGTCAGAGATGGGCGGCAAGGTGTCCCCAGACCGTGCCTTGCCTACCTGTAAGCCCTCCTCCTGTAGAGGGGGCGTCGGATGAGAGCAGGCAAGGCATGCTCAAAGCTAGTCAAAGATGGGCGAGAAATTGTCCCCTGACCGTGCTTTGCCTACCTGGGAGCCCTCCTCCTGCAGAGGGGTCGTGCCCGACTTGACCCTAATTAACCCGCTCAGAAGCGGTCCCCGGTCCGTCCTGGCTCGTGTTCTCTTCGGGGTCGGCAAAGAGGGGGGTGATGACTAGGGGGGGGGGGATATCATGGCGGGGGCCATGATATCTCCCCAGATTTCATGGCGCCTCATCTTATTTCATTACGTCCCTGGCCCCCCCGCTGGGCCGCGCACATGCCGCCCGTCATGATTTGCACCCCCCCCTCTTGGACACCCCCCTCTTGGCCGCTCCCGAGTTCTCGGAGCGGATCCGGCCGTGGCGACGAGGGCTCCCCGGGAGGCCCACGGAGGATGAGCCGCGCCAGGCCGGACCGCCGCCGTCTCGCAGGAGAGGCTTCTGGCACGCGTGCTGTCGGCTAGACGTAAGAGTGACCTTTCGCCGGAGTGACCTTTGGTGCGGGTAAAACGACGCGAAGATCGGGGCAAAATCGGATCGGGATAACTCGAAATCTCTGAGAATCGGCGGGTTTGGAGGATGTATTGGGCGCCGCGGCCGCTCCAGAGCGTTCCGGAGCGCTCTGAGAGCGCTCCGGAACGCTCTGGAGCGATTTATCCCGATCTTAGCCCTGTTTTAGCGGGCGCAGATGGGTCCCCAGATGGCTGAAAACGAAGCAGTAGCAGCTGCTTGCGCGCCCAGGTTTGGTCCCCCCGCGGCCCCCCAAAAGTCGCGCGCCAAAGGTCACTCTTACCCAGGGTCACTCTTGCGTATAGCCGATATTGGCAACGAGCAGGACATGCCCTCAGGACACGCTGCGAGTCCAGCAAAAAGAGCTCCGTGGGTGCTGGACCGACGCCGAGCAGGGCTTCCGGGCCACCCAGTGGTGCCAGCTTCTGATCCGAAGCCCTCCTAGCTGATTGCCCCTCCTCCGACCAGCGCGTGACCTCTCGATGGTCCGCACGTGAGTCTAGGCATGTGTGTGTGTGTGTTCCAGCCTCGAGTTCGCCTGAGGCCTGCGGGCTCGATGACGTTTCGCCAATCGGCTTACGGGGATCAAGCCAGGCGGAGCGAAGCAAGTCCAGATCCATCGAGACACGCCAAGATACATCGAGGCAACTCCTGGGAGGTCAAATTCTGATCCTCCTCTGTTCCGAAATCCGGACTAGTCCCGCTGAATCCAGCTTAGTCCCGCTTGATCCGGCTTAATCTGGTTGGATCCCGCTTAATCCGAGGCCCACTGCGGCGTAACAGCCCCCCAGTGCGGCTGAATCTTCTTTAGTCCTTCCGACGAAGACCTCCCAGTAGTTGCCCCCCCTAAACATCCAGATGCATCCAGGCAGCCCCAGAGAGCTATATGGGGACTCTGTAGCAAGTCGTGCACGCTCCAGCGCGAGTCGATGCACAGCAGAAGCCGTCAACGAGAAAGTTACGGTCGGTAACCTCTCGGATAGGCTGTCGCTCCACCGGTGCTGGGCCACCTCGGCTCGGCGCGACACGGTGTCCTTCAGTCGGGCTCGTCCCTCTACAGGAGGAGCATTCCAAAATAATTTTAAACATAGTCTGGAGACGATTCTTTTTTAACCAGTTTTGACTATTTCAGGGTATTTTGTTATTTTTCATTTTTCCTTGGAAATCCGCCTGTAGGAGGACTTCCCCCCCGGTGCCTCCGTTGTTTCTGCTTTCGGTGACTCCTGGCCGCTATTTTGGTAGTGCCTGTTCCATCTCTTGCCGTATTGGAGGCCATATTGAGTTGTATTGCGGTGGTCTTCGGGCCATCTTGAACCGTCCTTGGGGTATCTTGAGCCGTCCTTGGGGCCATCTTGAACCGTCCTTGGGGCCATCTTGAACCGTCCTTGGGGTCATCTTGAACCGTCCGTGAGGCCATATTGAGTTGTATCGCGGTGGTCTTGCTTGGAATTTCAGTCGGAGCCATCTTGAACTGTCCTTCTGTAGACCCGCCCTCCCGTGCCTGCGTGTGCGTCAGCGGCCAGGGCGCTCCCACGCGAGGTCCTCGGCGGCCAGGCCCGCCGCCATTTCAAGTCATCGAGAACGAAAGAACCCTTAATCCGGGGGCGGCAAAGAGGGGGGTGATGACCAGGGGGGGTGGATATCATGGCGTGGGCCCTGATATTTTTCCAGATTTCATGGCGCCTCTTCTTATTTCAATACGTCCCTGGCCCCCCCCCATGGGCCGCGCACGCGCCGCCGGCCATGATCTGCGCCCCCCCACTCTTTGACGCCCCCCTCTTGGCCGCCCCCGAGTAACCCTAACAACACAATGAAGACGCGGCCTCACTGAGGTCCCCGTCTCTGCATTAGGGATAATCGATCTGGACGGTTTGACTCGAGACATCTGCAGACAAGACCGCCTTTATCCCTAATGCTACTGGCCCGCCTAACTTAGGGTCCTTTTTGTGTCTGGACGCCCGACATGGGTACGGAAAGAATGGGCACAATGCCCAACAGCAGTTCTTGCTCATTTTGAACAGGACTCGCTGTCCACGCCGCCGCGGCCTGTGTCCATTCGAGGCAGAAGGCCGCCCGCCCAGCAGCGGCCGCTGTTGGTTTGGGACAACATTTGTTGCTGGGCATTGTGCCCATTCTTTCCGTACCCATTTCGGGCGCCGAAATTGCGGGTTGTTCAGCAGGGGCGGCGGTGCCAGCAGGAGGCCTAGGAACCGCCGAGAGGTGCACAGCTCGTGCTTGCGCGTGCCCCCCCCTGGCAGCACCTACTGGTCAGGGGGGAAGGAAACACACAGGCACAATTAATCGTCGACTCCCAGGACGGTGTGGGAAAATATGGGAAGTGAGGGGGAAGACAGAAACCCAGAACATATGGGAAAATATGGGGCATCCTGTTATTTGTGTGTATTCATTTGTATGTCCCAGGGCCCCTTCATATTGGGCCCGCCCCTTCGCGGTGCAGAGCCAGTCCGGGCAGAGTGGAGACCCATGCCAAGAGACACTTTGCTTGCCTCCAGGGTGCCCCAGCGGTCGGGCGGGCGGGCGCTCCTCGAGGCGGGCGGAGGAGGAGCAGACGGCGGGAGTGGCCCAGAGGTCCCTGACAGCTCCTCTGGAGGCCCGCGACGGCCCCAAGAAGTAGGAAACCATGGTCGACGAGTCAGCTTTCCAACGAGGGCCCACGCAAGCTGACAGGGCATCCTCCTCTTCGTCTGCCTCCCCTTCCGCAGAAGAAGCAGCGGCAATCAGCACAGACCGTCGGCGGTCCGCACGGGCCGTGGAGAGCTTATTGTCGTGCAGGTTGTTGTTGTTCCATCATGGTCCTCAGTTTCATCTCATGCAGTCGTTTTTTTTGTCCTGCAGTTTATCCGTGAGGGCTTCGCCCCATGCCGCCGGCCCTCTTCCTCGGATAACGGGAGATGCCACAGGTAAATCATGAGGTCTGGGCGCCGCCGTGAAGCAGTGTCGGGACCTGTTTGTTTTCGACCCTGGCTCCGCCGATTTGCGTGAGGGGCGCAACCGAATTTCAGGAATGTTGCAAATCCCATCGGTTTTGGACCCTGACCCAGCCGATTTGCGTGAGGGTGTGTTGCCGAATTTTAGAAATGTTGTAAATCTCTTGTGTTTCCCGGCGGAGCCGGGTGAAATTCGGTGCCCGCCAGCCACTGACTGACTGACTGATTGACTCACTGATTGACTGGCTGATTGACTGACTGAACGTCAGGAGAGCATCTTGAACAACACATTCCAAACCGCCCGCGGGCGCGCAACCGCAACCGCTACTGGGCGACACATTTCGACCCGCCCGCGGGCGCGCAACTGCAACCACACCTGGGCGACACATTTCAACCCGCCCGCGGGCGCGCAACCGCAATTGGGCGACACATTTCAACCCGCCCGCGGGCGCGTAACCGCAATTGGGCGACACATTTCAACCCGCCCGCGGGCGCGCTACCGCAACCGCAACTGGGCGACACATTTCGACGCGCCCGTGGGCGCGCACCCGCATCCGCAACTGGGCGACACATTTCAACCCGCCCGCGGGCGCGCAACCGCAACCGCACCTGAGCGACACATTTCAATCCGCCCGCGGGCGCGCAAGCGCAACTGGGCGACACATTTCAATCCGCCCGCGGGCGTGCAACCGCAACCGCAACTGCGCGACACATTTCGACCCGCCCGCGGGCGCGCAGCAGCAACCGCACCTGGGCGACACATTTCATACCGCCCACGGGCGGGCAACCGAAACTGGGCAACGGCGACACAATTCGACCAGCCCGCGGGCGCGCAACCGCAACTGGGCGACACATTTCGACCCGCCCGCGGGCGCGCAACCGCAACTGCACCTGAGCGACACATTTCAACCCGCCCGCGGGCGCGCAACCGCAACCGCAACTGGGCAACACATTTCGACGCGCCCGTGGGCGCGCACCCGCATCCGCAACTGGGCGATACATTTCGACCCGCCCGCGGGCGCGCAACTGCAACCGCTACTCGGCGACACATTTCATACCGCCCGCGGGCGCGCAACCGCAACCGCAACTGTGCGACACATTTCGACACGCCCGCGGGCGCCCGACCGCAACCGCAACTGAGCGACACATTTCAAACCGCCCGCGGGCGCGCAACCGCAACCGCAACTGGGCGACACATTTCGACCTGCCCGCGGGCGCACAACCGTAACCGCACCTGAGCGACACATTTCAAACCGCCCGCGGGCGCGCAACCGCAATTGGGCGACACATTTCAACCCGCCCGCGGGCGCGCAACCGCAGCCCCAACTGAGCGACACGTTTCAACCCGCCCGCGGGCGCGCAAATGCAACCGCACCGCTCACCTGCCGTCCTCCTCCAGGGGATCTGAGGCGGAGGAAGGGTGGGAGGGAGGTGGGACGGAGGGGGGCGGGAGGAGGGAGGCGAGACAAAGGAGGAAGCGGGGGGGAAGAAACGGAGGCAGGGTAGAGAGCTCACAATGATTGGGGGCGGACAACTTTTGCCCCCCCTTTCCACGCAAGTGGATCTCCACAAGGCTCCAGACCCTGGATTCCTTATCCAAGGCCTCCACGGTCTGCTAGCGAGATGGGTGGGTTAACCGCCCCCGAGGGGGGAGACGAGGCTTTGACAGAAACGGTCCGTTGCACCGCCTAGTTTGAAGTTGGGGTGGCGATGCCGCAGATATCGATTGCGCACTCACCCGCGCGCAAGCTGCCCGCAGATATAGGTGCATCGGCGCCGAGTTATTCATGCAGCCTGCCGTGTCCATCCGTGATCTGGAGCAGGAGCAACTGGAGAAGGAGGGGGAGGAGGACGAAGGGGAGGTAAGGGAGGAGGAGGAGGAGGAGGAGGAGCAACACGACGAGGAGGAGGATGAGGAGGAGGAGGAGAAGCAGGACGAGGAGGAGGAGGAGGAGGACCAGGACGGCCAGGAGGACGACGACGATGGGGAGGGGGATGCCAAGCCATTTTGGCTCAATGCTCAAGCCATTTTGGCTCAAGGCTCCTCTCTTTTGTGACCAGTCCTGCACGATTTGTAACCTCGTCAGAGCCCCTTGGCCGTTGACGTCATGGCGCTGTGCGACTCCGTGTCCTGCTTCGTTGGCGTCCCCGCCGCGGCGGCCCAGGGCCCTTCGCCGGCTCTCCGTGCGTCCATCTCCCAGCCACGCGTCGAGAGCGGCGCATGCTCGGGCTTCAACACCAGCGCCGCGTGCTCCCTCGTTGCCGCCGGCGTCGTGGGTGTGGCCGCGAGCCGCCGCCGCACATCCGCGAAGGTGACCAGGGAGGCGGTCGGCGTCGGCATCAACGGTTTCGGGCGCATCGGTCGCCAGGTGGCCCGCATCGTCATGAAGGACCCAGAGACGGAGCTGAAGCTGGTGAACGCGAGCTACGATGCGGAGTATCTCGACGACCTAGAGGACTACCTCCACGAGGGGGTCGTGGGGGGCAAGAAGCGCAACTTCCTGTGGAAGATCGTGCTCTTCGCCCTGCCGAGTGTCCTGGGCGCGCTGTTTGTAGGGATGAACGACACGTGGGTAAGCTACGACGTCGACTTCCTTGAGCACCCCGGGATGCTGTTGGCCACGCGGTACGGCGAGGCCGACGACGTCCAGGACATGTACACGAACATGTCTGACAATTCAGTGGGGATCGATTGCATGCCTCTCAACTTTACCATTTTTCCGCCGGCTGGAGGGGTGGGTCATCCCGTCCAGCCACTGACGCATAACTATTCGAGCCATTCTGCGCGGCTTGTCGATCGGCGCGCAGGTGGCCATACTCAAGTTATTCTTCTTCCCAATTTCTTGAACCTGACCTATGGGCTGTACGCTCTGTCCCTGTACATCTTTACCATGCTTGTGTACCACCTGGGGACGCTGACGGTGGTACAGCACCCGGCAGCCAGCGGATACAAGCGTGCATCATACAGTATTTGCTTGTTGGATGGCCGCTTTCTTGCGGCTCGAAGAATTGGGAAGGCACGCTACAGATGGCCTCACCGTTTTCTTCGCCTCCTACATTCTCAGCACGTTGCTCGCAGGGGTCAGCGCTCAGCTTCGAGTGCCACGACGGCTGGTCCCGCACAGGCACACGCAAACGACGACCCAATCCAAAGCTCGACCGTACTTACTTCGACCACGGACCAGCCGGAGCACAGTAATACTGCACAACTTCGGAAGCAGATCTCTGAGTTCGGTCGCGCTGGCGGCCGTAATCGATCCAGAAAGATGCAGGAGCAGTTGGACATGGTCAAGACGTTCCTGGAGAGTATTACCAATATGGCAAAGCAGGCACGGACTGGGCAGCGCTACGGACAGGACAACCGGCAAAGTACCGCCCACGTGACCCGCCACCAAACCCGACAGAGACAGGGTCGCACCACAACGGGCACGCCCACCGTCCCCGACAAAGCAAGGGCGCCTAGGCTTCGGCCTCGGCCCAGGCCGGACCCTCCTGCGGCCGATTCGAGCACTGGCATCGTTGACAAACTCATCTCAGTGCTCACCAAACATAAGGCTGACGAAGCAAAGGCGCTGGAAGCAATGGAGCAGATCATCAAAGATCGCCAATCTAAGCTCCCTGCATCTGGCAACAATGAGCCTTCGAAGAAGGCATGGCGGATCGACCAAGCAGCACTTGGCAACCGACAGCTGATGTCTGCACAGAAGGTTTTGACCGACCTCAAGCAAGGGAAGACCCCAGAAGGTGATGTTACTATCATGTCTGGGGACCAGATCGACACGGCTAAATCGTTGATTGACAGCCACGGTATCTCCAAGAACATGGCTTTCATCCAGACCGACGCGTCTACACCACAGCCAGGGGAGGACCAATCGGCATGGAAGAGCATTCCCATAAAGGACAAGGCAAACAAGCCGGGCCTGAAGTCTTTGAAGATCGACTCCGTGGGGAACGGCGTTGTCTTCAGCAGCCCGGTGGTTACAGGCCCTGCTGTCCCTCCAGTGGCCCGGATGCAGTCCCTCCGGGTTACATTCAAGCGATGTTACATGTCAGCTGACGGCTGGCAGAAGGCCAGAGCACGTACGGAGGCCTGCGCCACCGAGGGTATCGACAAGACGTGGATCAACCGCGTCGACAAATTCACCAACACTCAAGACAAGCACGGGAAGATCGACTTCATCACTGGCTATATCATCGTGGAGGCGGCCAAGGTGGAGGATATCATTTCCAAGCAGAGCGGCAAGGATGGGCGCTTCTTCCAGGTGCTCGCCAAAGACCGCGCTGGTTCCACATCTGACTCCGACCGTGTCGATTTCGTGCCGCGCGAAGCAGATGAGGACCCTGAGGTGTATTACCGCCGTGTGTGGGCGCAGGCACAACAGGTCGGCAAAGGACTCTGCCTGCGGACCTCTGGTGGGTCGTCTGACCTAGGCGTCCGCGGCCGCCAACCGACGAAGACAACCGTCCCCCGTTGGCGCCTCACCCGTGTTCCGCGGGAATGGTCCCAGGCTGCACTTACAGCTTGGCTGAACCAGTGTGGGTGGGCGCGCATCGAGGTTCTGGCAATCCCATCAACTTCCAACACTGGCTGGCTCCTCCGGGCGGATCCGGGAGAGACCCAGCCTAATAATGGCAACGCACAATTTCCTAGTTGGCAGATCACGTACGACGTCAGCGACTGCATCGATGTCAGCACCGACGCCAGCAACGACTACGCCAGCACCAGCACGGTTACCTATGCCAGCGCCTGCGCCGGAACCAACGCCTGTACCAACGCCAGCATCGACGCCAGCAGCGACTACGCCAGCACCAGCGCCAGCACCGACGACGTCAGCGACTGAATCGATGTCAGCACCGACGCCAACAACGACTACGCCAGCACCAGCACGGTTACCTATGCCAGCGCCTGCGCCGGCACCAACGCTTGCACCAACGGCAGTATCGACGCCAGCAGCGACTACGCCAGCATCATCACCAGCACCGACGACGGCAGCGTTTGCATCGAGGACAGCACCGACGCCAGCAACGACTACGCCAGCACCAGCACGGTTACCTATGCCAGCGCCTGCGCAGGCACCAACGCCTGCACCAACGTCAGCATCGACGCCTGCAGCGACTACGCCAGCATCAGCACCAGCACCGACGACGACAGCGTTTGCATCGATGTCAGCACCGACGCCAGCAACGACTACGCCAGCACCAGCACGGTTACCTATGCCAGCGCCTGCGCCGGCACCAACGCCTGCACCAACGTCAGCATCGACGCCCGCAGCGACTACGCCAGCACCAGCGCCGACAGTGCAGCCTGCGTTTGCATCAGCGCCTGCATCGATGTCAGCACCGACGCCAGCAACGACTACGCCAGCACAAGCACTGTTATCCATGCCAGCGCCTGCGCCAGCACCAACGCCTGCACCAACGTCAGCATCGACGCCCACAGCGACTACGCCAGCACCAGCGCCGACAGCGCAGCTTGCGCCTGCATCGGCGCCTGCGTCGATGTCAGCACCGACGCCAGCAGCGACTAGGCTGAAGCCTGGGGGCGAGCTCGTCGCGTGTGACGAGAACCTTACTGGGACCACATCTTCCAAGCTAGACGTGAACCTCCTGCCGCAGGAGGCCATCAAAATCCGCATCGGCACCATCAACCTCGCCAGCTGGTGGCGCCACCGGGATGCTGCACTGAGGGCGGCCACCGAGCTGGGCGTCGACATTCTTGCGTGCCAGGAGTCCCGCATCAACGAGTACCAGATGGCCTCCCAGATCGCCGAGTGTACCAAATCTGGTTGGCACATGCTCCCGGGTACTGTGTCGGACTGCCCTGGACAGGCCAGCCGGGGGATCCCTGCAGGGGGAGGTACAGTCGTCCTTACTTCTAACATGTGGCGCCCTGCCTGGCGCGCAGGCGCTCGCTTCCCTGGAGGCGAGGCTTCTGTCTACACCGTGCACCGCAACGACACGTTCTTCTGGCTCGTCAACCTGCACCGCCGGTGCACTGCGGACATGGACGCCACAGATGACTTCAAGACATGGTTGTTGGAACAAGCCGCAGCCATACCAGCCTGCGACACTGTTGTTTTCGCTGGCGACTGGAATGTTGAGGCCGACTCGCCTTTCAGCGTCGAGTTCGACACGACTCTCAACTATCGCTTCCTGGTTCCTCCGGAGGCCACTCGATGGACAGGGCCCCGCATCGAGGCCATCGACTACTTCGCTATCCGTGCAGATTGGGCGCCCCTCGCATCCTCGGTGTTCTGTGCGTCACATCACATTTCGGATCATAAGCTCGTATTGCTGGACATGCCCATGCTCGTGGACAAGTCCCCCAGCACAGGTAACAGGCAGCCCTACCACTGGGCCAAGCTACGCCGGTACCTACGACCGGACACTTTCCAGAATGATGGAGTGAAAATGGCGGCTTGGCTGGATACGGCGGAGCTGTTCTGGAATGACAATATGGGGAATTATGACAGACATAGTGGGATGGAGGAGTAAAGCGACATGGACTCTTGGTGGCAGGCGTGGTCAGAGGCATCTGAGGCCTGCTTGCAGCACATGCTCGTCCTCAACCCCCCGACCACTATGCCGAAAGGCGACTGGAAACACAAATGCCGAGTGCAAGAAAAACCTGAACTTGGGGGCGGCCCTGCATCCGAGACTAGCTGTGTTGAGGACCGGCTCCGACGCTTCATCCAGGTCGCCCGGGAGCTTGGCCTGAAGTGGCAGCGGGGCCTCGCCACTGAAGCAGGCATGCTTGCCAGTGGCCTTGGGCTGACCGGCGCCCGCCAGCAGAAACTCGACCAGGCGCATCAGCGTCTCCAGCACGAATTGGATGTCTCCCGGAGGGAGAGGATCTCGGCATGGAAGCGCCGCATGAAGATCGATCCCGGCGGCTCTGCTGTATACAAGTGGATCCGAGGAGCACAGTGGCGGCCAACGGACGCAGCGGTCAGAATCAAGGATAAGCTTTTCACTGGCGCTGGGGCTGCACATGCCGTCCGTGAACACTACCAGCAGCATTATCAGGCCTGTGGGAATGGCAACAAGGTCAACGACTTCATGTACGAGTTCTGGGAGGAGCTCGACACTTTCAAGAGCAGGATCGCCGCCAGGGACCAGGCGGAGAGCGTATGGAGGGAGCCGGCTGGGGTTCTGGATCGTTTCCCACTACCTGGGGTCAACGAGCTCAGGCGCGCCCTCAAACCCATGAGGGGCAAGGCTTGCGGCGTTGACGGCTGGTCTGCCGATGAGGCCCTTTTGCTGCCGGACTCGGCCCTCGAATCTCTCATCAATTGTTTTGCTAAGATCGAAGAGGGCGCCCGACCGCCGACCGACTGGTTGAAGTGGCGCCAAATCCATATCCCGAAGGACAGCGGACGCGGCACCCCAGAGGTCGCCAGGCTCCGCCCCATCAGCATCGCCTGCGTTTGGCGGAGGGCGTGGGCCAGATTCCGCGCCGGGCAGATTGCGGAGTTCTTGAAACCCATGTGGCCGGCCGGGCAGGCCGGCGGCATCCCAGGAGTCACGATTGAACATATCATCGAGCCTCTTCTCTCGAGTATTGACGAGACCCGTAGCAATTGGTTATGGCAGCAATGCGGCACGGACGCAGAGCACCTCACTGTTCCAGGTCATGCTGAGCTCCACGTGGCCTCGTGGGACTTCGAGTCTGCGTTTGATCGCGTCGACACCATGCTCACGACTGACATATTCGAGTACCTTGGGGTGCCTCTTCACGTTTTACGTGCTATCCGAGCTTTTTGGACAGACCAGTACAAATACATAGAGGTTGGCACGTACGTCGACCCACAATTCGTCCATGTATCAAGGAGCCTTGCCCAGGGGGACCCTTTGAGCATGCTCGCCATGGCTGTGTTGTTAGCACTGCCGCATCATCGTGCGCAGAGGCATGCGCCGTCGGCCACGAGCGCGCTCTACGCAGACGACCGGACCACCATCACCAGAGATGTTCGTACCATGCAGGTTGTTCAGCAGGTGTGGCAAGTTTTCGAGTCTTTGACTGCTATGTGCACAAACCCCAAAAAGACACAGACCATCGACTTGTTCCCAGGTGCCCGCAAGCTCCCTTCCGAGGAGATGAAGGTGCTCGGGATCAAGATGACCCTCCACGGCAAGCCCAGCACTGAGGACGAGGCCCCTGCGGTCCGGATCCTTCAGCAGCGATGCCGGCGCATTCGTTCACTACCATTCCCGTGGTGGCAGAAGAGAAGATTGATGCCCTGTGCTTACGCCCGGCTGCTCTGGGTAGCTGTGCGGTCGCCTCCGGGCAAGATCAAGATCCAGAAGTGGCAGTCCTACATCGACCACGCCGTCCTCGGAGGCAGGTGGCGCTCGGGTTGTCTTCATCTCAGACACTTGCTGGTCACAGGGCACTCTTGCTGCATCCTCTACACAATTCTTTCGCGTCTGTGGGTGATCTGGCGGGCCCGGTACAAACGGCAGGGAGCAGTTGCAATCGACTACCTTGCCAAGGTCGCGGAGGCGCCTGTCCCGACTGCAGTGCGTCGCCTCACGCGCCACCGTGGCCCCACCGCCATGCTCAACGACTTGATGAACCAGTTGTCTCTCGGCTTCTGCGAGCACAACAATCAAAAGGGCTGGCACGGCTGGCTGGGAGACGATCCAATCAGTATTTGTCCAACATTCTCCACCAAGGTGGCGCAGCATCTGGTGCGGCTTGCACTGCGGCGTTCGTGGTGGGACGCATTCAAGGGCATGCGGCGCAAGGACTCGCTGCTGGCCGCGTCCGCGCGGGTCAGCTTCGTCCCGCAGGCCCTGGCGCTGCTTCACGATCTAATCAAGAGCGATCTTGGGAGCCATGTGATCGCTGTTCTCACGGGTGCTGTTTGGAGCACTGCCAAGTATGACAAGATCCTCAACGGGGCTGTTGCTCCTCGTTGTCACAGGTGTGGAGGCGAAGTCAGTTGCTGGAACCATGAGGCGTGGCACTGCCCCGCACTCTCGTGCTTCCGCGTCGGTATGGTGACGCCGTCTTCTGCATTTGAAAGAAGGACAGGGTGGCCCTCTCGGCTGCCCCAAAACTACAAGGAACAATGGCAACACAATCTGGTATGCCTTGCCAAGATCAGGCGACATGTGTTGAGAGAGCGTTGGGGCGCTCCCAACTCACAGTCCGACTCAGCAGCTCCTCCTCCGCGAGCCCCACCAAACATACCTCGACCAGCGAGCAGTTCATACCCAAGCTTGAGCCATGTCCTCGAGGATGACCCAGGCAGGCAGTACTTCCAGTACATACCCGTCCGGGACAACAACTACCACTATCTTCACCCCTCCGGGGGTGATGGTCCCTCGGGACCCGCCTAGGCATCTGCCTGGGTTCGTGCAGCGCGCGGGAGGGGGATGCCAGGGTGGCGCTGTTTGAGAAGGTGCACGACCAGGTGCTTGTTGCGGAGGACAGAAGAAGATGATGTGGTGGACGCCAAGGAGGATGGATGTGGATGTCCTCCTCGCGGCCTCCGCGCGTGACCCGCGGTTCTCCGCCGGGACATTGCGGCGGGGAGTCCCCATTCCACGCTGCTGCCTTTGATTTTGGACCCTGACCCCGCCGATCTGCGTGAGGGGTGCCGAATTTCAGAAGTGTTGCAAATCCGTTGTGTTTTTTGGACCATGGCCCCGCCGATCTGTGTGAGGGGCGTCACAGAATTTTAAAACCTGTAGCGGATATCCGCTGTGTTTTTGGACCCTGACCTTGTCGATCCGCGTGAAGGGTGCAACCGGACTTCGGACATGTTGAGGATCCCTTGGGTTTTCGGACCCCGACCCCGCCGATCTGCGTGAGGGGTGCCGCCAAAGTTCAAACATGTGGCACATTTCATGCGTTTGTGGATATCCGAATTGTTTTTGGACCCTGACCCTGCCGATCTGATGAGGGGTGCCGCCAAATTTTAAAAATGTTGCAAATCTCATGTGTTTGTGGACCCTGACCCCGCCGATTTGCGTGAGGGGTGGCAGCAAATTCTACTTCGCGTATCCCCACCAGCCCGTCCAGAAACGACGCCCAGGCGAGTAGAGGGTCGTCCTGAGGGGCTTTTCGGCGCTTTGGGTGTCTCGGGGGGGCCTCTGTGGGCCGTTCGGGATCCTCTTTGGGGCCTCCTAGGGGCCTCTTGGGGCCATCTTGGGGTCTTTGGGGGCCTCCTGGGCGCTTCTTGGGGCCATCTTCGCCCCCTCAGGAGGCCAAAATGAGGCCAACAGCGCAGTAAAAATCAATGATTTTGGCTTCCTCGCCGAGGCCGTTTTGGACGCTCTGACCGCTCGCGGCCCCCCCCGTCCAGGTCCACGGGGAGGGGGTATGGGGGAGCAGTAAACCCCTCCCCGAAGGGAAAGAGGGAGGGGTGGAAGAGGAAACGCCTTAAACCACCGACGCCCAGAGGGCTGGTGGGATTGCCTCGATCAGGGAAGTGGACAGCACACAGAGGAAGCCAGTATGAGACATCTTGGGATTTCTTGAGCCATCTTGGAGGTCATTTTGGGCTCTCCGAGGCGCTCTTGGAGTCATCTTAATCAGTGCCCCCCCCAAGAGGCCAACATGTGGCTAAAACCTTAGTGCAAACAATGGTTTGACATTATCGCCGAGGCCTCTGGGAGCACCTTGGGTGCCTCTGGGGGGTCTCTTGGGGCCTCTTGGGGGTCTCTTGGGGGCCTCCTGGGGGCCTCTTGGGGGGCCTCTTGGGGCCATCTTGGGGCCATCCTGCGGCCTCTTGGGGCATCCTGGGGGCCTCTTGCGGCCATCGCGGAGGAAATCGATCAAAGAAGAGGGGAGCTTCAATTAGCGCTGCCCCCTCAGAAGGCCAAAATTGGGCCCAAACCATAGTAAAATCAATGATTTTGGCTTCCTCGCCGAGGCCGTTTTGGACGCTCTGACCCCTCGCGGCCCCCCCTGTCCAGGTCAGTGGGGAGGGGTAGGGGGAGGGGTAAACCCCTCCCCGAAGGGGAGGAGGGAGGGGTGGAAGAGGAAACGCCCTAAACCACCGACGCCCAGAGGGCTGGTGGGATTTCAGGAATGTGGCACCTTTCGTGTGTTTGTGGACCCTGGCCCCGCCGATCTGCGTGATGGGTGGCAACAAATTTCAGGAATGTGGCAAATCCCACATGTTTTTGGACCCTGATCCCACATGTTTTTGGACATATGCGTGAGGGTGTCAATTTAAACCCACCCCAGCAATTCAGAGCACACGCGCAGGGCGTGCTAAACATGCCCGTTTGGGCCTCCCCCCCTCGCGCGGTCCATCAACAAGGAACAGTAAGCAGCAAGAAGCAGAACTGCAACTGGAAAGCGGAAGCTGCAACTGGTACTGAGAATTGCGAACCTTCGGCCTGCAGCCTGGTGGCCTCACGAGGGGGCTGGCGGATGATCATGCAGTTGTTCAAGGTAGAAAAAACACCCAGACCCGATACTTGGCGTTTATTAAACGGCCCTGTCTTGTTCGATCATTTCATTGGGTGCGTTTATTAAGCGGTTTCTCTTGTCGGGGTGGTTATTATGTTAGTGCAGGTTTGCTTCTATTGTCTTTTTACCATGCTGATTATCCTGTATACATCCCCAGGACACATTTTTTCCTCCTGGGCCCGGAACGACGGTTTGAAGTCTTGAGCAGACGCGGATGAGATAACCGCCGTCGAATCCCATGAAGGTCGAGCGGATTCAGTTGTAGTGTTGGCTTTCGCTTCGGCGGATCCGAATTCCGTCCGCGCGGATCCAATGTGTCCGCCCCGCTTTTAATTTCAATATTATATTCTTATATTAAAACGGGGAACCGGACGACATCGGATCCGCGGACCCCGAACCCGCCCGTGTTAAGATTCTACGGGTGCAAGGGGGTCGGTCGGAAAAAGTCTGTGGGAAATTAGCCAGGCGAAGGACCCAACCATATGCAGTTGTGAATGCCGCAATTGTGCTGGGTGGTGGCGGACGCATGCGGGCGGTGCCACTGGGACCTTCGGTGGAGCTCCCTATGGGGCCACGAAACGCTGTACTGGGTGGGTGAGACGCGGTCAGCAAGGGCTGTGCTGCGTGGTGGTGGACGCATGCGAGCGGTGCCACTGGGACCTTCGGTGGAGCTCCCTATGGGGCCACGAAACGCTGTACTGGGTGGGTGAAACGCAGGCAGGGAGCAAGGGCTGCGCAGGGTGGTGGCGGACGCATGCGGGCGGTGCCGCTGGGACCTTTGGTGGAGCTCCCTATAGGGCTACGAAGCGTTGTTCTGGGTGGGTGGAGCGCAGGGAACAAGGGCTGTGGTGGGTGGTGGCGGACGCAAGTGGGCAGTGCCACTGGGACCTTTGGTGGAGCCCCCTATGGGGCCACGAAGCGTGCGAGGGGTGTGCCAGAATGGGGTGTGGAACCGCATGCCAGCGCAACCACTGGGGCCTTCGGTGGAGCTCCCTATGGAGCCACGAAGCGTGTGAGGGGTGTGCCGAAATGGGGGGTGGAACCGCATGCGAGCGCAGCCACTGGGGCCTTCGGTGGAGCTCCCTATGGGGCCACGAGACGTGTGAAGGGCGTGCCAAAATTATTCCGGCGAAGGACCCAACCATGTGCAGCTGTGTGTAACGCAAGTGTGGGTATCGTCCTCGGTGAACCTCCCTCTGGGGCCACGACGCGTGTGACGGGGGTGCCAAAATTGGCACGGGTACGCCATGCGGACGCTGCCACCGGAACCGTCGTTGCAGCCCCATTTGAGGCCACGAAACGTGTGAGGGGTGCGCGGAAATGCAGGGTGGAACCACGTGCGGGCGCTGCCACCAGGGCCTTTGGTGGCCGCGAAACGTGGAAACGGTGTGCCGAAATGGAGAGGGAACTGCATGCGGAACCTGCCACTGGGGCCCTGAGTGGAACACTCCATGGGGCCACGAAACGTGTGAGGGGTGCGCCGACATGGAGGGGGGACTGCATGCGGACCTGCCACGGGGGCCTTGGGTGGAGCACCCTATGGGGCCGCGGAACGTGCGAGAGGTGCGCGGAGATGGAGGTGGAACTGCATGCGGACCCTGCCACTGGGGCCTTCGGCGGAGCACCCTATAGGGCCACGAAACGTGTGGTGAGGGGTGCGAAGAAATGGGGATGGAACTGCCTGCGGACCATGCCACTGGGGCCTTCCGCGGAGCACCCTATGGGGCCACGAAACGTGTGAGAGGTGCGCGGCGGAACACCCTATGGGGCCACGAAACGTGTGAGGGGTGCGCCGAAATGGAGGTGGAACTGCATGCGGACCCTGCCCCTGGGGCCTTCGGTGGAGCACCCTATGGGACCACGAAACGTGTGAGGGGTGCGCCGAAATGGAGGTGGAACTGCATGCGGACCCTGCCGCTGGGGCCTTCGGTGGAGCTCCCTATGGGGCCACGAAACGTGTGATGGGGTGCGCCGAAATGGAGGTGGAACTGCATGCGGACCCTGCCACTGGGGCCTTCGGTGGAGCACCCAATGGGGCCACGAAACGTGTGAGGGGTGCGCCGGAATGGAGGTGGAACTGCATGCGGACCCTGCCACTGGGGCCTTCGGTGGAGCACCCTATGGGCCACGAAACGTGTGAGAGGGTGCGCCGAAATGGAGGTGGAACTGCATGCGGACCCTGCCACTGGGGCCTTCGGCGGCGGAGCACCCTATGGGGCCCACGAAACGTGTGAGGGTGCGCCGAAATGGAGTGGAACTGCATGCGGACCCTGCACACAGGGCCTTCGTGGAGCACCCTATGGGGCCACGAAACGTGTGAGGGGTGCGCCGAAAATGGAGGTGGAACTGCATGCGGACCCTGCCACTGGGGCCTTCGGTGGAGCACCCTATGGGGCCACGAAACGTGTGAGGGTGTGCGCCGAAATGGAGGTGGAACTGCATGCGGACCCTGCCACTGGGGCCTTCGGTGGAGCACCCTATGGGACCACGAAACGTGTGAGGGGTGCGCCGAAATGGAGGTGGAACTGCATGCGGACCCTGCCACTGGGGCCTTCGGCGGAGCACCCTATGGGGCCACGAAACGTGTGAGGGGTGCGCCGAAATGGAGGTGGAACTGCATGCGGACCCTGCCACTGGGGCCTTCGGTGGAGCACCTTATGGGACCACGAAACGTGTGAGGGGTGCGCCGAAATGGAGGTGGAACTGCATGCGGACCCTGCCGCTGGGGCCTTCGGTGCAGCTCCCTATGGAGCCACGAAGCGCTGTAATGGGTGGGTGAAACGCAGGGAGGAGGGAGGAGAGGGAGGAGGAGGGAGGAGGAGGAGGGGGAGAAGGAGGAGAGGAGGAGGAGAAGGACGCGGGGCACCGTCTCTTCAAAACGAGGACCCAACACCACAGGATGGTTGGGAAAAGGGGGTGGAACCGCATGCGAGCGCAGCCACTGGGGCCTTCGGTGGAGCTCTCTATGGGGCCACGAACCGTGTGAGGGGTGTGCCGAAATGGGGGGGGAACCACATGCGAGCGCAGCCACTGGGGCGTTCGGTGGAGCTCCCCATGGAGCCACCCACGAAGCGTGTGAGGGGTGTGCCGAAATGGGGGGTGGGACCGCATGCGAGCGCAGCCACTGGAGCGTTCGGTGGAGCTCCCTATGGGGCCACGAAACGTGTGAGGGGTGTGCCAGAATGGGGGGTGGAACCGCATGCGGGCGCAGCCACTGGGGCCTTCGGTGGAGCTCCCTATGGGGCCACGAAACGTGTGAGGGGTGTGCCAGAATGGGGGGTGGAACCGCATGCGGGCGCAGCCACTGGGGCCTTCGGTGGAGCTCCCTATGGGGCCACGAAACGTGTGAGGGGTGTGCCAGAATGGGGGGTGGAACCGCATGCGGGCGCAGCCACTGGGGCCTTCGGTGGAGCTCCCTATGGGGCCACGAAACGTGTGAGGGGTGTGCCAGAATGGGGGGTGGAACCGCATGCGGGCGCAGCCACTGGGGCCTTCGGTGGAGCTCCCTATGGGGCCACGAAACGTGTGAGGGGTGTGCCAGAATGGGGGGTGGAACCGCATGCGGGCGCAGCCACTGGGGCCTTCGGTGGAGCTCCCTATGGGGCCACGAAACGTGTGAGGGGTGTGCCAGAATGGGGGGTGGAACCGCATGCGGGCGCAGCCACTGGGGCCTTCGGTGGAGCTCCCTTGGGGCCACGAAACGTGTGAAGAATGGGGGTGGAACCGCATGCGGGCGCAGCCACTGGGGCCTCGGTGGAGCTCCCTATGGGCCACGAAACGTGTGAGGGGTGTGCCAGAATGGGGGGTGGAACCGCATGCGGGCGCAGCCACTGGGGCCTTCGGTGGAGCTCCCTATGGGGCCACGAAACGTGTGAGGGGTGTGCCAGAATGGGGGGTGGAACCGCATGCGGGCGCAGCCACTGGGGCCTTCGGTGGAGCTCCCTATGGGGCCACGAAACGTGTGAGGGGTGTGCCAGAATGGGGGGTGGAACCGCATGCGGGCGCAGCCACTGGGGCCTTCGGTGGAGCTCCCTATGGGGCCACGAAACGTGTGAGGGGTGTGCCAGAATGGGGGGTGGAACCGCATGCGGGCGCAGCCACTGGGGCCTTCGGTGGAGCTCCCTATGGGGCCACGAAACGTGTGAGGGGTGTGCCAGAATGGGGGGTGGAAACGCATGCGGGCGCAGCCACTGGGACCTTCGGTGGAGCTCCCTATGGGGCCACGAAACGTGTGAGGGGTGTGCCAGAATGGGTGTGGGAGGGGGAGGAGGGGGGAGGAAGCGGAGGAGGAGGAAGGAGGAGGAGGAAGGCACGCGAGGAGGAAGGAAAAGTCGGTGGGAAAAAAACACACTGTGGAAGAAAAACACACACTGTTTTTTGTTTCCCCCCCACTGACTGCTTCTTTCCCTTAGATTCTACGGGGGCCAGGGGTTGGGTCATCAACCTCCCTTGGATGGGTCCTGTGCTGTCTCGTGCGCTCCCATCAACCTTCCGCGCGCGGTGACCCCATTCAACACATGACTGCCTCTCTCTCCTCCCGGACGAGCTGCGCGCACCTCGCCCAGACGCCCTCCGGCCGGCCGGCGCCGATGTGATCTGTCGATTTCATCATCGCCACGTTCACCTCAGGAGTCGGGCCGGACGAAAGGGGGGGTTGCAAAATTTGCTGCATGCAGCTGGTTTCGGCCCCACGGAGGGGCCCGTTCCTCAATACATAGCCGCCTCCGGCGCCGGGAGGCGCTGGGAAAATCAGCTACGTGAGCTGATTGTCAGACCCCCCCTTTGCTATCCCCCCCTTTCGCCCGACGCGAAGGAGGGACATCTCTCGTCTTGCTCGAGTCTCATTGGACTACTCGTCTTGCTCTCCTCGTCCTCCCCGCGGCGAGGGCCGCGCGGTCTGCGCTGCCCGGGCCCCCGTGGCGGCGGCGGAGCCCGCCGCGCAAGCGAGGGCCTCCGGACGGCGCGCCACAGAAAGAGCGGAGGGCGCGCCGGCAGCAGGCGGGGGGAGAGCGTGTCGGGGTTCTGCCGCGTGCGTCTCGGGCCGGACGAAAGTCAGAGCGTGAATTGCCTACCCCGCTTTCGCTTCCAGGCAAACCAAGTCATAGCATACGCCTCCTCGTCAAGCGGCCTGACCAGTGCAGGCTGCAATTTGGCATCGTTTGGTATCTCTTGGAAGCGAGGGTGGTCAAAAGCGAGGTAGGTTTGTTTTCCCCTTAGAAAGGGGGGGGATTGGGACATCCTGAGGTTTTCCATGGAACATCGGAGTTTCACTTACGGGAAAAAGGAGCCTCGCTCCTTATGTATCGTTCCTTAGGTGAACGCCCCGACTGTATGCCCCGGCACCTACCCGCCCCGCCCCCGTCCAGCCCGTTCTCGCCCCCGCTCCGCCCTTCCGTTCGGGCCGGACGAAAGGGAGGGATTGGGACAGGGGGGAGGGTACGAAAGTTGCTGCACGCAGCTGGTTTCGGCCTCCCCGAGGGGCCCCTTCTTCGATACATTAGCCGCCTCTGGCGCCTGGGGGCGCCGGGAAAATCAGCTACGTGAGCTGATTCTCACCCCCCCCCTTTGCTATCCCCCCCTTTCGCCCCGACCCGAGCGTCGCGCCCGCTGCCCGCTCCATTCGAAGAATAGAAAACGCCGTAGACATGAACTGTTGGCGCTCCGCGCGGGTTTCTTGGATCCGCGCTGGGGACGGACCCCCGGCGGCGCCTCCAGCGCCGCCCCTGGCGCGCTCCGCGCGCCAGGGAGGGGGCTCTAGCCGAGATCCAAGAAATCCGCGAGTACCTCCAACAGTTTATGCTTATGCCGTTTTTTCTTGTTCAATTCATGCCTCAAGAAAGAAGACCAGTAATACTTTTAAGAAGACACATAATAATAAAACGAAGAAGCAGAAGAAGAAGAAGAAGAAGCAGATGAAGAAGCAGAAGAAACATTACGCAATCATGCACTCCATAACTGGTTAGAGTCTGCTGGGACTGAGGCTCCAGCACGCAGCACTGGTCTCAGCGAGCAGGCAGGGGGGGGGCCAGGCTCCAGCACGCACTGAGCCTCTTCGCGATCCACAGGGGGCGAGTTTTCCCTCGGGCCCCGGGACCGTCGGACACGGACCGGGTCCGGGGGGAACCATCCCCCTCCTCATCCCCCTCCCCCTCCTCCTCCTCCTCCTCCTCCTCCTCCTCCTCCTCCTCATCCTCCTCCTCCTCCTCCTCCTCCTCCTCCTCCTCCTCCTCTTTGGCTTCAGGCCCCCTCCTGACCCATGTGAGGGGGCCCCAGGCCAGCGCAGACCCCCCGGCGGCCTCTCCAGCATCTCTCGGGCAGGGGCTCAGTCCCAGATCCCCTCCTCCTCCTCCTCCTCCTCCTCCTCCTCCTCCTCCTCCTCCTCCTCCGCCTCCCGAACGTTCGGACGCCCGTGCGCACCTCCGAAAGTTGATGTTCTGTAGTGTGGACCTTCCTCGCACGACACTGGCCAGGTTCGGGAGGCCCCAGGCTCCAGCTTGACGGAGCTCGGGTCTGCCGCCGGTCCTTGGTGGACCCTGGCGTGAGTTTCTGGATGGTCTGGTTTCCGTGAGATGCTTGCAGCGGGAGCCCGCGTCAAGTTTCAGACCAGGTCCCGTCTTTCTTCCGATGGCCCCGTCGGACAGATCGATCCCCCCAATTTCGAGCGTCTCCCCGATATGTGCCCTGGCTGTCTCCTCGGGGGGTAGGGTAAGTCAGGCGTGTCCCTCTACAAGAGGAACATTCAAACATAGCCAAAAATTAGTCTGGGGACGATTTTTCTTTTAGTTTCCAATATTTTGTAAATATTCGAAGCCGCCTGCAGGAGGACATGCCTGACCTAAGGGTAGGGGGGTCATCAAAAATTTAGGATCAAAAAGCCGTTGATTGGCAAGAGGCCAGGTGATCCTGGGTCGACGATCCCCAGGGCGTGTGCTCGTCCGGCGAGCGTTCACCCAGCGCGTCTGCACGCAGGTTGTGTCGGCCCTCATTGCTTTGCATGCGTCGCGCTGCAGGATTCGGACACGTTGGCGCTAACATGGGTTCTCAGGATCATCGACAGAACAGATCGAATCGAGGGAGGCCGTTGCACACCAACCAAGTACAAGGAAGAGCAGGAGGCTCCCCCCGTCCTCTTGCGTTGTCTCGTTTTGCTCCTTCCTAGTAGGACCCCCGGAGTGCATCCTAAGCTTGGTTCTTATTCTATCCTGACACCCCCCTGCAGGAGTACCTCCTCCTCCTCCTCCTAGCCGCTTCGGCGGCTCTGCACACTCCCCATACCGCGGCTCCTCGGTACAACACTGCTGGCTCCTCGCCGCCAGCGCCTCCGCCACCTTCCTGCAGCTTGACGTCCTCGACGCACTCTACACGGAGGGGCTCCGCCCCCAAGACTCAGGGGTGGATAGACCTCCTACCCTGACACGTCGATTAAGGAATTGGCCGTTCTCGGTTCGCGAGAGGGCGTCGCGGCCGTCATTTTTGCGGGTCCAGGTCCGTCGGTTTCGGTCCCAGCCCGTTTTCACTAAGGGGAGGTTTACTAAAGGGAGGTTTGTCCACGGCCGAAAGACGATGCGGGCAGAAGTTTCTAGCTCAGGACCAGCGCCTGCAATCCGATGTGCCCGAGCTGCCGTGGCCTCGGCCGCATTCAAGCACACCGGGGCCATGGTGCTGCCCGGTACGGCGAGACGCCAGACCGAGGATGCACACTCTCTGTTTATCTGCCCGTGTCATCAGAAAGGCAGCCATGGATGGACGCGGGCATCGAACAGACGCTGCGGCGTCTCGATCCCCCTCCACAAAAGACGCGCTTCCTCCGCAAGTCCACCCGAGAGATTTGTGATCCACCACCGGCTCTGAGCGGCAGGCGGGGAGCCGTGCGCCTCAAGTGGCAGCATAATGATACCCTCTTCTTGGTGATGTACCTCCCCAAGACGCCCTCTCGGAGAGGTGGCCGATCACTCCACTGCAGCACGGTCCGGGGGCCATGTTCGTGGGCAACGATGATCCGGATTAGCGCGGGCAACATATGCATTCCTTTTGTGAGGATCGACCTGAAAGACCGTCTCGGCTGAGGAGTGCGATCAACCTGAGTAGGATGCGAGGAGGAGGAATACGAGGAGGAGGTGGAGGAGGAGGAGCAGCAGCAGCAGGAGGAGGAGGAGGAGGAAGAGAAGGGGAGGAGGAGGCAGGACGAACGGGGAGCGAGGGGGAAGGAGGAGGAGGAGGAGGAGGAAGAGGAGGAGGAGGAGGAGGAGGGAGGAGGAAGGAGGGGGAGGAGAGGAGGAGGAGGAGGAGGAGGAGGAGGAGGAAGAGGAAGAGGAGGAGGAGGAGGAGGAGGAGGAGGAGGAGGAGGAGGAGGAGGAAGACTTGTGCAAACCCAAGACGCAGCAATGATGTTGCAAGACACCCTCCCTCCAAGTTCCCTTGCCGTAGGCCCTAACCTGGATTATGTCCACGTAGGAAAGCTTCCCGTCGGAAGACAGTCGTTTGAAAATCTTGAGCCGTGAAAGAACACTGTTCCTGGGAGTGCAAGGCCGCGAATCAATGTTCCTGTTGCGTCCGGATGATCCCGAATCGTGCCAGAACGCCGTTCCTGGCAATTCAACATCGCGATTCAACGTGATTGTTGCGCCCTAGCAGGCGTACACCGCGCCAACGGCACAATGTTTGGGACGCCAGCCACCAGACTCCGTGAAACTGCTGTAAACTCGTACGACGAACGATCGCAGCGCAAAGGCGAGAACCACATTCTGAAAAGGATCATGCGGCCGTCCTTGGAGCTCTTGCAAACGGTCTGAACGAATGTGCGCGGCGCTCAGGCGAGAGCCACATTTTGATAATTGCCCGCCATGGCCATGTGTCCGTGGAGCTCCTGCAACTTTTTGTTGACGAGTGTGCTCGGCGCTGAGGCGGGAGCCATACTTTGAAAACAGCCCGCCCTCCATCCGTGACAAGCCTTGCAAATTTCAAGCTTAAGGGCCATATATGGTGAGGAAGTCGGGCGAAACGCCCGTCCCACCCTGCCGACACAACTCGGGTTGCAGCAGGGCCGACGCGCTTATAAGGAAAAGGAATGGAGGAGCAGAAGAAGGGAAGGCAGAGGCGGAGGAAGAGGGGAGGACGACAAGCTAGGTGCGCTCGTGCCATTTCTGACATCCCACCCCTGCCACCCATCCCTTCCCAGTGTGCTGTTTTTGTTCTACATCCTCAGACGCGCGTCATAGCGGACCTGAAACTCCAAAGAGGGCCCCATCATGTTTTGCGCACTTGGGCAACATGGGAGCTGCGTCAGCTGCGTATATTGGACGAGGTTGCGGATGAGCAGGAAGATGACCAGGAGGAGGACGAGAACGAACAGCAGCAGCAGGGCTGGAGTGGAAGGAGCGGGAGGAGCAGGATGACCAGGGGAAGGCAGATAAGGGGAAGTGGGAGGGGCGACGACGATGAATCAGGATTCTGAACGACGGGAGCAGAGCGCCGACACGAAAATACAGCCCACGCTGCAGCAGGAACACTACGTTTTAACACCGAAAGCAATCGGACTGTGAAGCAGCAGTCAGAACATCGATGTTTGAAATCGCACGCGTGTGTAAAACAACTGCAATACTATGCGGACAGGGCCGGACATCTCCTGGAGAAGGTCAGGGGAGAGGGGAGAGTAACATTCATGTTGTACAGTAGCTGTGGAGGAGCAGGAGTTGCATTCCCCCCCTCCTGCCCATCCTCGTCCTCCTCTCCTCCTCCTGCCTGCCCCCCCTCGTCCCCGTCCTCCTCCTCCTCCTCCTCCTCCTCCTCCTCCTCCTCCTCCTCCTCCTCCTCCTCCCTCTCCTCCCTCTGTCGTCTTCGTCCTCCTTCCCATTCCTCGTCCCCCTCCTGCTCCTCCCCCCCTCCGCCCCGCCCGCCGCCGCCCCCGCATCCCTCCGCGGCAGCCCGCGGCGCCGAGGCAGCTCCCGCGGGCGGCGCCGAGGCAGCCCCACGGCGCCCTCTGGGGCTGAGCGGCCTCGGGGGCCCGCGGGACCGGGGGGGCCTCGGCAGCCCCTCGACGAGCTGTGCGCAGGAGTGCGGCGGGAGATCCTCGGCCTCGGCCAGCGGCGGCCCCCAGGGCGCCTTCGCCCCCTTCGCCCCCTCGCCCCCTTCGCGTCTACATCCTCTCGACGCCCCCTCGCCGGGCTCCGCGGGCGTCAAGAGGGAGTCTCGGCACGAACGAGATGGGCACGGAAGGAAGGGGCACAGTGCCCACCAGCAGGTCCTGCTCATTCCGAACAGGACGCGCTGTCCGCGCCGCCGCGGCTCTGTCCGCTCGAGACAGAAGGCCGCCTGCCCAACAGTGGCCGCTGTTGGTTTGGGACAACATTTGTTTTTGGGCATTGTACCCATTTTTTCCGTATCCATTTCGGGCGTCCAAGGAGTCCAGACGGAACGCCAGCCTCGGGGAAGGGATCCGGGCCTCTGGGGGTCACGCCGGAGCATGCCGGCACACGGTGCCCCCGACGCGAGGGAGAGGCCAGGCGGCGGCTGCGGAGATCGGGCTGGGGCGCGGGCCAGACCATTGCGTTGCGTGTGAAGCTGCGATGCGAGACTGCACTTCCTGAGATTGCGCGAGCCGCGAACCCCCCCCCCCCACACACACACCATTAGAGCACGCACGTACGACTTTCTCGCCGCTTGCGCGCTATGCGACACAGCTGTAACAGCGGGTCCATGTTCGAAGCGAGCGCGAGCAAAAGCAAGCGAAGTGGACGGGATGACAACGAGACCAGCGGCCGGGGCAGCAAGGGACGAGGACGGGGAGGGGACAATATCGAACACACACACACACAAACGCCCACACACACAACCACACAACACACAACACACGACAACACAACCCAACCCAACACAGCACAGCGCAGCACGACACAGCACAACAGACACAACAAACAACACACATCACAACACAGCACAGACAACCCACAACACACAACACACACAACACACAACACACACACGCCGCACAACACACAACACAACAAACACACACATGCACGCACGTGCGCACAACGCAGAACACATCCACATCAGACAATACACAACACACAACACACACAACACACAACACACATATACTGCACACACACACACACGCACACACAACACACATTACACGCGCACAAACACACAGACATACGATGTCCGGATTGTGTTCAACAATTATGCGGTGTTCGGTTCTCGGTTTGAGAAGACAGCGCCCCACATCCTCCCTTTTCCTCCTTCGTCCCCCTGCTGCCGTCCCTGCCATCCCTGCATCTGCCCGTCGGATGCTCCTGTTGCGGCACACCTATCACACGTTCTGTGATCCCACAGGGAGCTCCACCAAAGCCCCCAGTGGCTGCGTTCGCATGGCACCGCCGCGCCCATTTCGGCACACCTATCACACGTGTTGTGATCCCACAGGGAGCTCCACCAAAGCCCCCAGTGGCTGCGTTCGCATGGCACCGCCGCGCCCATTTTGGCACACCCTTCGCACGCTTCGTGGCCCCACAGGGAGCTCCACCGAAGGCCCCACTGGCTGCGTTCGCACGACACCGCCGCGCCCGTTTCGGCACACCCCTCACACGTTCCGTAGCCGCACAAGGATCGGGGCTGGACAGAACCCCCAACAGTGACACGTCGATTAGTGAATTGTCCGTTTTCGGTTCTCGAAAGGGCGCCGCGGCCGTTATTTTCCAGGCTTCTCGCCCGCCATGTTTGGGCCTCAGGTCGTTTTCACTAAACCACGTTGTACTAAAGGGGGGTCTGTCCATCCCCGAAAGGAGCTTCACCGAAGGCCCCAGTGGCTGCGTTCGCATGGCACCGCCGTGCCCATCTCGGCACACCGCTCACATGTTCCGTTGCCCCATATGGATCTCAACCGAAGGCCCCAGTGGCCTCACACGGTTCGTGGCTGCACGGGGGACCTACACTTAAGGCAACAGCAGTTGTTTTCGCATGGCACAGCAGCGCCTGTTTCGGCACACCCTTCACACCACCGAAGACCCCAGTGGCTGCGTTCGCATGGCACCGTCGGGCCCAGTTCTGCACACGCCTCACACGTGTTTTTGCCCGCCTGGTAGGGAGCGCCACCGAAGGCCCTAGTGGCTGCGTTCGCATGGCATCGCCGCGCGATTATTTCGGCGCAGTTCTCACACATTTCGTGGCCCCCACGGGGAGCTCCACCGAAGGCCCCAGTGGCTGTGTTCGAATGGCACCGCCGCGCAAATTTCGGCACGTTGTGGTCCCCGTCTGGTACAGGCGGCCCAGATTAGTAGGTCGACCCTGCCAGCTCAAGGGTACCCTTGTGTCCTGTGCCTCGCGACACGTGCTTTCTTACACTCATATGGCGATGTGGCCCTTGGAAGGGTCTTGTGTCCTCTCGCGTGTCCTGTCCAATCAAGGCCGACTGTATGGAGCGACGGTCCTGGGACCCCCGAGGCTTCCCATACTGATTTCCAACCATCCTGTGGTGTTGGGTCCTCGTTTTGAAGAGACAGCGCCCCGCATCACTCCTCCTTCCTTCTCCCCCTCCTGTTCCCTCAGCCCTCCGCACAACCATGGCGTCACACCCCTCACACTTTCCGTGGCACCCATGGAGAGCTCCACCGAAGGCACCAGTGGCAGCGCCCGCATGGCACCACTGCGCCCATGTCGGCACACCCCTCACACGCTTCGAGGCTCCATAGGGATCTCCACTGAAGGGCCCAGTGACAGCGCTTGCATGGCACCCCCCCCCCGCCCATGCCGGCACACCCATCACACGTTTCGTGGCCCCCAAAGGTAAGTCCATTGAAAGCCCCAGTGGCCCCGTTCGCATGACACCGCCACCCGCATGGCACCACCGCGCCTATTTCTGCACACGCCTCGCACGTTCCGTGGCCCCACGGGGCGATCCACCGACGGCCCCAGAAGCAGCGCCAGCATGGCACCGCCGCGCAAATTTCCGCACAGTCCTCACACGCTTCATGGCCCCATGATTCAGGATCTCCACCAAAGGCCTCAGTGGCCGCGCCCGCATGGCACCGCCGCACCCATTTCTACACACCCATCGCACGTTGCATGGCCCCGCAGGGAGCTCCACAGAAAACGATGAACACAATCGCTGCATTCCCATCTTTACATGGCCGGGTCCTTCGACAGGATGGATACCTTTTCTGCACGTTGCGAGCATGTCTGGGCCCTCTCACATCTGTGGGTCAAGCGTGCGAGGACCTCGGCAGCACGGAGCTTTAAGGATTATTGATTCGGAAGTAGTCTCGCAGGGTCTGCTGCTCGCTTGTTAGGGTTCACGGGTGAGATTGTCAGTGGTTCGTCAGGGATCCGACATATTGGAAGCTCAGCGCGGACATGTGTTCCGAAGCCCGAGGCTGCTGAGTCGATCCTAGAGCGTTCGCTTTCGATCACGAAGTGGATTCGTGCCTTACAGGTGTCTGATGTGATCCGTGGGAAGGAAGAGGAGCAGAAGGAGGAGGAGGAGGAGGAGGAGGAGGGAGAGGAGGAGGGGTAGGAGGAGGGGGTAGGAGGCGGAGGAGAGGAGGAGGGGAGTGGAGGAGGAGGAGGAGGATAGGAGGAGGAGGAGGATGAGGAGGAGGAGGAGGAGGAGGAGGAGGAGGAGAGGAGAGGGAGGAGGAGGAGGGGAGGAGGAGATGAGCAGGCTATCTCCTTGGGGGCGGCTCGGGGCGGGCGGGGGGGCGGGGCGAGCGCGCCGTGGCCGGCGGCACGCCTCGGGAGAGGCCTCCGAGGCCTCCCCCGTGGCTCGGGAGCGAGCTCGAGGGGTCGCCCAACCCGCCGCCCGTCCTCCTCCTCCTCCTCCTCCTCCTCCTCCTTCTCCTCTTCCTCCTCCTCCTCCTCCTCCTCCTCCTCCTCCCTCCCTCCCCCTCCTGGACTCTTCCTCCTCCTCCTCCTCCTCCTCCTCCTCCCCCCTCCTGGACTCTTCCTCCTCCTCCTCCTCCTCCTCCTCCTCCTCCTCCTCCTCCTCCTCCGTCGGCGACCCCGACGCCCAGCCTCAGGCCGGGCAGGTCCCTCGACAGGAGGAGTGTTCCCAAATGTCGGGGCCGGAAAAGAGGGGGGTGATGACTAGGGGGGGGTGGATTTCGTGGCGCGGGCCATGATTTTTCCTCTTATTTCATGGCGCCCCTTCTTGTTTCATTACGGCCCTGGCCCCCCCGCTGGGCCGCGCACATGCCGCCGGTCATGATTTGCACCCCCCCCTCTTGGACACCCCCCTCTTTGCCGCTCCCGAAAATAGTCTAACAAATAATATGGGGACCATTTTTGAGTATTTCGTTATCATTTTGGAGTACGTTTGGGGGTATGTTTCATTTTTTGTCGAAGATCCCTCTGTAGGAGTATTCCCAAATAGTCCAACAAATCATCTGGGGTCCATTTTTGGAGCATTCTGTGATCCTTTTGGAGTGTTTTGGGGGTGTCGTTCTTTTATTTTTATGATTCGTCGAAAATCCCCCTTGTGGGGGGACACGCAAGACTTATAAGCCAAGCCCAGACCTCCACCGAAGAAGAAAGGAAGCGACAGGAACGCACGGCAGGTTCGCGTCGTGCCGACCGGCGGCGACCCCAGCGCGAGCGTTTAAGGTTGAACGCGGCCTGTGGCCCAGAATCGGCCAATCCTTGAACGATCAGGCCTTTTTGAAAGGGCCGATCGTTCAAGGTTGAGCGATCCCCGCCGTGTCAGGAACCAACGCCAGGGTCAACGCGTCGCGAACCTGATGTAAACTCTTGGCGCTCCGCGCGGATTCCTTGGATCTGCGCTGTGCCCCCCCGGCGGCGCCTCCAGCGCCGCCCCTGGCGCCCTCCGCGCGCCCGGGAGGGGGGTCCGGCGCAGGTCCAAGAAGTCCGCGCGGAGCGCCACGAGTTTATGTTTTTGGCGTCGTTTCCTTTCTTCTGCTTCAGCGTTTTGGGGCCCCCCCGAATTTGCGCCTCGAGGGGCCCGCGCAGGGCCTCGGGGCTGCCCGAAAACGACTCAGGAGGAGGACCGGCCCTCGGGAGGAGGTCCAGGCTTCGGGGGCCCCGCATCGAGAAACGCAAGTCGGCGGGCGAGCTGGGGGGGAAGTGAGAAGAAGAAGGCCATCTGAGAAGTGTCGGAGCCCCCCCCCCGCATTGAGAAACTCAAGTCGGCGGCGAGCGAGGGGGGGAAGTGAGAAGAAGAAGGCCTTCTGAGAAGTTTCGGACCCCCCCCCGGCCTTCTGAGAAGTTTTGTCGGCCTTCCCCGAAGACAGACAACCCCGAAGACAGACAAGAACTTCTCGGAAGGCGCGAGGGCTGCTGAGAAGTCCCGCCGCCTTCTGAGAAGGCCTCCTCCTTCTCACTTCCCTCCCTCGCTCGCCGCCAATCAGGACATCGGATGCCTGGGCAAGGCACAGGTGGAACAGGGACCACCGCCACCGAGAATGCATTCCGAGGGGGCCCGACCCCCTCGGCGGGGGCACGCCCGAGCGTCACCCAATACCGTGGAGGCCCCTGCCAAGAAACGCCCTGCTGGCCTCCAGGGTGCCTCGGGTTTCTTGGATTTCGACGGTTTTGCTATGGAAAGCCTGACGTCCCCACACCAAAATGAATGGACGTCCTGTGGTCTCCGGGTTGGGTTTCTTGTGGAAGGTTTTTTGTGGATTGGTTTCCGTTGTAATTGCCGGGCCTTTGGGGGAGTCTCTTGGGCCATTTTGGAGTTATCTTGGAGGCTGCTTGGAGGCGCCTTGGGCGGTCGGAAACCCGAACAGGCGAGAACCTGAACACCATTCAAGCCATCGAGGGTCAATCAATTGATTTGGCTTCCTCTACAGGAGGCCTCTTGGAGCCCTCTTGGGCCGTCGTAGGGTTTCGTTTGATCTGGCTTGAGGCTGTCCTGGGAGCCTCTTGAGCCGTCTTGGGCCATCGTGGGCCCTCCTGGTGCCACCTCGGCTGCCTTGAAAGTTGTCCTGGAGGCCGTGGAGCCCCCAAGGAAGCCTCAAGAGAGATCAAGAGGCCCTCAAGACGGCCCAAGAAATCTCAGAGAGGCCATCCAGGAGAGCTCGAGAAGGCGAAGTCCATGGATTCACCTCATGTGTTCGGAAGAATCATATGGTTCTGCCGTGTTTGGGTTTCCGACCGCCCGTAGGAGCCTTCTCTGGGCCGTCTTCTTGCTTTATTTGGGCGCGTTAGGGCCGTCTTCGGCCCTTTCTGGGAGCACCTTGGGAGCTCCCTGGATTCTCTTGAGCCGTTTTGGGGCTTCGTTGGATATCTCGATGGTTGGCTTGGGCTTATCTTGGATGCCGCCGGGCGGCCGATTGGGCCTTCTCGGGCGGTCGGGAATCCGAACAAACGAGAACCTGGACATACGTGCAAAGCCACAAAGGACATCACTGCTTTGGGCCCCCATCGCGCTGTCCAGGGAGGCCTCTTGGAGCCCACTTGGGCCGTCTTGGCTGCCTCTGGGGTCCCTCTTGGGGACCTCTTGGGCCGTCTTGAGGCCGTCTTGAGGCCGCCTTGAGCGGCTACTGATTGAGCTATCTTGGGCCATCTTGAGCCGTGTTGTTGTCCCCTGGGCTGTCTTGGACGCAGTCTTGGAGGCCATCTTGGCCGAATGGAGGCCGACAAAACCGCCAGAACACAATTCCAGAGGGTGCGATTTTCGAACCACGCGCGCGGAGAGGATGGGGCCAGAAGGCTCTTTCAAACAAACAACCTCCCAGGCAACACACGCGCATTCTAACACGCCCACTCCGTGCAGGCACAGTGGTGGATTTGTCACGAAGGATGGCTGAAGAGGAAGCGGAGGAGGAATGTTAGGACAAAGAGGGTGAGGAGGAGGAGGCGGAGGAGGGGGCGAAAAAGAGGGGTGATACTGAGGATGCGGATGCTGATGGCGACGACGAGGACGCGAGAGTGATGATGATGATGATGATGATGCTGCTAATGCTGGTGTTGATGTTGTTGGCGTTGATGACTATGGTGATGATGGTGATGATGATGCTGATGGTGCGCAACAAGATGATGCGGTTGATGGTGATGCTGATTATCATGATGATGGTGATGCTGATGATGATAATGCATGTTGCGATGACAACGATGACAATGACGCTGCTGATAATCATGATGGTGATGGCGACGGTGCTGGTGGTGCTGATGATGATTGTGATGGTGATGTCGATGATGATGACGATGACGATGACGATGACGATGGTGATCATGATGATGGTGATACTGATGCTGATGATGATGGTGATGATAGTGATGGTACTGGACATGATGATGGCATTTCGGCTGTGAATGATGATGAGAATGGTGATTGTGGAAGTGATGATGGTGATGATGGTAGTAGTGGTGATGATGCTGTTGATGCTGATGGTTATGATGATGATGCGTCTGATGATGATCATCATGCTACTGCTGATGATGATGGTGGTGCTGATGATGATGGTACTGCCAATGATGATGACGACGATGATGATGAGGAGAAGGAGGATGGTGATGAGGACTATGATGACGATGATGACTAGGCTGGTGATGATGGTGCTGACTATGATAATGATGCTGCTACTGATGATGATGGTGATGATAGTGATGGTACTGATCTAGATGATGATGGATGAGGATGATGATAAACATTGTGGTGGTGCTGACGAGACGGAGGAGGAGGAGGAGGAGGAGGAGGAGGAGGAGGAGGGGATGGGATCGGTGAGAGAGTGATGGGAGAAGAAGGGGGATCTTCTTCGGAGGAATTTAAGAGACATCGTCCGGAGTCATGCTACTCACGAGTGCAACGGATTTCGTTCTACGTGTGTCCGAGCGGGAGGATGGAGATGATGAGAGGATGATGGTGATGCTGATGATGCTGATCATGATGAGGCTGTTGATGATGATGATCGCGATGAGGATGATGATGCTGATGATGATGATGCTGATGCTGATGCTGGTGATGATGATGATGACGATGATGATGATTATGATGATGGTGTTGATGGTGATGGTGATGGTTATGGTGATGGCGATGGTGATGGTGATGGTGAGGAGGAGGAGGAAGAGCAAGAGGAGAAGGAGAAGGAGGAAGAGGAGGAGGAGGAGGAGGAGGATCGGCCAGGAGGAGGAGGGGCCAGGCGGCGAGGCGGAGGAAGAGGGGGAGGAGGAGGAGGAGGAGGAGGAGGAGAGAGGAGGAGGAGGAGGAAGAAGAGTCCAGGAGGGGGAGAGGGGGGAGAAGGAGGAGGAGGAGGAGGAGGAGGAGAGGACGACGACGACGACGAGGAGGAGGAGGAGGAGGAAGGAGAGGGCGGAGGAGGAGTGTGAGCGAGGAGCGAGGAGGAGGAGGAGTGTGAGCGAGGAGCGAGGAGGAGGAGGAGGAGGAGGAGGAGGTGGAGGAGGACGAGGAGGAGGAGGAGGAGGAGGAGGAGGAGGAAGAAGAAGTTGAAGGAGAACAGGCGAGGAGGGGTAGAACGAGGACAAGGGTCGAGAAGGGCGGAGGCTGGGCGCCAGGCCCCGAGGTCGTCGCGCCGCCGCGCCGCGCGCCCTCCGCAGCGCATCGGGCCTCCTCCAGCGACCGCGCGCATCGGAGGCGCGCGATGGCGCGGGCGCCCCTGGCGGCCGCGGCGCTGGCCCTGGCCACCAGGGGCTGCGTCGACGTCGGCGGCAACGACGGCGACTCCCGCCCCCAGGCAGAACCGCGCCGTGAAGAGCCCAGGACGGCAAGTATTTCGCTAGTTTCGGCCCCTGGGGGCCCTCGCCAGTCCGCAGGAGCGCAAAACAATTATTCTGGATGAAAAACGAGCCCCGGGGAAAGGGTCGAGACTTCAGGGACGCCGTCCCGAAAAAATCAAGACGTTGGACGTCGCATGCCTGCAGGGGACGACGGCTCCCGCCTCCCTCTCGTAGCCCGAAGCTGCGGACCTTCTTGGTTCACTCCAGCAGGATGCGGCCCTCGCGGCCCTCTCTCCTGGCCGCCGGGGGGTGGGAAGAGCAAGCGAGAGGCGAGGGGAGGAAAGAAGGGACGGCCGAACGGTGGACACGATGCTGGTGAGGAGGGAGTGTGAACAAAGTGGGCCCCAGAAACGGCAGGGCTGTTTTCTTCACCGGTTTCGACGGCGAAACTTTTGAAAATGAAACCGGCAAAAATCGGCGACCTGAAACGGCCAAAAACGCATCCAGGATTGGAACCGAAGCCGGGCTGGCAAAAACACGGCGACGGAACCAGCAGCAAAAACGGCGCCGGAACCGGCAACAAGGCGGCAAAAAGGAACCGGCAACAAAAACGGCCCTATCGTCTCCAGGGCCCACTAAGGGTGTGAAAACTGGCGGCGGTTGTTGGCGGCTAGCTACCGGCGGGCTCGTGGGAAGTCGGCCAGAGTGTGGGCCTAAGCCGCCCCCCTGGGTCAAGCAGTGGCGAAGCGTCCCGGCTTGCCTATGGGCCCACCAAAGAATGTGCTAAGAACCTTGTGTGGTCTGCACGAGATGCTCTTAGAACATTTCCTGCTGAGACTGTCTTGTCTTAGCGTATCGCGTTGATGTTCTCAGAACATTGTTTTTTGTGATATGAACACTTTGGGGTTCTAAGAACCTGTCGTGGTAGGCTTCAGTCGGGCCCGTCCCTCTACAGGAGGAATGTTCAAGAATAGTCAAAACATAGTATGGGGATGATTGTTCTGATATCTTTGACCCGTTTGGAACATTTGTGGGGTATTATTTAGATTATTTTCCATCGAAAATCCCCCCGTAGGGGGTCGCGCCCGACTTAAAGGTAGGCCCACAGGAGTTCTGCACGCACGAAATGGGTACTGAAATAATGGGTACAATGCCCAACAGCGGATCCTGTTCATTCTGAACAGGGCTCGCTGTCCACGCCGCCGCGGCCTGTGTCCATTGGAGACAGGAGGCCGCCTGCCCAACAGCGGCCGCTGTCGGTTTGGGACAACATTTGCTGTTGGGCATTGTACCCATTCTTTCGGTACCCATTTCGGGCGTCCAAAGGAGTGCCCGGGCGGTCGGCCCCTGCTCAACTAAGGGGGGGGGGGGGACGCTGAGCCCCGCCTCGGCTCGCCTCGCGTGGAGAGAGGCCAACGCCCACCCGCATCTCCTGCTTCCCTCTCCTCCTCCTCCTCCTCCTCCCTTCCTCCTCCTCCTCCCTTCCTCCCTTCCTCCCTTCCTCCCTTCCTCCCTTCCTCCCTTCCTCCTCCTCCTCCTCCCTTCCTCCTCCTCCTCCTCCTCCTCCTCCTCCTCCTCCTCCTCCTCCTCCTCCTCCTCCTCCTCCTCCTCCCGCCTCCTTCTCCTCCGCTTCCTCCTCCTCCTTCTCCTCCCGCCTCCCTCCTGCTCATCGTCCCTCCTCACCTCATCCTCTCTTCCCTTCTCCCCCTTGTCTCCCGTTCCCTCTCCTCCTCCTCCTCCTCCTCCTCCTCCTCCTCCTCCTCCTTTCCTCCCTTCCTCCCTTCCTCCCTCCTCCTCCTCCTCCCTTCCTCCCTTCCTCCCTTCCTCCCTTTCCTCCCTTCCCTCCTCCTGTCCTCTCCCTTCCTCCTTCCTCCCTTCCTCCTCCTCCTCCTCCTCCCGCCTCCTCCTCCTCCTCCTCTTCCTCCTCCTCCTCCTCCTCCTCCTCCTCCCGCCTCCTCGTCCTCCCAAGTCATCAAAAGCAAGTCGCAGCATGACAAGTTACGCAGTTTCGCTCGGGCGTCTAAACGGTACATGGTCACCAAAAAGGTCGAGCTGGCGGGGCCCCAGGCGGCTTCTACTTATGGTATGGTTGTGTATGGGTGCTTTGGGCATCAGTTGTTTACCCTTAGGATGAGGTTGGGGGCTGTCTCAGGGGCTACCAAGAAGGGGAGGTGCCTGTCTTCGCTTCTTGACATTCGCACCCCTGGGTACGACCCTGGTATCAGCATCCATGTCTCCTGCCTTAAGGCGTGGCTGCGCGCTTGGATTCATAAGCCTCACTTGAGACCTGGCATCCGCAGGGCGTGGCCCAAAGTTGTTGAGCATTTCCAGTCGCTCGACCCTTCCCAGCATGCTAGGCACGTGAGGGGTCCCATGTCAGCTCTGATCGCTCACCTCCTTCGTGTGGGGTGGACTCCAACGGCTCCTGACGCGTGGCACGTGCCGCACGCGAATGATAGGGAGGATTTTGATTGGATTTTTTCGGACGCAGATTTAGTTGCGCTTGACCAGGCTCGTGGGCTCCTAGCCGATTTTGTTGCTGCCAACGCCTGTCTTCAGCGGCGGGAGGCCAGGAAGCATTTTTGCGGCGAAGGCCTCGAGCAAGGTCCCGACAACACGTCACTTCGGCATCTCATCAAGGAACTCCAGGGCGTCAAGAAAGGGGGTCAACAGTTAGTCGAGGTTCTTCTTAACGTTGCCGTTGGCGGCTCGAGGCCTCTTTCACGGAGAAAGGACGAGGGGCTCATCCAGTGCGCGTTGCGCCCCAGATGCCGTGACGGGGACGAGACCCCACTTCACCGCTACTATTTGTGCCCAGCCAACACTGGGAACCCAGTGTACGAGGCCACTGATTTTTTATGTATGCAGGCAGTCACCCAAGGGGAGCAGACACCGTGCTTTTGGTATCGGGGTATCATACCAGCTGCCTGGACTCGTGTTGAACGACCTGCGCAAGTCGAGGTTTGGAACCTCCTAGGCGCCCCAGAGGGGTCCCTCGGTCCTGGGTTCCTGGGTGTTGGGTCCTGGTCCTCTCCCCTCCTCGTGTTTGGGGGTGCGTCGGGGGGTCCCGACACCCGCAATAGGCACCTTCGGAGGGTAGGGCTCGCAGCTGTCGTCACTAGAAGTTCCGAACCTCTAGTTTTGGGCCCTGGCGTTGCAGGCCCCTTGGTTGGAGACGAGCAGACGGTACCTGTCGGGGAACTTCGAGTTCTGGATGTCACCATCAGGCTCTCGCAGGGTTACGTGTGCTTTGTGTCCGACAATGAAGCGGTCGTCAGAGGCTGGTGGGAAACGCGTATCTTCTTCCTGAAGGCTCCCTGGCACCGAATCATGAGATGGGGATCCATCCATCTCGGCATCGGGAATACAGTTGCGGATGAACTGGCAGGGTTTGCAGCTAAGCAGTGTCGTGTCCTTGAAGCCCAGAGGGCCCAGGTGGCGGAGGTTGAGAGGAAAGCATGTCTGGTGCGGAAAAGGTTGATGACGGCCACTATTGATGCGATGTCACATCCCATGGAGTCGCCTGAAGATCCATCCGATCCTGGACTGTCACCTCCTCCTCCCCCTCCTCCCCCCCCTCCCCCCCCGAGGCCTGCTGCTGTTGCTCTTTTTTACATCTGCCCACACCCTCGTCAGCGAGGGTCGGAAGTGTTCGACGTGCTACAGTTCCTCATCTCAGGCGGGCCGCACCGCCTGGCTAGGAACCCCGTGCGCGCCTTCTATTCCCGTCACGAGCGAGCTCTCGAGGCCTCCGACAGGGGGGGCGGGTCCACTTGGCGGGGGGCTGGGTCCATGAACCCCATAGCATGGTGCACTCCTCTGTTGTCAGTGCGTGGATGTGTAGAGATTGTGGCAGTTTCGGTCAGGACCAGCTCAGATTGTTGGGGTCCGAATGCCAGCCGTCACGGAATACTCGCAAGAGACGCGAGTATCTCAGCAGATTCATGAAGGGCCGCAGGCCCAAGGATCTGGCTTAGAGTGGGTGGATGTTGCTTCGCAATTGTTCCGATTCCGATTCCGGTTCCTTTTCCCCCCCTCCTCCTCCTTCTCCTCCCGCCTCCCTCTCCTGCTCATCGCCTCCTCGCCTCCTCCTCCTCCCTTCTCCCCCTCGTCTACCGTTCCCTCTCCTCCTCCTCCTCCTCCCCCTCCTCCTCCTCATTTTCCTCCTCTGGCCCTTCTGGCTCCAGCCAATTTGGAGGAGCTTGCCGGCAGCGAACTTCAGAAGGGCGTTGCTGTCGCGAGTCAATTTGGCTCGGCCCGTCTCGGCGCGCGCGCATGGCCCCCGCGCCCTGGCAGAGCCGCCCAGCACCCCACCGCCATGTCAAGTGGAGGTGCCCTTCCTGTGGATGTGCGCGCAACTTGGGCTGGATGTGGCAGTGCAAGCACTGCAAAGCTCAATGGAACGGCGCCGCATGCTCGCTGCGCCCCGCAGCTCAAGAAGGTGCTGGCGCTCGTCATCACTACGCTGGTGACCCTCGCGGCGCTCCGCTTCCTCCAGGTCCCGTCGGCGGAGGTGGTGGAGCGGGCTCTGATGGCATCAACGCCAAGGACCTCAGCGCGGATGACCTGCATCAGCTGGCCGCCATCGCCACACGCCATGGGCAATTGGAGCTGGCCAAGCAGTACGACTACGCTCGGGCGAAGCTTCTCCAGCCATCTCGCCAGCAGGAGGCCTCGCTCCACACCCGTGCTTCGCAGACCCAGAGCAAGATTCGCCAGGTGGAGAAGAAGCTCGAAAATGAGATCTCGAAACTGTAGCGCTGGCGTGAGGCGACCGTCATGCGCGAGTCTTCCATCCAGGAGATGGCCGATGAGCTGGATGGCTTTGAGAGGCAGCATTCGGAGCTCGTCGAGCAGATCAGCTTGGAGGTGGCCTCGTCGGTGCCGCCCAAGCAGTCTTCTGGCCCGACCATCAGCCTGCGCGACCTGGCGGAGGGCAAGGAGCTCAGCTTCGAGCTCGTCGATGACCTGTGCGCGAACATGCCAGAGGAGTTCGAGATGTCCGCGGAGGATAAGGAGCAGCTGGAGGCGCGCAAGGCCCAGCTGCGCTCGGGCCTCAAGGACATGGCGAAGCAGCTCTTCGGCAAGGCTTCGTCGCACCTGGAGGCTGCTCGCCGTGAGCATCAGGAGCACCTCAAGAGGCTGTCCAAGAAGAAGAGGAGGACCGCGGAGGGCGACACACCTGGTGGCAGTGAAGGTGCTGGAGAACCTGGCCAAGGAGCTGGCGCTGCAGCGCCAGGTGGCGCTGAGCGGGCAACTTCTGAGGCTGGAGGTGGAGCCCCAGCCGCCTCACCTGGAGGCACTTCGAGCTCGTCGCGGCCTTCGGGAGCCGACCCTGCTCTCCGCGCCAGGCTCTCGAAGGTACTCTCATCTTCTGACTCTTCTTTTCGCTCCCCCGCCCCCAACGGCGGTGGGGGGGGGGTAGTGGCTGCTGAAGGCGAGGGGCCTATCCCCTCGAGCTCCTGCGTCGGCTCCCCGCCTGACCCGTCCCCTGTCTCGCGTGAGTGTAGTTTTTTGTGGGATTGGGGAAGGGTGGGGGTCCAATTTTGATGGAGCCAACTTTAGTTCTAGCTTTTGTCCTCATCTCTCGGGCCCAGGAGTCCCAGGCCCAGGGTCCAGGCCAGACGAAGACACTCTCGGAATGGTAATCGCCACGGCTAACTGCAACAGCTGGGGCTCGCTTCGTGATTGGCTTCCGTCGGCGGAGACCCCCCGCGTCATCTTAGTGCAGGAGCACCATTTGGCTGATCAAGATTCGATTGGTCGTGCTTCGAAGTTTTGTCTCGATCATGGGTGGAAGAGCCTGTGGGGGCCTGCAGTTCGGACGGCTGAAGGAGGCACGTCAGGAGGCGCGGCGATCCTTGCCAGGGCCGTCATGGGGCTCCACCAACCTCTGCAGATCTTTCAAGGCCGTGCTCTGGGTGCTGTTGCTCATCTCCCAGGGGGTGTTCAGTTTGGGCTCGTCTCTGTCTACGGGTTCGACACGGAGGGCCTCGCGGCCAGGCAGTTGGAGCTCTATAAGGCTATAGGCTCCCATGTGGTTCTCGAATGCCTCTCGTACGTCGTTGGGGGCGACTTCAACCTCGAGCCCCCCGAGCTTCGAGATACGGGTTGGAGCTGGCTAGGTGCGAACTTATCTCGACTGGTGCGCCCACATGTTTCGGCGCTCGTCAGTCGGACTGCGATTATTTCTTCGTTTCTGGAGGCTTGGCCAGAGGTGTGAAGCAAGTGCAGCGATGCGGCGATAGTGAGTTCTCGCCGCACTTCGTGGTGGAGCTGGAGTTCTACCCTGCCCTCTGCCGCCTGCAGGCCTTGGGTTTCCGCAAGCCCCTCCCTCTCCCCGTGGGCGCCCCTGCGGGCGTTGCCCCCCCCCCCAGGTGACTTCGGGAGGGCCCGCAGGTTCCTCGAGTGGGGAGAGAAAGCCTTGAGGTCCCAGGATGCCAGCGAGGTCCGGCGTCTTCTGAGCAAGGCCTATCAGATTTGGGCCAACGAGACTGAGGGAGAGCTTTGTCAGAGGCTGGAGGAGGAGCTTCCCTGCCGTGGTTCGAGGGGCAAGGACCCCCAGGTTTGTTGGAAGGCGATCCTTCAGAAAGATGTCAAAGCTAGGCGGTGCCCAGAGCTTCGTGCCATGAGGTGGTTTTGTTCCAGGTTCCGTGCTGCTGCCCAGCTTTTACCCGCGGTCTGGGCTGGTCAAGCCTCGACCTTCACCAGGCGCACCGTTGGCGAGCTGCTGGCGGGCGTGCTCCAGTCCGAGTGGGTCCCTGGTCAGCTGTCCCACCAGGACAACATTTCTCTGTTGCAGGACATCAGGGACTCGCTCAAGGACTGGGATTGTTTTAACCCTCCTCCCCGCGTTGAGCTGGATGCTATTTTGAAAAACTTGGTTTCAGGACGCGCCTCCCCCGCCCCTTGCGTGGGCGAGGGCGGGGGTGGCTCCTCGCATGTTGCCAGGGGCCCTTCTCTTAGCGAAGCGGAGAGGCCTTCTGACCAGCTTGCTGAGAGGCTTGCTAGGCTGGAGGCCCTTCTCGCGCGCCAGAAGGAGGTTCTTGCTGCTTGCACGAAGCGCTGCCAGCGTACGGCTGGTCAGGACTGGCACGCTTGGTTGACGGATAAACTTAGTCAGGGAGCCCGCAATGCCCATTGTGCGGTTAAAGACCCCCTGTGCTGGAAGCCCACTACCACCCTCTCGCCGGAGGGTCAGGTCGTGTCTGATCCCCGACAGTTGCTTGACGCTGAGGTCAAAACGTACTCGGGCCTCTGGCAGGTCCGTGTTTCGCCCCCGAAGCTCAGGTGCAGAATCTCTGAGCCCCTTCCCCCCTGGATGTGGAGTTCTTTCGGAAGCTGGGCAGGAAGTATCCTAAGAAGAGTGCCGTGTCCTACGACGGTTTTCACTTGAGGCATTTTCAGTACCTCAGTGATGCCAGCCTGGAGGTGCCCAGCTTGATCCTCTCGCTCGCTGAGCGCTCGGGCATTCTTCCGACCCAGCTCTCGGCAGTGCTGGAGGCTTCGTTGGCCAAGGAGAAGGGGGGTTTTCGGCCGATCGGCATTTTCCCCTCGGTGTACCGCCTCTGGGGGCGGGCCCGCAGGCCCCTGGCTGAGGCCTGGGAAACGCGTTTCTCCAGAGACTACTGGGCCGCTGGACGGCACAGAGGGGCTATGGATTGTGTGTGGCGCCAAGCCTTTAGGTCGGAAGCTGGAGTCAGACGAGGTGCCTGCTCAACCACAGTTCTGTGGGACATGTATAAGTACTATGAGCTGATCGACCTCGAGGCCTTGGAACTTAGAGGTCGCAGGCATCAGTTTCCTCTGGGAGTCCTGCACATGTGTCTGGCGGCATATAAGTCGGCACGATGCATCTGCCTCTCTGGCATCATCTCTGGCCCTCTGAGGGCCACTCACGGCATTATCGCGGGCTGCAGCATGGCCACTTCCCTCATCCGTGTCCATGCCCTCGACGCCTTCGACACCGTTCCTCGTTCGCTCAGCCTGCGCCGCATCGATCGGGAGTCCTCGGAGTTTTCCTCTTTCGACGCCTACATCGATGACACCAGCATCTCGGCTATCGGTTCCAAGTCCTTCGTTAGAGCTGCCATCCTGAACATGGCCTCCCTGCTGCTGGCGGGTATCAGGCAGATGTTAGGCGGCCGTGTCGCCCTCGACAAGGTTGCCCTAGTGTGCTCCTGTGGTGCCCTGGGCCAGCAGCTGGAGGCTGATCTTGGCCCCTTCGGCGCACTGGACACCTCCGCCATCAACCTTGGCTGCGACGACGCGGCTGGGAAGTGTTTCAGGACGGGCAAGGGGGGGATGAGGAAGCGTCAGGAGAGGAAGATCAAGATGCAGCGCAAGGCTACTCGTTTGAAGCGGTTCCGTTCTCACTTTGGGAGGAAAGCTATCAAGGTGTTCTCTGCTGGCCCGTTGCCTGGATATATTTATGGACGTGAAGCCCAGGGCCTCACGGACGGAGAGGTTCACAGTCTTCGGCGTGTGGCAGCCAGCTCCATCAAGCCAGATGCCGCTCGCAGATCGCCGACGGTGCTGTCGCTCATTGAAGGGGGCCCTGTTTGGCACGGCTCGGTCGCGCCCGTGCTGCGCTACATCAAAGAGGTCTGGCTTCTCAGGACCAGTGCCTTTCCAGGTACCCTGGACTGGGCTACTATTCGGGCTTCCTGGGAAAGCGTTTTCCGCAGTCGTCAGCAACCTGTCACTTGGAGGAGCGTCTCGGGACCGATGAGTGCCATGTTCATGAGTCTCAGGAGGATTGGATGGGATATGAAGAACATGGTAGTTTTCACTGATGATATGGGTCGAGAGCTCTCCTGTTCGCAGCTCGCGCCAGCGCTTTTCAAGGTTCTGCTGCGCCAGGCTGTGCTGCGCCAGTTCGAGAGAGCGGCCTACGGCAAGCTGGTGGACGGCGATCTCTTTTGTGGCGTTGGAGTTCCTCCGCCAGAGCCTGTCCAAGGCCCAGATGAGCCTGCTGCCGTGGAGTTGGCCCCCGATCGGAAGCCCCCCCGACCTCGAAGGATCGGATCGCCTTTGTTTCGATGTCGTCACGGCTGGTCTCCGCTCGAAAAAACCCTCGGCCTGGGAAAAAGGCTCCGTTCGTGCCCTCACCTGCAATGCCTTGTGGACCAACTCCCGTGCACGAAGGTATGGCTACCAAGTGTGCCCTCTGTGCCCGCTGTGTCACACTAAGGTGGATTCTGTCTTTCATAGACTATGGGAATGTGAAGCATGCATGGAGGAAAGGAAGGAGCTGGTGGATGAGGAGGTCATCTCTTGGGCTAGGGACGCGCATGACCAGAACTCTGGGGACCTTGTGAGCTTCTTGACGGGTGCCTTTGCGCATCCTGGCGACTATGTGCCGCAACCAGTCAGCCAGCAGGACTCGGACGCTGTCAAGATGGAGTTCTTCCAGGAAGGTTTCCAGGATTCAGGCTTGGACTTCCAAGGGCCCGAGAATGGCAGTTTGTTCCTGGACGGCAGTTGTTTTCAGTCTAAGATTCGTGAATTGTCCAGAGCTGGCTGGGCTTTTGTGCTGTTGTCTGATCAGGGCCATCTCTTGGCCAGAGTGCTAGGGCCTGTCTTTTCTCACTTGCCGCAGTCCTCTCAGGCTGGTGAGTTCACGGCACTGGCTGCTGCTGGTGTCAATTTAGAGGGGCCAGCGACTCGTTTCCCGGATTCTGCGTCGGTCATTTCTGTGTGTTCCAGGGCGCCTCGGGACCGCCTGGGGGGGCATAGGGCCTACGCGGGCTCGTTCCTGGAAGCCTTCGCGGGTGCTGGCCCCCTTCTCCAGGGCCTGGTCAAAGTCGCCGCGCACAAAGCTGCAGATGAAGCAGGAATTTCTGCTCAGGAGGCTTGGCGGAGGACAGGTAACTTTCATGCCGACCTCGCGGCTAAGCGGGGCGCAAGTGTCCATCCCCGAGCCAACCCTGTCGTCCTGTCTCGCGTCCAGCGTGAGATCAGGATTGCGAAGGCTGTCATCCTCTTGGCAGCCAAGCTCTTGCCGCGCTGGCCGCGGCTCGACTTATCTGGTGTTCAATTCATCAAGCCCCAGGCCCCACCAGCTCAGACGTCGAAGACGCCCCACGAGTGGTGTTGGTCTGGGGAGTTTTGGCAGTGCAGCACGCGTCTGAGAGGCAAGCGAGGTCCGGCGCGCCCAGCGCCTGGCCACTGTGTAGTGCCTCCCCGCCTGTGCCCGAGCCTCCTTGAGCAGTTCAACCATATTTGTGCGTTGTTGGACTGCACGGACGGCTCTTTCCTCTGTATCTGCTGTCGGTGCGGCTCTTACAGCACAGGCGGCCGCGTCAAGAAGCTGGGTGAACCCTGTTCCTGTAAAAAGACAGGGGCAGGACTTACGGCCTGGAACTATGTAATCCAAGGCCGACACCCACAGCAGATCAAGAGGGAGAAGAACGTACAGTTTTTGCCCTCTCCCTGGACTGTGCTGTGAGGAGTGGCGGTCCCCACTCGTTGGGGGTCAAGCAGAGGTCGAGCGTTAGAAAAAATCCTTTTCCTCCTCCCCCTCCCCCTCCTCCTCCTTCTCCTCCTCCTTGTCCTCCTCCCCCTCCTCCTCTACGGTCGGCTCCTCCTCTTTCTCCTCCTCCTCCTCCTCCTCCTCCTTGTCTCCTCCTCCTCCTCCTCCTCCTCCTCCTCCTTCTCCTCCTCCTCCTCCTCCTCCTCTTTCTCCTCCCCATCCTTATCTATGTGTTCTCATCTCCTCTGTCCTGTTATCAAACACCTGCGAGACAGCTTCCCGCACGCTCAGTTTGGCGGCGACGGTGATACCCCGATGAGGCCGCGGAAAGTTCACCAGGAAATGTCCTTCTCTGCAGCTGGGGGTGGCTCGAGCGGCCCTGGGTGTGGGAACCCGCGGCGCAGTACACACAAAAACAGCACTTCGAGTCGTCTAGGCACGTCAGCAATGCAGGGTCATGGACGTCGCTGACCACATCTGAATCGTCTTGATTGGCACCTTGGCACTTCTCTGGCGGAGGCCTAGACACGGACCTGGCTGGGATCCACACCTCAAACCGAGCATCCTCCGAGCTTCGGGCGCCATTGCCAATATCTCCCAAGGGCGAGACCCGCCGCAGAAGGCAGTCGCAGCGGCCTTCTGAAACCCTGCTTTTCTAGCTTCAAAGCGCGGGCTGCGAGACTGCACACCGCACGGGCAACTTCTATATGCGTTCCTGCACCTCGTGTGCCGCCGCAGACGCACGTGGGTGGGACAAGGCCCTTTGCTGGGCCGCGATGTCAGCGTACTGTAGGTTCGTGCGGCGTTGGCGCGCCGGTGACGCCAGCGAAGGCGTTCAAGGTTTAATTCTGAGACGGGGAAACACCGAGGGACACGGTGACGCCATCGGACCCGACTGAACTCAACCTCGAACGATCGGGGCCGCGGTTGACTCGAGGTTGAACGATCGACGCGGTGTCAGAAACCTTTACGCGCGCCGACGCCCCTCGAACCTACCTAGTCACTTTCAACGATCGGGGCCGCGATCGATTCAAGGTTGAACGATCGACGCGGTGTCAGAAACCTTTGCGCGCGCCGACGCCCCGCGAACCTACCGTAGCCGTTTCCGTCCCTACGGACGGATGTTGGTTTTCGCCGATCCTTGGCTCCACCAGATCCTTCGACATCATATGCAGAAATCGGCCAGCGCCTCTACCTTTTAATGGAACCTCTCCCGTGCGAAGGCAATTCCGACTTGTTCCGCACCGCCAAACAGTCAGAAATCATTTCGGTCGGTCCTCCTCGCCCCAAGGCGGCGGTCTGCCCCCAGGGCCGTGAAGTCGGCCGCCGGAGCAGTCTGGAATACAGGAGCCAAGACGGGGCCTCAATTCGCAGACTCCCGGGAGCCCGAAAGTTTGGGGATAGGAAGCCTAACGCAATTTCTAGGGTCCAAAATCGGGATAGTAAGGCGCCATAAGAGGGTGCGAAGTCCTCCCGAAGATCTCTGGAAGGACCTTGAAAGAGCGTCCGAAGAACCTTTGGAGAGCTTCCGGGCACGCGTATTGGGAAACGCTTAGAAAGGCCTCTCGGGACCCGCTGCGAGCTCAAGCAACTCGCGCCGAGGCTTCCTGTCGGAAGCCGGAACGAGCCCCAGGACTACCCGGCGGCTCCGGCTTTTTAATCTTAAACCTTCTTAGCTCTCTGCGAGTTATCTGGGAATTACCGTCGATAAGAAACGTTGCCTTGAATCAAGCCGTCGTCAGAGCTCAGGCCGCTCTCAGCCCGGATCTCACCACCACTGACCTCGAGGGGACGAGGGCAGTAGCTCTCGGAGTGCACGCTTAAGGCACTTCCACAGCCAGTGGAACACTCAATCTGAGGCTTGCCTGCAGAGGGGTGCAGCGCAGCAGGTCCTCCTGCGTAGGTGCCCCGGCGAAGCCGCTCGCTCGGCCGTCCAGCTGCCGTCACACGCCATGATCTTTCCAGGAAAGCCAGCCTCCAGGGGGGGTCGCTTTTGCTACGTGGAGCTCCTGCTTTTTATTGGTGTCGATAAGGGCACGCCTCTCTCTTCACCTCGAGCTTCTACGCGATCGACACTCCCAGGCCCATAGAGACCGCTCGACGGAGCAACTCACTGAGCAACGCCGGGCTGATGAAAGTGAGAAATAGTTGGTATTAATGAGATGCACGATCGTGGCGAAATTTTCCATCGACCAACCAAGCCTGAGTATTAGGATGCACCTAGAGCGCACTCACTGGACCGTTGACATTCCTCCATGCCTCAGGCGGGTCCCGAGCACAGAACACAGGCGACCCAGTCGAGGATGATCATAGACAAACTGTCAACGTGTACCGAGTCTGATAATGTCCTGACCAGACCTCCCTACTCCAACGAAAGCTCGGCGCGACAGCGCCGTACCAGCACTGCCCGTTTGCAATCACAAGCGTTGTCGAAAGGTATCGGCCAGGCATCGGCCATCACACGCCGTGTTTACACATTCCTTTGCCTTGACCCTGATCTGCCCCAGCTCGTAGTTACTCACCCAATGCACTTCATCTCTGTGGCACAGACTTCTCAACGGACCACTGCAGACACCGATCATGGCCGACCGTCCGAAGAAGTGTCGTTGGTTCTTGATATGTGCAATCTTTCGCTCAGAGTCACTCTTCAGCTTCTTCTTATTCGCTGCCCTTTCCTTCACACTGCGACTCTTCCATGCTGTGCCATCCGCCCCCAAATTGACAGCAGTTTGGCGATCGTGCTTGGGCCCAGCTCAGTCGCTCACCCGTCACACCCCTGCAGTTCGGCACACCCCTGCATCTGATGAGCTGAAGTTTTTACTCGAGCAAATATCGCGCGCTATGTGGCCTCCAACCCGCCCGCCCACACAGTAGATAACAGAACGCCCTCCGCTTCACCCACCCCCCGTGCAGCAGCGCTTGTTGTTTGGCGCGCAGGTATGCTGTTTGTAGTGCGCGCAACGTGTTATGTTATGTGCCAGTGGACCCACCCAACCACCCAGCCATATAACGCGCGTTATTAGGTGGTTTTTAAAAAACACTTGAGCTAGAGCGTTTCTCTCCTCCTCCACCCGCGCCCCCCCCCTCCCCCCCATCTTTTGCACGCCGGACAAATTGCCTATCGGTGCCCCCGGTCAGCCCGACGCTGGTGCGGATCGCTTCCGCCTCGCCGCCGACGAGCCAACAAACATGCGGGGGGGTCGCCTGGCGCCCGCCCGTGGGTGCCTCGTGGGCGCCCATTGCGCTGGGCGGGTGTTGCGGGGGTTCGCTAGGTTCTGCTGGGGGCAGCGCAATATTGCTCAGTCCGCGGTTCCGAAGCCCTGGACCCCGTCCCAGGGACAGTTTTAGGGGCTTGCGTGCGAACCCTACCCCCTACCCCCCACGATGTCTGAGGGGGAGGGTGGGGTTCACGTCGTTTTGGGGCTCCCGAGCGAAGTGAGCCCCACCCTCCCCCTCAGAAATCGTGGGGGGCAGGGGTAGGGTTCGCATGTGGCCCCTTAGGTTTCTCGTCCAAAATGGGGGCCAGAAGCCGCCTCGCCATGGAACGCGTAGAACAGCACCAGGGTTGAACACATCGTCGCAGATCTCACCTCGGCCCGCAGGCTGCACTTCCCGGGGAGGTAACATTCAGCGTGGGCGTTGTCATGCATCCGCGGTCGAAGACCGCCCCCCCCCCCAAAAAAAAAAATCGCGGTCGAATCCTTCTGCGTCCAGCCTGATCCTGGAACTACTTTGCGCTCCATCAGCTCAGTAGCCTGGCGCCCAGGCTTGCGAGCCCTGAGACGCTGCCACGAGGACCTCCCCTCAGGTGCTTCCGAAGTAATCACTTTCGGAGCCCGAGATGTATGCAATTCGATGTGAGAAAACCTTAATCAGCTGATGATTTGGAAACTCGTACTATGGATCTTGCGATCGAATGTGAAATCGATAGTGAGAGATCGATAGTGGAATCGATAGTGAGGACGATTGTAAGGTCGATCGTGAGACCGAGAGTGAAATCGATACAATGAGATCGATAGTGAGATCGATCGCGAGATCGATCTCTAGCGAGATCGCTTGTGAGATCGATAGTGAGATCGATTGTGAGATCGGTGGTGAGATCGATAGAGAAAGTGGTAATGATATCGATGGTGAGACCGATCGATGAGAAGATCGATCAGGAACCCGGGAACGCGGGAACCTCGCCGCCCTCCGAAATGGGCCCGGAATTGGGAACCCGGGAACCCGGGAACCCAGCGTGCGACCAACATCGGTGGGAAATTTTCGCCTAATCCTTCAACTTCCGCGAGGACCGCTTCAGTGCAAGCACTAATTGGGGAACAACTAATGTTTTTGTCCACATCATTTTTTATTAAAAAAGTACTGGAGTTGAAGTGAAGTTGAGTGGAGCTGAAGTGAAGTCCAGCTCGGGTTCGGGAGGGGCGCGGTGGTTCCTTGTTTCTGCTTGCACTTCCCTCGTAATGGTGCCCGGGAGCCCCCTTCAGCAGAGGGAGGGGTCACTTCAAGCCGAGAGGAAAGGACGAGGGAACGCCTCCCAACAGGGGCTGGACTGAAGTCAGGCGTGTCCCTCTACTGGAGGAATATTCTATGAATAGTCCACAAATCCGGGGACGATATGTTGAGCATTGTTTTGGCAATCTCTCAAATATTTGTTGACTATGTCTCATGTGTCGTCCAAAGTCCTCCTGTAGAAGGACACGCCCGACCTAAGGCTGGGCCGTCCCTCTAGAAATGTACGCTTTCATTTTGACAAGAGGGGCTGCGTTCCGCCCGGGTGGACGGCAGGCCGGGCTGGCGCTGGCCTCCGACCACGATGCCGTGCAGGCTGGCGCGCCCGTGCACACGTCGGCGCAGTGCTACCTGCCGCGGGACCCAGGCGCGGATCTGGCCTTCACCGGTGTCGCGCGTGTCTGCTGTGTCTGCGTGCTAGGTGTATGTCTGAACGTATATATGTGTATGTGTATGTGTATACAGAGTTACGGGTGCAATCCTATATATATGTGTGTATACATATGCACATAGACACACACATGTCTATGCCTGTGCGGGCGCGTGCACTTACATATAGATCTACACCTGAACATACATACGTTTGTATGTATGCATGTATTTATGTATGTTTGTATGTATGTGTGAAGCATCGGTGTAGATTTGTGTGCATGCATACATGCATTTGTGTATGCATGCATGTATGTATGTACGTGTGTATGTCTGGCTGTATGTATGTATGTATGCATGAGAGTACGTGCGTAGGTACATGTCCATTCATGTATGGGTATGCATGTATGGATGCGTGCATCTTTGTACGTGTGTATGTATGTGTGTAAGTCTGCAATCGCGTACGTATGTATGCATGTAGGTGTCAACGGTTGTCTGAAGGGTTGTGTGTATGTATGCATGTACGCATGTATGTGTATGTGTGTATGTGTGCACGCATGTCTGTATGTTTGTATGCACGAATGTATGTATATGTCCATCTGTATACGTATGTATGGTTGTATGTATGCATGTATGCATGCGTGAGTATGTGTGGGTATGTGTTGACGTATGTATGTATGTTTGTGTGAGACCATGTATGCATGTATGTATGTCCGTATGTCGGTATGTGTGTACGTCTTCATGTATGCATGTTGTACGTGTGGATGTATGTACGTGGGTGTGTATGTATGTATGTATGTATGTATGTATGTGTGTATGTGTGTATATATGTACGTAGGTAGGTAGGTAGGTAGGTAGGTAGATGGTGGGTGGGTAGGTAGGTAGGTATGTGTGTGTATGTATGTGTGCGTATGTATGTATGTATGTAGGTAGGTAGGTATGTATGTATGTATGTATCTAGGTACGCATGAATGTATGAACGTGTGCGTTTCCGTACGTGTGTAAATATGTTTGTGTGTCTCTATGCAAGTATGTATGTACGTATATGTGAGGACTTCCAGGAAGACCCTCGCATCCAGGAGTCGAAGGAGTTGCCTTCTCTTTCTCGGAGGAAGGCGGCGGACGGGCGCCAGAAGTTGGCGGAAGCCAAACGGGGGCGCCTCCGCCGGCGGAAGTTGGCTGAAGTCGAGCGGAAGCCAGCAGGAGTAGAGTTCGGTACCCCGATGGATCGCAAGGTTTTTGTTTTTTTAGCTTTATGAAGCCACCATAACTTGTACAAGTGTATATATATATATATATATTTATATATCAGAGTGAGGGGGCCGAGCGGTCATTCATTGTCCCTGGGTGCGTGGCTGAAGTGGGAATCCGTGGTGAGGATTCTGCTTGTTGCTTTGTAATTGTTGATGTTGAACTTTCATTTCTGAAGAATAAGTATCGTTGATCCCCCCCGCCCGGTGCACATTTTTTTTTTGGGATTGAAGTTCCCCTGCCGCGGCTTGCACCCTGTTTTTTATCAGGGAAAGTCTTGAGGCTCAAACTGTGTCGTTGGCCCCCGATTTACAACAACAACAACAACAACAACGGCTCCCGCCTGATACTTCCTCATAATTTATTGAAGAATCGCGATCTCGCTTGGGATTTCCTGGCAATTGACCACTGAATCGCGGCTCCTGCAGAATCGCGTTCTCGCTTGGGACTTCCTCGCAACTTACCACCAGGCCGCTTCGCTTGATATTTCCTCAATTTATTCAGATGCCGGTCCTCGACACTCAGGAATCGCGCTCCCGCTACATATTGCCTGGTGGTTCAAGCAGGACTCACGCTTCAACGGCCCGCCCGCTCGACCCGCCCGTCGGGGCCTGCCCGCCCGACCAGCCCGTTAATGACTGCAGTCGCCGCTCGCTGCCCTGCGCCCGCCTTCGATGCCCCTCGCTTCCCGTACTGGTTCCGCGGTCGCCTTCGCTCGCTGCCCTTCGTGGCCCCGTTGCTGCCCTCAGTTGCTCCGTCGCTGCCCTTTGTGGCCCGGCATTATATGCCCTTCGTGGCCCCCGCTCGCACGCGCCCGTCGTGGCCCCATACGCATGCTCTTCGTAGCCCCGCTGTCGCCCTTCGTGGACCCCTCGCTGCCCTTCTGGTCCCGGTGCTGCCCTCAGTGGCCTCGCTGGTGGTCCCATATGCATGCCCTTCGTGGCCCCGTTGTCGCCCTTTGTCTTTGTGGCCCCCTCGCTGCCCTTCGTGGCCCCGGTGCTGCCCTCAGCGGCCCCGTCGCAGCCCTCTGTGGCCTCGGATTGTATGCCCTTCGTGGCCCACGCTGGCTTTTCTCACGATTTATTTAGGAATCGCGCTATCGCTCGAGACTTCCTCGCGATTCATGCAGAACCCACGCTTCAGCAACCCGCCTGCTCGACCTCGTCGCCTGGGCCCGCCTTCCCGACCTGCCCGCTATGGGTCTGCCCACCCGGTCTGCCTGTCTGGTTCTACCACTTGTTTTCTGCTCTTGCCCCCCTCCTGCTAATTTCTCTCGTGCTCCATTATTTTCCCTCCCCCTTCCACCCGTCCTCTCTTCCCTTGTTTTCGGGGCTGCACTAAATACACGTGGCAGGTAAGAAAGATATACCCCCAAAGGGGTACGATCGAAGACGACGAGGGCGGGTACCGAGTGTTTGGGATATACGTATTGGTTAGCACGTGAGCAGATAGGAGCGAACAGTCTTAACATGGTTGTTGCTGTCGTTGTTGTTCTTGTTATTGTTGTTGTTATTGTTGTGATTAGTGTCTGTTGTCGTCGTCCCGCCCGCCACCCACCCGCGACCCATCCCGCGACCCACCCCGCGATCCATCCCGCGACCCACCCGCGACCCACCCCGCGACCCACCCGCGACCCAACCGCGACCTACTCGCGACCCACCCGCGACCCAACAGCGACCCAACAGCGACCCACCCGCGACCCACCCCGCGACCCATCCGCGACCCACCCGCGACCCACCAGCGACCCAACAGCGACCCACCCGCGACCCAACAGCGACCCACCCGCGACCCAGCAGCGACCCACCCGCGACCCACCCCGCGACCCACCCGCGACCCACCCGCGACCCACCCGCTACCACACTTGCGACCTACCCACAGTGATTGAACCGAAAAATCGGCTCCTGCGGCGGGCTCGTTGAAGAAGTCGTGAAACTTTGGCGCCTGGGGCGGACTTCGCCAGAGTCTCGGAGACTGCCGACGTCCCCACCGCCCCCTCACTCGTATCCGCATTTGCGGGGTGCTACGTATATATATATATATATGTATATATATATATATATATATATGTTCCAAGATGCCTACGGCGAGTCACCGTCGACCCCTGCCTTTGGAATCGCCCATGTGGCCGAGCATTGTGGCAAGAGCTCTGCCAAGCTATCGGACCATGTGTTCCCCCAGCCGTTGTGGAAACCCTTCGGGGAACACTTGAAGGAGGATGGCGGGGAAGATCAGGAGGAGGAGTAGGAGGAGGAGGAGGAGGGGGATCCTGGGAGCTTCCTAGGGGCCTCTTGGAGGCATCTTCGGGGCCTCCTTGGGCCTCTTGGGGGCCTTTGGGGGCTTCTCGGGGGCCTCTTAGCCCGTCTGACGCCGTCGGATGCCGTCTTGGGGGCTTCTCTGGGCCGACTTGGGGCCCTGTTAGGATGCTCCGCGGCCGTCTTAGGGGCCATCGCCCTGGTGGGCAGGCGCAAGCCGAGTGGTCTCCAATCAAATCATTTGCAAACCACTTGCGACGTTGCGCAGCTCTTTGGTAAATTAGTCGAGAAGGGGGGCCCCGCTGATCAAATATCGTGACAGTGGACGCGCTTGTGGAGAGTTCATTGCGACAACATGGGTCACAGTGCGTGTGCTTCCCAATCAAATATCGAATGCCGATTCCGGGAGGACGGGAACTGGCACACAGTTTTCCATTCTGCATTCGTTTCCGCCCTGAAGGGGGGGCCGCCCGAGTGAGGGCCCTCCAGGAGTCGCGCACAGGTGGCTCCGCCGCTTTGCTCGCTTCTGCCCCTCCAGAACCTCGTTTCGGTGACCCCGTGGCCCAAGCTGCGAGAGCAGGCGCGGCGCCTGGGCACGCCACAGGGGAGGCGCCAGGGGTGGGGACGCCCTCGGAGTCCCGCCCCCACTGTGGGCATGCCTCTGGCGGTCGGCCTGTGTCTGCCCCCCGGCGGACTTGTTCAAACGGCGGAGTGCGCCTCCCTCCCCCTCCCTCCGCGCCGCCGCCCTCGTCCTGTTCCCTCTCCTTGCATGCCGGCCAGTTCGCCGTTCGTCTGCCCGGGATTGCCACGCGCCGGAGCGGAGCGCCTCTGCCTCGCCGCCGACGGAAGAAGTCTCCGCCCCCCAGGAGTTTTCTCTTCTCTTGTGCTCGCCGCGGTGCAGCAGGCGTGGCATTGTTGGGCACCCCTGGGGGGAGCTGGCAGGGGTGAGGGCACTCCAGGAGTCGCGCCCAGATTGTTGGGACGTCTCCGGCGGTACGCCTGTTTCTGCCCCCCCCCCGTCGTTTCTCTTTCGGCGGTCCACTTGTGCTCACGCGCGGCAGTTCGGCCGGCCTGTGGGGAGCAGGCCGGGGTAAGGGCATTCTCGGACTCGCGCACAGTTTGTGGGGATGCCTCCGGCGGTTTGCGTGTTTCTGCCCTCCAGATTTTCCTCTCGCGTTGGTCCGTAACTCACCGCGGTGCGCCAGGCGTGGCACGTGGTCGCCCTGCGTAAGGGGGAACCGCCAGGGGTGAGGACACCCCAGGATTCGCGCCCAGGTGTTGAAGATGTCTCAGGCGGTTGGCCGGCCTCGGCCTGGCAGAGTTCTCTTTGGACTTGTGCGTTCCCCACTCATTCACTCACTCGGTCATCTCCTTCTCCGTTTTTCCACACTCAGACGCCATCATTCTCACTCGGACTCTCTCACCAGCACCAGTTCCTCACGCAGGCTCACTCATCACATTCAGACTCACTCATATCCATATTCAGACCATGCCCACGCTCATTCATGCTTGTTCGCTCAAATTCAGACTCATACAACTCAGACTCACTCACACCCAGACCAAATCACACTCATACCCCACTCACATTCAGACCCACCCGCTCTTACATTCTCTCATATTCAGACGACTTTACACCCATGCTTGCTCACATTAAGATGTGCATTCATCACGTTCAACCGCAGGCGGCTCACCCACACATAGACTCACTCGCATTCGGACCCACTCGCACGTAGACTCGCTCGCACTCAGACCCACTCATACTCAGATCCACTCGTGCTCAGACTGATTTTTTCCAGACTCACGCACACTCAGCCTCATTCGTACCCGGATCCCCGCACTTTCCGTGTCGCTCACACTCAGATCACCCACGCTCATATCTACTCGCATTAAGGCTCACACACCAGTGGCCACCGGAGTTGCACTTGGGCATTGCACTTGGGCACCCTAAGTGCCAGCAGGCGCCGCGAGTAGCACGCCAGAGAGCGGGCATAGCAACGCCATGCGCACTTGCCTGAATTGCCGACGGGACGACGACAAGAGAAAGTCCCCCTCGCCCGTCCGCCTGTGGTTCCTTCGTCTCTCCTGAAAGATGTCCAATGGAGGAGGACGTTACTTAAGTAATTGTTGTCGTCGTTGCCGCGTCTATTGCCTACGTGGTTTCGTTCTCTTAGCCGTGTAATCATCGACAGAGTTCCTTCTGCGAGACGTGGCAGCAATATGGCATACACACATGGGGACCCCTGCGTAGCGTAATCCTTCTTCTGTGCATTAAGTTTTGCTAAAACGAGAGATTATGTTTGACTGTCTGCTGTCTCTGGCGGGGGGGGGCGTCCTTGCATGATCCGCAGCAGCGGCACCTGCACCTAACACTCCACGACCAGCTGCCGCCGCGCCTCTCGGGAGGAGGAGGAGGAGGAGGACAACGAGAAGAACGAGAATCGTATAGGGGGAGGTTGACATAGTATCACACAGGCTTACCATACTTACCTCTTGGCGAGCGCATGCTCTCTTCTGCTCTTCTTCGCCTTTCTTTTTCACTCTCGTTTTCTGCCGCGCCCGCCATGATACTTGGCCTTTCACCGTGTCGCTAAGTCGGCCTTTCTTTTTCCTTCCGGATTCCTGCGTGGTAGCACACCTGAGTCCCAGCAGCGTCAACAAACAGGAGAAGGAGGAGGAGGACGAGGACGACGACGAGGGAGTTCGACGACAGAGGCGGCTGC
>CAUYUJ010021813.1:98166-133042 GCA_963575745.1 Prorocentrum cordatum | reverse complement strand
CCTCCTCGTCCTCGTTCTCCTCCTCCTCCTCCTCCTCCTCCTCCTCCTCCTCCTCCTCCTCGGGCTCCCCCTGCGGCGGCAGGACGGTGCCCCCGAGGGCTCCAAGACAACCAAGGGAGCTCGACAAAAAACCGCTACAGACCGCTCTACCCCCTCTGTTCGGCACGAACGAAATGGGTACGGAAAGAATGGGCACAATGCCCAAAAACAGTTCTTATTCATATTGAACAAGACTCGCTGTCCACGCCGCCGCGGCCTGTGTCCATTCGAGACAGAAGGCCGCCTGCCCAACAGCGGCCGCTGTTGGTTTGGGACAACATTTGTTGTTGGGCATTGTACCTATTTTCCCGTACCCATTTCGGGCGTCCAAATCTGTCAAAAGTTAATGCAACATGATCGCGGGGCGCCCGCGCATGAACTAGCTTTTGCCGCACAGGCGTATTGTGCACTTCGTATTGGTATGCCTTCGCCAGGCGCAAGCCGTCTCGCTCACTTCCACCCGTCCTCCCAGCACATCCGAGCCTGGGGCTCCGATGCCGAAGAATGGCTTATGAGGTGGGATCCTCCTCAAGCGAATTTCGGTGGGAGAGTGTTTGGTCGGTTTTGCGCGCTGAAGCCCAGTTCGCTCAGCCGCGTCCGGCCTGACCTGTGCCGCCGCGCCATCCCCCGCCGTCCTTGCGAAAAACCTCGCAAAGTGATCGCGGGGTGCCCGCGCAGAAGTCAGACGTTGCCGCAAGGCGTGGTTTGCATGTCATTTGAGAGGGATGGTGCGCGCTCGCGCGCAGCAGGCGATCTGCCGGCACCCCCGCGGCCGCTGCCAAAGACCACTGCCGAGTGATGGCGATGCTGCCCGCGCCTGATCCACACTGTGCCGCAAAGTGTAGGTCGTTTCTGACAGATGGTGTGGGGGGGGTCGTCATGGTTGCTGGACTGTTCCCTGTCGGATGGGGGAGGGGGTGCATATTAGTAAGGACCAGAGATAAGCCTTTCTTCGAGGAGTAGGAAGGGGGTTAGAAGGGGAGGAGCGCGAGACCACCTACGCCCCAAAGGGTTGGTGGGACTTCGGTTCAATCCGACTTACGGATTCGACGCTGAGCGATTTTGTAGAAGGACCAGGACGAGGAAAGACAGGGGGAGACGGATGAGAACGATGACGACGAGAAAAAGGAGAAACAGGATACAGTCGGGGCGCTGGAGAAGGAACCCTTTTCGTTGGGGAGGGGCTCCGTGTTCCTTGATTGTTTCACAGCTTGCCCGAGGTTTTCCTCAGGTTTTCGATGGGAAATCGAACCTTCACTGATGGGAAAAAGGGGCCTCGTTCCTTATCTAGGGTTCCTTAGGTCAACGTCCCGACTGTAGCAGGAGTGTTCGAGAAAAAGGGACAGGGGGAAGAACAGCAACGAGTCCGACATAATGCGCCCATGACATGTTATAATTCCCTGCAGCGCCAGGGTGTTATCAACCGTGTGCGTCGTCGCGCGAAGAATGCATCATCCCGCTTTCACAACCGTTCACTGCTATCGGGGGCGGACAGAACCCCCAACAGTGACACGTCGATTAGTGAATTGTCCATTTTCGGCTCCCGAGAGGGCGCCGCGGCCGCTATTTTCCAGGCTTGCGCCCGCCAGGTTTGGGCGTCAGGTCGTTTTCGCTAAACCAACGTTTTGCTAAGGGGAGGTCTGTCCATCCCCGGTGCTAGTTGTTCTCATCGACCGTGTGATGCCATAAGTTGTTGTCCAGACATATTGTACCAACATTGGTCGGACATCCCTAGCGCCATGGTGTCTCGAAGAGCCTTCACAACCCTCTACGCATGTGCGTATGAGCTTGTCTCCGTTGGCGCCAGAAACTAGCGCAAATTGGCGTATCTCGCGCTCTCTCTCTCTCTCTCTTTCTCTCTGTTTCTCTCTCTCTCTCTTTCTCTCTCTCTCTCTCTCTCGCTTTTTTTTTTCTCTCTCTCTCTCTCTCTCTCTCTCTCTCTCTATGTCGCCAACTCTCTCTCTCTCTCTCGCTCTCTCTCTCTCTCTTTCTATATAACTATATCCGTGCATGCGTGCATATACACATACATGTCGGCGGTGCCTGGTGCGGGGCGACCCCCCCCCAGTAATCTGGGTTTCGAGCTGGCGCCATTCCCGGTGCGAGCCTGCACGAACCCCCCCGGTAAACACGACCTCCTCTGGTAGGCTGCACGACGCCCCCCGGTAAGGACGCAACCCCTCCGTAAGCGGCGTGCTCCCGGCACGCGCGAACCCCAGCCCCGACGCGCGAATCTTACCAGGACGGGCCGGAACACGGCGGCGGCATTGCATCCCAGGGCCGTGCCGGAACACGGCGGCACTGCTCTTCTCTACGCGGCCGTGCCGTCGACCCCCCACAGCGGCTCTTGGGAGTTGCGCCGCAGCCTCTCGTATTGTGGCCACGAGCCCAGCAGTGCGAACAACAGGAATGCCAGTTCCTCCTCCTGCTCGTCGAGGCGAAAGTCGACAGAGGAGGAGGAAGGAAGAAAGGCGAGGCGACGCAAACAAAGGCGAGCAGACGCGAATAGAGAACACAAGGCGAGCACACGCCACACTTCGACAGGGAGCCACCCTTCCCAACCGCCCCCCTGCCCCCCCCCCAACCCACCCCCCACTCCCACCCCCCCACTCCCACAGGGGGGGGGGGAGCCCAGGTAGACGCAGTGCGGCCTGCACGAACCCCCCCGGTAAAGCGACAGGGGAGGACCCAATGCGGCCTGCACGACCCCCCCCGGTAAAGCGGCAAGGGGGGGGGTGTTCTAAGCCTCTGGCGGCACCCGGTGCGGGCTGCACGAACCCCCCCGGTGGTGCTGGGGGGGGGGTTCGTGCCACGGCGCACCGCCAACATACATATACTCTTTGTATATGTATAGCTGTGTGTCCGTCCCTCTCTCGCGTTCGCTCACTGTGTGTCTCTCTTTCTCTCCCTCTCTCTCTATCTCTCCCCTCCTTCTCCTTTACATATGTATAGATGATTTTCTCTTTGCGACTCACTGGCGCATCGATATTATCATCCTCCATCGTCTTCGCTTATTCGGAATTCCAGGTTGGGCCCTCGTCGCCACAGCTGGATTCGCATCGGAATTGCTGTCATAATGCACCCCGAGGGAGGTTCGGAATGAAGCGGTATCAGTATTTGTTTTTCCCCAATGGCAGACTCCGTGGGCCAGGCTCCAATATGATTCGGGTCCGATATACTTCCCCTAAAGTGCCATGAAAGGAACGATCCGATCCGCGATTTCACGACAACGTGTAGAAAACGCAAATGATGTGGGCAAATGGGGCCCCAACGGTTCACTGCTTCTGATCATCAAGTCTCTTTGCCCTTACTCCTCGGTGCTATGGCCGCTTCTGGAGTTGCCAAGAGGCACCCCACGGGCACATTCGACGACGCCGACGCGTTCAGCCTCTGCAGAATACCGGTGCGCATTCCTCCGTCTTTCCACAGAAAGCGGGAGAGGTGCAGACGGAGAGACGGGCATATCGCAAGAGCGATGTGATGAGGTTCCGAGGGAGAAAGAGGGAGAGAGAGGGAGAGAAGCAGGGAAGGAAAGGACGGAGAGAGGAGGAGGAGGAGGAAGAGGAGGAGGAGGAGGAGGAGGAGGAGGAGGAGGAGGAGGAGGAGGAGGGATCGAGAGAGACAGAGAGAGCGGGAGAAAGAGAGAGAGAGAGAGAGAGAAAGCCAGAGAGGGAGAGAGAGCGACAATAACAACAATGAAAACAACAACAACAACAACCACGACAACAATCATTTTCAGATTGTTCGTGTTTATGAGTTCGCGTGCCATTCATCACGTAGATCCCAAACCCTCGATACCCGCCCTCTTCGCCTTTTATCGCACAGGGGGTATAACTTTCTTACCTGCCAAGTGTGTGTCGTGCAGCCCTTAAGGCAGGGGAAGAGGGGACGGATGGAAGGAAAGGGACAAGGGGCAAGCGGGTTGCTGAAGCGTGAGTCCTGCATGAATCGCGAGGGAGTCTCGAGCGATAGCACGATTCCCAAATTATCCCAGTGCGACCCTACCTAGGAGTTGGAGCCCCTAGGAAAGCAGCATTAGTAGTAACAGTAAAGCTAAGCTAAAGCTAAGAAACAGCGAAGCTAAAGCTCAGCTAAAGCTAAGTTAAAGCTAAGCTAAGGCTAAGCTAAGGCTAAGCTAAGGCTAAGCTAAAGCTAAGCTAAAACTAAGCTAACGCTAAGCTAGAGCTAAGCTAAAGCCAAGCTAGAGCTAAGCTGAAGCTAAGCTAAAGCTAAGCTGAAGCTAAGCTGAAACCAAGCTAAAGCTAAGCTGAAGCTAAGCTAGAGCTAAGCTAAAGCAGCTAAGCTGAAGCTAAGCTGACGCTAAGCTAAAGCTAAGCTGAAGCTAAGCTAAAGCTAAGCTAGAGCTAAACTAAAGCTAAGCTAGAGCTAAGCTGAAGCTAAGCTAGAGCTAAGCTGAAGCTAAGCTAACGCTAAGCTAGAGCTAAGCTAAAGCTAAGCTAAAGCTAAGTTAGAGCTAAAGCTAAACTAGAGCTAAGCTGAAGCTAAGCTGAAGCTAAGCTAGAGCTAAGCAAAGCTAAGCTAGAGCTAAGCTGAAGCTAAGCTGAAGCTAAGCTAAAGCTAACTTAAAGCTAAGCTGAAGCTAAGCTAAAGCTAAGCTAAAGCTAAGCTAAAACTAAGCTAAAGCTAAGCTCAAGCTAAGCTAAAGCTAAGCTGAAGCTAAGCTAAGCTGGGTGAACCCAGGGGGCGCAACTGGGGGAACCGCGGGGCGGGGACTGGGGGAACCGCCCGGGGCGCTTTCCACTGCCCGGCCCCTTTAAGCTAGAGAGTAAGAACCCTTCTAGGCAGAGCCTACGTAGGGAATAAAACGTGAGGAAATCCACAGCGAGAGCATGATTCCAGAGTGTCGAGGGTGTGGCGTTTCAATAGAATGCGAAGAGGTCCCACGCGAGAGCGCGATTCCTGTATAATTTGTGAGGAAGTCCCGCGCGAGAGCGCGATATGGGAATACATTGTGAGGAAGGATAAAGGTGGGAGCCGCTGTTGCGGTAAACCAGGGCCGAACAATACAGGTCGGTGACACATCGGCGTGCGAGCGCTGGGAGAAGCATTTCCATTTGAAAAATACGATGGTTACCGAAGGTGGGGGACCAACAACAGTTATGTTTTAGGAAAGTGAACTCAAGACCAATAACAACAACAGCAACAACACCAACAACAACCAGTTTAAGACTGTTCGCTCCTATCTGCTCGCGTGCCACTCAAAACGTATATCCCAAACCGTCGGTACCCGCCCTTTTCGTCTTCGATCGTACCCCCTTGGGGGTATATCTTCCTTACCTGCCACATGCATGTCGTGCTGCCGCTAAAACAGGGGAAGAAAGGACGGATAGAGTCGGCCCGCATTAGTAGGTGGGCCCTGCCAAATCAAGGGTACCTTTCGGTCCTGTGTCTCGCGACCCGTGCCTCCTGTATTCCCATGGCAACGTGGCCCCCAGAGGGGTCTTTTGTCCTCTCGCGTGGCTTGTCCAATGAGGTCCGCCTGTAGAAGGGGGAGGGGGAAGGATGGAACACGAGAGAAATCAGCAGGAGGAGGGCCAGGAGCAGAGAACACGTGGCAGAACCAGCCGGGCAGACCGGCAGACCCTGGCGGGCGCGTCGGGAAGGCGGGCCCGGGCGGCCAGGTCGAGCAGGCCGGCTGCTGAAGCGTGAGCACTGCATGGATCGCCGAAGAAAAAATCTCGAGCGACAGCGCGATCCCCACGTAGATCGCGAGAGAAGCCAAAGCGAGAGCGTGATTCTGGAGTGTCAAGGGCGCGGCGTCGGAATAAATCGGGAATCAGTCCCACGCGAGATCGCGATTCCTGCACTGATTGTGAGGAGTCCCCTCTTATCTGCTCGCGTATCACTCAAAATGTATACCTTCAACCCTCGATACCTGCCTTCGTCTTCGATCATACCCCCTTCGGGGCATACTTACGCGGGCCGAACGATTTTCCTCTTGACCCCGCCCGCGATGTCGGAAGCGCCGCGTCGTTCAAGTGAACGGATGTATGTCGCGTTCGCGTCGAATTGGGGCGTGCCACATGTTACAGGACCCGTCCCCCTCTCTCTTCCTCTCCCCTCCCCTTGCCTCTTCCCTCTCCCCCTCCCTTCACCCTGGAAACGCCCTGCCTCTGTAGAATCATAGCATTGGTCTATAGAGCCACAGCTCCGTGGATATCACGATGCTTCACGTGAAGTGCCACGTGGATCAAATTTCCGGCGGGTCATATAGCATCGGTGCAGTCCAGCAAGGCAAATGGACACATTGGTTTTTCACACGGGAAATTGGATCCGCGCAGCACAAAAATAGGATCCGCGAAATTGTTGCATTCCCGACAAAAATAAATGTGGATCCATTGGCGTTGTCAGTCCCAAGAGGAATAAACGTTCAGCATGAGATGAATGATTTGGCGCACCTCCCGCACTTGCATACAGGGGCGGCGTAGTTGCACACAGGGTCGGCGGTGGCGGGGCGAAAGAGTGGCAGGTGTTGGTGGGGGAGACGCACGTCCAAGTCCCGTTAAGGACTTGGCACACGCCCCGCACTGACACGCAGGGGCGACGCATTTGCACGCAGGGGCGGCGACGGCGGGGCGAAAGAGTGACAAATGTTGGTGGGAGAAACGAAGTTCCAAATCCGGCGACGGATTTGGCACACTTCCCGCACTTGCACGCAAGGGCGGCGCATTTGCACGCAGGGGCGGCGGTGGCGGGGCAACAGGTTAGCAGGTGTTGGTTGGAGAGACGCAATATCAAATCTTAACTTGGCACACACACACACACACGCACAGCGCACTTGCACGAAGGGGCGGCGCAATCGCACGCAGGGGCGGCGGCGCCAGGGCAAAATAGTGGCAGGTGCTGGTGGCGGAGACGCAGGTCCAAATCCCGCGAAGGATTTCGCATACCCCCCGCTGTTGCATGCAGGGGCGGCGCACCTGCACACAGGGGCGACCGTGGCCGGGCGAAAGAGCGGCAGGAGTTGGCGGGGGAGACGCAGCTCCAAATCCCGCTTACGCGGGCCGGAGTATTTTCGTCTTGGTCCTGAGATGTCAGAAGCGCCGTGTTGTTTCAGTGAACGGATGCATGCTGCGTTCGTTTTCAACCGGGGCGTGCCACGTGTGCGGGAATTGGCCGGGCCCGCTGTGGCGTTCAAACAACCGTATTTTGTGGGAGGAGCTGGTGTGATGGCCACGCCCGCTGTGGCGCTCGAGCGCCCACATGGAAAAAGGAAGGTTTAGGGGAGGTGGCTGGGCCCGATGTGGCACTCGAGTTTCCGACCTTGACATTTTGTTTGTGTTCGTCCTCGTCGTCTTCCTTTTTCCTTTCTTTTTCCTCCTCCTCCTCCTCCTCCTCCTCCTCCTCCTCCTCTGTTTCCTCTTCCTACTCGTCCTCCCCCCCTCCCTCCTCCCGCCTTCTCCCCATTTGTGCCTTCTCCCTCCGCCTCCTCTGCCTCCTCCTCCTCCTCTTTCTCCTCCTCCTCTTTCTCCTCCTCCTCTTCCTCTGTCTCTATCTCTGTTTCTGTCTCCTCTTCCTCCTCCTCCTCCTCCTCCTCCTCCTCCTCCTCCTCCTCCTCATCTCTTTGCTCCTCCTCCTCTTTTTCCTCTTCCTCACAATCCCAATTCCCCACCCTGAAGACTCACAGGTAGAAGCTGCCTCAAGCGAAAGTGCTATGATGATTGTACGGCTGAGTGCAAGCAGGAAATGTAAGATGTGCAGCACAGAAATATTATGTTGGCATAGCGGCAAATCTTGGGCTGCAGCCAAGGTTTGTTCGGTTCACCCTAAATATCCATGGCCTCGGGACCTTCGTGTTGTCTGTAATCTCTTTTCGGCGTTAGCACGAATCCGTGCACCAGTAGGTTGGCGCAGTAATCTTGACTGGCCTGTATCGGTTAAAGCAATTTGGCATGACAAACAGAACAGGTAGCGACGTGAAGTGGCGTAAGAGGTACAGAACAAGGGATAGCTGCGTCCACCTTCCCTCTACTCCTCTGAACGGTCCCCCCATCACTCCTCCAACACCAAGTCCTGCCCTCAGTGTGATCAGAACTTCGCGTAGCACCAGAATCTTAAATGCTGCCAACCCAAGAGATCAACGATTGAAGCAGCCGATCTGAAGTCAAAAGCAGTATCTAGAACTGCTTAACGTGCCAGAAGAAATGGAGGCGGAGTGGACCGAGGAGCGGGGCTATTTTCAACCTCTATTCGTCTCGGGCGCTGCTGCGCTCTGGCATACACCGCAACATCAAGGTGCTCCTCCTCCTCCTCCCTCGACTGATCCTCTCCGCCCCCAAAACCTTCTTCGCCACTCCCTGACGCGCCAAATGTGCGCCAAGGCCCATAGAGAGGACACTCGTGCGTACCACGCATGTGAACGATGATCAATGGGGAGACGTACAAGAAAGGAAGCGGAGAGACGTGGCCGGAAGAACTCGGCAGTGGCCCCAGGCCCGGGGCCAATTCGGTCCACCAGCAAACATCATTTTCTTCCGCATCCTCCTCCTCCTCCTCCTCCTCTTCTCTATCCTCCTCCTCCTCCTCCTCTACCTCCTCCTCCCCCGTTTCCTCCTCCTCCTCCTCCTCGTCCTCCTCCTCCTCCTCCTCCTTCTCCTCCCCCTCCGCCTCCGCCTCCCCCTCCGCCTCCCCCTCCTGCTCCTGCTGCTGCTCCTCCTCCTCCTCCCCCTCCTCCTCCATCCTCCTCCTCCTCCTCCTCCTCCTCCTCCTCCTCCTCCTCCCTCCTCCTCCTCCTCCTCATCCTCCTCCTCCTCCTCCTCCCCCCTCCCTCCTCCTCCTCCTCCTCCTCCTCCTCCTCCTCCTCCTCCTCCTCCTCCTCCTCCTCCCCCTTTTTCCTCCTCCTTTTCCTCCTCCTCCTCCTCCTCCTCGTCATCATCATCATCATCATCATCATCATCATCATCATCATCATCATCATCATCATCATCATCATCATCATCATCATCATCATCATCATCATCTCATCATCATCATCATCATCATCATCGTCGTCGTCGTCGTCCGTCGTCGTCCGTCGTCGTCGTCGTCGTCGTCGTCGTCGTCGTCGGTCGTCGTCGTCGTCGTCGTCGTCGTCGTCGTCGTCGGTCATCATCATCATCATCATCATCATCATCATCATCATCATCATCATCATCATCCTTACTCCCCTTCACCCCTTTACTCCTCCCCCTCCTCCTCCTCCTCCTCCTCCTCCTCCTCGTCCTCGTCCTACTCCTCCTAGTCCTCCTACTCCTCCTACTCCTCCTCCTACTCCTATTCCTATCCTTGTTCCTTATTAGAATATACCCCCACCTACGTCGTATTCTGGTTGATAGCGGCCCAATCCGGGACCTCCCATCCGTATTGTAAAACATCAATACAAAGTGGCCGTTTTTCTTGTCAACATCGTCTTTCTTGTCGTCGACGATGCGAAAAGCGTGGCAGGAATGGGACGCGGCGCACATCGCGCGCAGCAGTCAATCTGGGCCCGCCCATCCGTATTGTAAAAAAACAATACAAAGTCTTCGTTGTTTCATCTCAGCATGGCCTGCCTTGTCGCCGACGGTGCGAAATATGTGGCAGCAGTGGGACGCGGCGCACATATGGGACGCGGCGCACATCGCGCGCGGCCGTCGATCCGGGCCCGCCCATCCTGACTGTAAAAAATCAGTACAAAGTCTTCGTTTTTTTTCCTCTCAGCATGGCCTGCCATGTCGCCGACGGTGCGAAATATGTGGCAGGAATGGGACGCGGCGCGCATCGCGCGCGGACGTCCATGCGGGCTGCAGGCCCTCACACCCTGATTGTAAAAACAATACAGAGTTGCCGTTTTTTTTCAACATGGCCTGTCTTGTCGTCGACGATGCGAAATGCGTGGCAGGAATGGGGCGCGGCGCACATCGCGCGCGGATTTCTGGGGCAACCCCAAGGCGGGAGGGGCCGCCTTACTTGCAGAAGCAATGCCATGCTGACTTTCGCTTGCCCACATAGCTGTTCTTGTCGTCCACCCCGCAACAGCGCATGGCAAGAATTGGGCGCGGCACACACCCCCCCCGCTCGAAGTGAATGAAATGACATTCTCGCTTGGGCGCCGAGCGAAATTTTCTCAAAGTTGCGCTCCCGCTTTGGCTCGGCGCACGTTTTTAGCTCGCCAATTCATTGGGCGCCGGGGCGTTCCAGGAGGCCCTGGGGTGACGAATGCCTGGGAGGTTTTTGTTTGTTCAGGCTCTTGGAGCGGCTTCTTGGCGCTACGGCCGTCTGGAGGCCATCTTGGGCGTTTTGGAACGATCTTTCGGCGACTCAGAGCTACTACTACTACTACTACTACTACTACTACTACTACTACTACTACTACTACTACTACTACTACTACTACTACTACTACACTACTACTACTACTACTACTACTACTACTACTACTACTACTACTACTACTACTACTACTACTACTACTACTACTACTACTACTACTACTACTACTACCTACTACTACTACTACTACTACTACTACTACTACTACTACTACTACTACTACTACTACTACTACTACTACTACTACTACTACTACTACTACTACTACTAACTACTAACTACTACTACTACTACTACTACTACTACTACTACTACTACTACTACTACTACTACTACTACTACTACTACTACTACTACTACTACTACTACTACTACTACTACTACTACTACTACTACTACTACTACACGACTACTACTACTACTACGACTACTTCTACTACTACTACTACTACTACTACTACTACTACTACTACTACTACTACTACTACTACTACTACTACCCACTACTACTACCACTACTACTACTACTACTACTACTACTACTACTACTACTACTACTACTACTACTACTACTACTACCTACCACTACACTACACCACTACTACTACTACTACTACTACTACTACTACTACTACTACTACTACTACTACTACTACTACTACTACTACTACTACTACTACTACCACTACTACCACTACTACCACTACTACCACTACGCGCCAGCACCCTGTTGCGCCAGCATTCTTTCTTATGTTGTGGGAGGGTGGAACGTGCCCGTTGTTCCTTTCAACATGGCCAGTCTTGTCGTCGACGTTGCGAAATTCGTGGCGGGAATGGGACGCGGCGCACATCCCGCGCGGACGTCAATGTGGTGTCCTGGGGTATCCTCCACTCGCACTGAAATGCCCGCGCAACCCCCCGTTGTGCCATCACTGTTTCTTATGTTGTGGGAGGGCGGGTGGGAATGGGCATGCCATGCTTGACTCGCTCGAGCTGGCTAGCTTGACTCCTACCCCTACTCCTTCCTCCTCTTCGTAGCCATTTGGGCTCGAGTGAGTCTGCTCACTGTTTACGGACTGCCCCCACTGCGCGGCTGCGCAGGCGCTTGGGCACGCGATGACCAGTCCGCGCTGAGACATCACGGTGCGCCATGGCAATTTCATCGCGCACGTGAGCGATGTGCTGACGGCGGCCAGAAGGAGTTGGCGGAGGACTTGGAGGGCACTCGCAGCGTGAAGTGCCTGAGGGACTTCGAAGGGCTTCCATGTGATGCGCGCGAGGTATTGCAGCTTGGTCGCAAGGCGCCTGGAGAAAACGTTCGGCTGGGATTGGCGAGGCGCGGCTTCAAGGAGTTCACGGGCGACTTCTGCAAATGGCGATCGTGCTGCCGCGCGGCAGTTCATCCAGTTGACGGTGGATTTCCGCGGCGGATTCTCGAAAACCTCCGCGCTCTGGCGAGCGGGCCCTCGGCCAGCGGGGGCTCGTCGGCTTCCGGGGTCGAGGGCGAGCTCGCGGACAGCAAGGGGGATGCCGTGGCGAAGGGGGCCTGCAGATGACCGAGAGCAAGTCAATAAACGAGGTCGCGTGCAACCGCGTCGATGCCAAGCGCGAGGCGGAGGCCAAGCGCGAGCTGAACCACCTGGAGGGCATCCGGCACGAGGCAGCCCGCACGGCGGAGTCCGAGCATCAGTTGGCTAAGCAGGCGCAGAGCATGATGGAGGCAGAGTGCAAGGCGAAGGTCGGGGCCGAGAGCGAGCTGAGCCAGCCGCCTTGAGGGCATGCTGCAGGAGGCAGTGCGCACGGCAGAGGCAGAGCGCAATCTGACGCAACAGTCGCAGAGCATGGCGGAGGCAGTGCGCGAGGCCAAAGTCGAGGTGGAGAGCAAGCTCGTGGAGGCCGAGCGCCCAGCAGAGCATTTCGAGGGCATGCTGCACGAGGCAGAGCGCAAGGCAGAGGCCGAGCGCAAGCTGGCCACCCTGAAGAACTGCGAGTTCGCAGACGAGACAACAACGTCGATTTTTCGGCAGGCAGCCCTCGCGGGCTACGGAGTGGCGCAGCTGTTGAAAGAGGCTGCTGGCTTATGAGGCAGAGTTCTGTGTAGGTGGAGTGCAGTAAGCTTGCGTGAGTTTTTGCCTTCAGAGCAGATTTGTCTCGTAATGTTGCCGTGGGTCCTTCGGCAGTGCAGTCGATGCCGTCGATGCCAGGCTGCTGCCAGCGCGTTTGGGCTAGGGGCCCTGGACGCTGGCGCGCCAGGCGCCCGGCAGTTGCGCGCAACCCTTCGAGGTTAAGCGGCCCATCCCCCGTCTCTCTCTGGCCATCGGCGGGGACGCGACGAGGGATGGGCAGCGCATGTTGGGTTCCCCTCGGCTTTCAATCGATGGAGCCCCCAGGACAGAGAGCAGGCGGATAGGGGTGAGCCCGCTCGTCTTCCAGTCCGGGCGGCGTAAAGGCCCTCTCGGATGGACCCCCTCTGGATGTTTTTTTTCCCCGCTGGACCGTCGGATTATTTCTCTTTTCTTTCTCCCCCAGCGGCGTGCGATCATCCTTCCTCTTCCTTTTTTAGGCTATCACGGCTGAAGGATCTAGCTCGCTGCGTTCTCGAGCGAAGGGGCGAGGCGAAGCGCGAAAGACGCGCGCGACTCGGCGCGCGATGCACCTGGCGGGCGCCGCGGACAACGTGGGAATATAAGGCCGAGACGAGTATAGTAAAAGGAGAGGCGCCCGCCAGGTACTAGAGGTCGGCACTGACCTCAGTAAGGTAAACTTCCACGTCCCCAGATCCATTAACAGCTGGGCCCCATAGTCCTCAGCGGTAGCGCCGCCTCGGCAGGCAAGGCGCCGTAGAAGAAAGATGCGAAGGTAGCGACGCAGAGGTCAGAAGCGAGACTGGGCGCGCAGTCCCGGGGTTGTTGCCCGGGGTTGAAGGTTTACCCCCGAACCGCAAGTGCATCCGCCCCGACCCCCGCGCATCGCCGCCGCCGCCAACCCGCCCCCGACAGCCCCCAAGGTGCGGAGCGGGTAAGCGGCGCAGCGGTTGGCCCAGCGGGCTGGCCTAGCACAGCCTGCGATACAGCCTGCACGTGCTTGGACAGCTGAGGCTGTGGGGCGTGTTTTTTTTTGTGGGTTTCTCCCTCTCCGCGACGTAGAACATGTCGCGCCGCTGGCGGTCTGGCGAGCACTTAGAAGTGCGTTGCCTCCAGTAGCATGCGCGTTGCGGTGCCCCCCATCGCGGGCAGATCGCTCGCGCGCCCTCTCAGCCGTGCCAAAAAATACAATTACTGGGCTGCTACCCTTAGTCAGAGAGCTCCCCCCGAACCCCCAGGCGCACCAGACCCCCGCCGACCGCCCCCGAAGTCTGTGCGAGACAGGCGGCGCGCAGTGGCTGGCCCTGGGGGCTGCCCGGCACAGCCTGCGGCACAGGCTTGCACGAGCGCGCGGACAGCTGGGGCCGCGGGGCATTCAGGACGCAATGTAGAAAGGAACGCTTGGCATTACAATCCTCAAAATGTGGCCGGCGCAGCGTGGGCTGGCCTATGCGCGAAGCTGACAGTGCGCTGAGTACCCTGTCAGGCAGAGTGCGCGGTTGTAGGTAGCAGTCGCGCTGAGGTCTTTCCCTCGTGGGAATATTGCTCACGCGTCCTATCTGCGGCGCAAAAAGCCAGTCAGCGTGCACGTCTTGGGCGGTTGCCCTTATGATGCGATGAAGGTCCGCTAGAGGCGACGGGTGCCATGTTGAGCAAGCAGCAACGACGGGAGAGAGGTGAGGGAGTAGGGGCCGTGAGCAACCGAAGGAGAAGAGAGCCGATGCCCTATGCATCGGGGGTCTGCCGCCCACAGCAGCCGGCGGGGCGCGGCCCCTCGGGGGGGGGGCAAGGGTCCAAGCTAAATCGCTCGGCAAGGTCAACGAGCACGTTGAAACAATGGGTGCGGAAGGTGAAGGCAATGCAATGACGAAGACGACAGCAGGAGTGGAATGTGGCGGACGCATGCGAAGAGAGGCTGGTTGCTGCCAGCGGCACTAGAACATGCTACGACAAGAGAGCATGCAAAACGAAGCGGGGTCGCCTCCTGCAAGCCAGGGGATCCCAACAGCCTAGGCTGGCAATTCTTGCGTTGCTACCCGGGGTTGTTATGGTTTACCCCAAACCAGCTGGATCAGTCTTTAGGCTGACACAGCGTTGGCTGGCCTGGTGGAAGCAAGTCTTGGCAATTCGTTGGCTGCTGTTGTTGGTCTGGAAAAGTAGATCTCGGCTTGAATGGGGGGGGGTCGCTGCTCCGACGCATCCACGTCCCCCACTTCGTCCCGTCCAAACTGTCAACGATCCCTCCCGCAGCAAGAATGACAGCGTAAAGTATGTGGGATAACAAGCAAGCGGAGGTGGACATGGTTGGATTGTTGATCGGTAGCCCACAGTGGGAGTGCCAACTCCCCTATTGCCGCGCCAAAATGGCTGTCGCCCAACTGGAGGTGTAGAAGGGAGGTAGTGGTCCATGCAGACGGTTTTGACTGAAACAAGAAAATGGAGCAGTAGAGGGATGCCAGCGCAATTAGGACATTGAGTGGGAGTGGCATGTGCGATGCCTCCTGCATCCTTTGTCGCCAGCGCGTTTGCCCGTCGACCGTGAGGCGGGGAGGAGATCAGTAGTCGATGCTCCGCTGTAGTAGGCGTGCGGGTGGTAGTTCTGGTCGATGTGGTTTATTGTTGCGTGCCTCCCGTGCGCTCGCGGTATGCTGTGTATCGGGTAGGCTGCCTTGTTGATGTCGTAGTCGTAGCTCTGCGCCTTAAGTTCGGGCGGTGCCTTGTACAGACGTAGCATTGGCTTGTGCGGTGGTTCCGTATAAGGTTCTTGTGGGAGGCAGTTGTTGTGCACATTGGCGAGGTTTTGTTTGTGGCGTGTCTGGAGCGAGCGGAAGAAGGTCGGGTCGCCTTTGACGTGTGCGAAAATCATTGCGGTTGTGGATGATGTTGCGGTGCTCGTCAATCCTCACGTGGACAGTGTGGACGGCAGGGACACGGCTTACGCGGATTGGGACGTAGGCGTGTAATGCGGCGTAGGTTTGGGGCGCCAGGGAGCGCAGAGGGGTGGTGTCTTGGCCGCGAGGGTGGGAGGTGGTAGCGATTTTTTGCAGGCGGTGTGTCTGTGGTCGGCGGTGATGTTGGCGGCGCCGTGGGTGTGGTCTGGGGTGTGGGTGTCGGGTTGTTTGTGATGTTTGGTGATGGGGATCGGGTAGGTGCCTGTGGTTTTGTAAAGTGTGTGGTGGGTAGTGGTGGTGTTTTCTTAGGAGGTGGTGTCGGTTTGGTCGTCCGTATTGTGGGCGGTGCCGTTGGTCTGTCTGTGGTCTCGGTTGCGTCGGTTGGAGTGCGTGTGAAGTAAGGTGGGTGTTTGTTTTTGTGGGCAGTGGGGTGTTCTTGGCTGGTGCCGGTGATGTTGATGGTGCTGGTCGGTCGTTGGTTGTGTTTGTTGTTGTCGTTGTGATTTTTTCGCTTGTGCTGTCGGTGTCGGTCGGTGGCGTGGGTCTGGTGATGTTGGGGGCGATGGTCGGGTTGCAAGTGCGTCGTAGAAGCGCGGTAGCGTCGCGTATGTTGACTGCCCAGTCGGATTGCATCTTGTTGTCGTCGTTGTTCTGCCCTCCTCCTCTATGTCCTCCTCCTCCTCCTTCTCCCCCTCCTCTTTCTCCCCCTCCTCCTCCTCCCCCTCCCCTCTTCCTCCTTTTCCTCCTCCTCCTCATCCTCGTCCTCCTCCTTCTCCCCTTTCTCCTCCTTCTCCCCCTTCTCCTCCTCCTTCTCCCCCTCATCCTCCTCCTCATCCTCCTCATCATCCTCCTCGTCTTCCTCCTCATCCTCATCATCCTCCCTTTTCCCTCCTCCCTCCTCCTTCCCCCCCTCCTCCTTCCTCATGTGTCCTCTTCTATCCCCCTCCCACCTGCGTCCCCCTCTCTCAGCCCCTCTTGTCACGTCGCCTCCTCCATCCTCCTTCTCTTCACCCTGGGAGAACCCTTTTCCCCTAGAGTCACAGCGATGGTATGCAGAACCACAGCTCCGTGGATAGCATGATGCCTCATGCGCAGTCCAGGATATATGTATATCCTGGACTGCGCATGCGGCATCATATTGTTCCAGCTGAGTAAACGGCTGCAGTAGTTTTCCGCGCACACACACACACGCACGCACGCACGCACGCACGCACACACACACACACACACACACACACACACACACACACACACACTCACACACACTCACACACACTCATACACACTCACACACACAGACACAAACACACACACGGGAAACGAAATCTCCGCAACACAGAAGTCTGACGAACGAAATTCTTGCACACCCAAGAAGGGGATCAAGTTGGATCCATTGGTATTGACAGATTTTGATTTCAAAAGAAAGAACTCTCGGCAAGGTGATGTATATACGGTCGGACCGAGATCGGGTCGGGGAGGGTACCCTCATGCTCGTCGTCTTTGTTGGATGTTCTTGTGCATCCGGGGGGAGGGTACCCTCGAATGTTCTTCAGTTCGGTGTCTTCGTTAACTCGCTCTGGTAAGGCTGGGGTTCGGGTGCATGATTCGGCTATGTGCGTCCGCGGAGTCGGCAGGGCTGTTCCGCGCTCTTCGGTTCCAATGGCGAGGTGCGGCTTTTGGCAACCTCACGCTCGTTGGTGATGGCGGCGCGGAGGCAATCACCAGCCGCAGGTCGACCCTGCCAAATCAAGGGCAAGTTTGTGCCCTGTGCTTCGCGACCCGTACCGTCTGCACTCCATCGGCGATGTGGCCTTTGGGAGGGTCTTGAGTCCTCTCGCGCGGCCCCTCCCGCGTCCACAGAGAGGGGGGGATGACTGGGAGGGATGGGTATCACGGCTGGCGCCATGAAGTCTCCCTCGATTTCGTGGCCACCTCTTCTCACACCTCTGGCCCTTCCTTCAGCCAGGAGGAAAAAAAACGCACAGACACGCTTAATCGTCGACTCCCCAGAAAGTGTGGGAACATATGGAAGGGGGGGGAATACAAAGACCCAGAACATGTAGGAAAATATGGGGAATCCTGTTATCGTGTCTATCTACTTGCGCGTCCCAGGGCCCCTTCAGCAGGCCGCGCACGTGCCTCGGGCCATGTTGTGCGAGCCCCAATATTGGACGCCCCCCTCTTGGACCTCCTCCTCCTCCTCCTCCTCCTCCTCCTCCTCCTCCTCCTCGCCAAGCTCCAGCCGCGCTCTGCTTTCTCGGCGCATCGTGCTGGCAAAAACCACGGCGCCGGGCTTTTAGGTTTCGCAGCAGGGGGAGGGGGGGCAGCGAGGGAGGGGGAGGGGGCCGCCGCCGCTGACTCTGCAGTAGAGAAGCTTATGAAATAGTCAGTTCCCCGGCTATAGCGAATACTGTCGGGTTGATCACACACCCCGGTCCACAGACTTCCTGCACTGCTTCGGTGCGGGAAGCCCCAGAAACAAACGTTCACACGACGCGGAACTGTCAAACAGAATTGTCTAACAGATTGTCGGCTCGCCTCGTGTACGTTCACACGATGCGGTCCAGGTCAGAAGGTCGGCTGACAAATAACTACCGCCACCGCAAAGGTCGGTTTCCTGGCTATTCCAGGGGTTCTAGACGGATTTCGGCTATTCCAGGAGCTCTAGTTCCAGAGTTCTGGCCTGCCCTTCCGTTCTCGGCGGGCCGAGCTACTGGCAGCGCGCCGCCAGCTCGCACCTCTTCGAGGTCTCCGAGCTTTAATTTCTAGCCCGCGGATCGGCCGAAAACGGCCGGTATTTCAGGCAACCTTTTGGGGCCGAAAAGGTTGCCTGGAATACCTGGGTGTTTTTTCCGCATGGGATGTGAAAGCGAGCATCTATCTCAGGAGTTTTCCTTGCCGCGTGGGGCGCGGCTCCCTACGGCTTCTGTTTTCCTGGCCTGCCTTTCCGTTCTCGTCTATGGCGCTGTTACTGCCTGTTCTCGCCGCCGTTGGCCCCTGTCCCCGTGCGGGGATGGAGGCCACGAGCATGTGGCCGCTGCGTCGTCCGCTTCGCTTGAGGCCCGAGGACTCCAAAGAACCCTAGAGTGCCCGCTAGCCCCCGAGAAAAAAAAAACTCATGCGTTCCTGATCATTAATCTGCGAGGGAGACGCGGGAGGGGAGGAGAGGGGAGGGAGAATTTCCCTTCCCCGCTCCCCACTCCCCCGCCCCTCCCCTCCCTCGGGTTGCAACTCCTGGGAGGTTGAATTCAGCGTCTGCGCTGTTATATCCGTGGTCGAAAACCTGTCTGATACCGTTCTATCGCGCCCAATCCGGCCTAATCCCGTTGAGTCATGGGCGCAATCTGGGCCAATCAGCGCGGTGGCCCCAACATCCGGCTTGGTTGCCCTCGAGCGTTCTTGCGAAGCCCCCCCGAAAGCTGCCTCCTGACGCCCCCCGCGCGTCGGCTGGTGCCCCCCCCGGCGCGGCCGGCCGCCCAGCTGAGGGAAGAGCACGGCAGACACGCCCCTGCCTTGCACTCTGTATCGCTCGGACGCGTGCACTTTCTCTCGGCGGGGATTATTAAGGAGCATCCTGGATCATCCTGCGAGAAAGCCGCGCACGAAACCGAAAAAAGCACAGGGAGTGGACGTCCGAGCGATGGCCAGTGCAGCGTGCGAGCTGCCGCGTCCCAGGCCCCAGGCCAGGCTGCCTGCCGCTTGCTTTGGACGCCCTCAGGATCCGCCGACGTCCGCCCCGACGCCGGCTCCGACACTAGCTCCGACGACGTCGTCGCCCATCAGCGCAACGGGCGACCCGCACATGACCTCGGTAACCGGCGCCAAGTTCGACATTGTGCGGACAGGCCCGGGGGGGTTGGGTCCTCCTCCTCCTCCTCCTCCTCTTCCTCCTCCTCCTCCTCCTCCTCCTCCTCCTCCTCCTCCTCCTCCTCCTCCTCCTCCTCCCCCTCCCTCTCCTCGTTGTTCTCCTCCTCCTTCTCCTTCTTCTCCTCCTCCTCCTCCTCCTCCTCCTCCTCCTCCTCCTCCTCCTCCTCGCGAAATGGGGCTGTTGCGCCCACTCCCGCCTCCTCTCGGCGGCGACGAGGAGGGCGAATGGCCCAGGGGCGGGCAATTCGCCAGGGAGCCTCGCCGAAGGCATGGGCCATCGGCGCGCCTGGATAGAGTTCCCCCCGGTTGGTTAGTTATTCGCCCCTGTCGACGCCTCCGATCCTCCTCCTCCTCCTCCTCCTCCTCCTCCTCCTCCTCCTCCTCCTCCTCCTCCTCCTCCTCCTCCTCAGCAGCGACCCAAGACGCAGGCGATGTGGTTCTGGAGTTGCTCTCATTCGGAGAGCCGAGGATGGCTCCTGGGAGCCCGCCTCGGGTGTTTCGTCCCCCCTCCTGGGGCCGCGGCAGACTGTGTCGCGCGCGGAGATAGCTGCGCTCGCCATCGCTCTGGAAGAAACCACGGGACCCATCATTTATGTCATTGATTGCCAGCCAGTCCTGGATGGTTGGAGAGCGGGTCGTGCCCACGGCAAGTTAGGCCCGAATCTGGACGTGTGGTTCCGGGTGGCGGTGGCGTTGCGGAATCGGGGGGAGGCTGAAGTACAGGTCGTGTGGACGGCTGCCCATCTTGAGGACTCTGGCAAGGCTCTCAGTGCGTGGCAAGTCTTCCTCACTGCTGGCAACATGTGCGCGGATGAGCTGGCGGGGAGAGCGGCGGACGAGGCCTTGTTCCAATATACTCGTCAGCCTGCCCCCAGCACTGACATCTATGATTGCATCGCCCACCTTGTCAGGCGCAGGGCCAGACGTGCGTTGATATGCTCACTCCAGGTTGACCCCTGGCAAGCTACCAGGCTCGCCAAAGTGCGGGTACCCCCCCCCTCCAGGAAGGCCGTTGCCCTGAGGGACACCTCGCATGATTGCGAGCAGGTGGGGAACAGGTGGCGTTGTAGAGTGTGCTGTCAGATTGTGGCCTCCACCCAGCTTCTCAAGTTTTGTGCCCAGTCTTGTCCTGGTCTGGCCCCTGAGGTCCGAGGCCAGAAGTCGGAGTGGAGCCAATTTGTGTTGAGAACTGGTGAGATTTTGATAGGGGCCACCTCGGCCCACTCGTCCCACAAAATCTTCTACTGGCCTGAGTTTTCCTTGCTTTTTTGTGTTTCTTGCGGGCTCACCGCCACTGTGGATGGTAGGTGGCTCGCAAGACCTTGCCAGGAGCCCTCCCCCAAAGGAGCCCAGAACCTTGACAGGATCCGTCGAGGCATTTTTCCCTCGCACAGGGGACCCCCGAAGGCTGTGCTGCTGGCCTGCGCGCGGCGGGAAGCTTCGGATGCGGTCCAGCGTGCGAGGGAGGCTCGGGAGGAGGGTAGTATTCTGCTGGGTCACGGTGAGGGGGGTGTGGGTGGAGCGGCCCGTCGACCCACCAGGATCCCTCACCGTGACGGCGGGGACTCATCTTCGGATTAGTCCCCGCCCAACCCGTTTTGTTTTGTGGACGCTTGTCCCTTCATGGTCACTTCTGGTCCTCCTCCTCCTCCTCCTCCTCCTCCTCCTCCTCCTCCTCCTCCTCCTCCTCCTCCTCCTCCTCCTCCTCCTCCTCCTCCCTCCTCCTCCTCTCCTCCTCCTCCTCCTCCTCCTCCTCCTCCTCCTCTCCTCCCTCCTCCTCCTCCTCCTCCTCCGCCTCCTCCTCCTCCTCCTCCTCCTCTCCTCCTCCTCCTCCTCCTCGTCAGCAGCATCAGCAGCAACAGCAGCAGCAGCAGCATCATCATCATCATCATCATCATCATCATCATCATCATCATCATCATCATCATCATCATCATCATCATCATCAGCAGCAGCAGCAGCAGCAGCAGCAGCCTCAGCACCCTCATCATCACCCTCATCACCATCACCCTCATCACCATCATCGCTATCCTCACCATCAGCATGCCTGCCTCGGGCGCAGCGCCTGGGGCCCCTGGGGGCCCTGCTCTCCCTGGGGGGGGGGGAGGCGGCCCTGCCCTCGACGCGAGACGCCATGGCCCGGGCGGTGGCCGCGGGCCGTCCCCTGCGCCGGCGCTGGTCAGTCAGGAGGGGAAGAAACACACAGACACAATGAATCGTCGATTCCCAAGAACATATGGGAAGATATGGGAACTGGGCGGGAGGACAGAAACCCCGAGAATATGGGGACATATGGGGAATCCTGTTATTCGTGTATATTTATTTCTGTGTCCCAGGGCCTCTTCAGTCGGGGCGGCCCTGCGCGGCGAGGTCGAGAGCGGCGCGCCCAGACGGGCCTCGGCGGCCGGCCGCCTGCGACCGCGCCCCCCGCCACTGGAGGCGGCGGCGCCGCCGAGGGCGGTGCGCCAGCGCGCCTCCATCTCCTCCTCCCTCCTCCTCCTCCTCCTCCTCCTCCTCCTCCTCCCCCTCCCTCCTCCTCCTCCTCCTCCTCCTCCTCCTCCTCCTCCTCCTCCTCCTCCTCCTCCTCCTCCTTCTCCTCCTCCTCCTCCTCCTCCTCCTCCTCTTCCTCCGCCTCGAGGTCATCCAGTCCGTCGTCGAGGGCGGCGTCCGCGCGGCGGCCGGGGAGCGGTGCCCGCGGGTCTCGGGGGGCGGGCGCGCGCGGCGGAGCGCCGCCGAGCACGCCCTCGCGGCGGCGGCGTGCCCAATTGCGAGCGAGGGCCTGCCCAGGGCCGGCTCGGCGGGGAAGCAGCTCCGAGGAGGGCGGGGTGGCCAGCGGCAGCGCCGGGGCGGCGGCGGCGGCGCCCGGGGAGGGGGCACCCGCTCAAGGGCTCGGCGGCGGACCCTCGGTGCGCAGGCCCGCGGGGCGCCCCATCGAGCTTGTCGGGGAGCCTCGGAGTCGCTCGGGCGAGTGCATATTTTCTCGGCGAGGACCATCGAGAGGCATCCTGGATCGTCGCGCGGAACATGCACGCACGGAGGCGAGAAATGCACGGGGAGTGGACGTCCGAGCGACGGCAAGGGAGCGCGACGAGCTCGCCGCGGAGCTCCTGGAGACCCGCGCCCTGCTTCGAGGCCGCCGCCTGCGTCGCCGCGGTCGGCGCCGTGCTCGCCGTGTCCAGCGCGGAGCGTGCGCCGCGGGGCCCCTGGCGGCCTGCACCCATGCAGCTCGACTCCGCCACCTATGCCGCCGTCACGGTGAGCCCCAGTAGGGTCTCGCGGTGGCCTCCCGAGTGGCAGCACATCGCACCTCAGCTTGGGGGAGGCAGACCGCCGCCAGCCTCGTCGGCTTCCCGTCGATGCCTCTGGCGCTGCATTGGCCGGGGTCGATCTCCCCTGCCCGCGGCGCCTCGAGCAGGTGGCCCAGCTCGGGGAGACGCAGGCGCCTGCGGCGAGCGCGGCAGCGCAGGGCCGTGCCCCCGGGATGGTGCTCGCGGAGGCCAGGGCGGCTTGGGCGCGCTGCCGCCCCCGCGGTGCCCGCCGTGCAGGCGGGAGGGCGGCGGGCGGTTAGGGCCTCGCCTCGCCTCGCCTGCGCCTCGCCTTGCCGAGCGTTGCCTGCTCGCCTCGGCGCCGCAGGGGGCGGTGCGCGCCGCGCCAGGCGTCGACGCACGAGGAGCGCCTCCTCGCCGCGCGCCCGGCGCTCGGTGAGCTCTGCGTCCGCGCCTGCCCTGTCTTCCGTTTGCAGCTCGGCCCCGCCGCCGCAGGGCGTTGGGCAGAGCGTCGAACACACGCGGTTGCCTTCCTTGGCCTTCCGCCGTCAGCGCTTTGCAGGCCCTTTGCCTCGGGTACGGGTTCCTCCGCCTCGTCCTCCTCCTCCTCCTCCTCGTCCTCCTCCTCCTCCTCCTCCTCAACCTCCTCCTCCTCCTCCTCCTCCTCCTCCTCCTCCTCTTCCTCCTCCTCCTCCTCCTCTTTCCTCCTCCTCCCCTTCTCCTCCTCCTCCTCCTCCTCCTCCTCCTCCTCCTCCTCCTCCTCCTCCTCGTCCTTCTTCTCCTCCAGCGCCAGCTGGCACGAGCGCGGTGCTCGGGGCCAGCCAGCGCCACGGGCGCCGCCGGGCGCCGCCGCCCCCTCCCCTTTCCCCCCGCCGTCCCGGCACCCTCCCTGGCGGCATGGAGGCGGCCGCCGCGCCTCGCAGGCGCCGGCCGAACCGGCCCGCCGCCGCGCGCAGGGCCCAGCAGCGCCGCGCGGAGGGGCGCGCCGTCGAGCGGCTGCTGGCGGCTTTCGCGGCGCTCAGCAGCCACCGCGGCTCAGCGCCCACCCGCCTCGGCGCCGCCCTGGCCGAGGCGCTGCAGCCCGCGGGAACGCGCGCAGAGCGCCGCGCCGCGGAGGACGAGGAGGACCCGCCCCTGACAGCGGAGGCCTACCTCGACCGACTGCGGCGGCGGCGGCGCGCGGAGGCCGAGCGCCACGAGGCGGACCAACGGCAACGGCAGCAGCGGGCGGAGGCCGAGGACCGCGACGCCTTCTACGAGAAGGTGGAGGACCAGCTGCAGGCGAGCCGGAGGGCGCAGGCCACGGCCGACGCGGGGCGCTTCTCGCGGCTGCGCGCGCGCCTGGACCAGCAGGAGCGGCAGGCCGCGGCGGAGGCCCCGAGGGCGCAGGCCGCGCCTCAGCTGACGCCGCCAGTCGCGCAGCACGCCGAGGCCAGGGCGCTGAAGCCAGCTGCGGTACAGGCGGCGAGGGCAGCCGACCCGCCGACGGCGACGGAGCGCCTCGCCCAGGCTAGGCGCCAGGCGCAAGCCGAGAGGCTCCGCCCGAAGCCGAGGCCACCGCCCCCTCCCGCTCGGCAGCGACGCGAGGAGCAGGCTGCGGAGCGGCGCTGGGCGGACCTGGCGGGCTTCGCGCTGCAGGCGAAGGAGCCCAGCGCGCGGCTGCGACGGCTCCGAGCGGCCGAGGGCGAGGAGGCCCTCGCGCGCGGCGGGCCGAGGGCCGAGCGGCTAGCCGACGCGCGGCGCCGCGCCGCAGACGCCCGCGCGCAGCTGGCCGCGGCGCAAGCGGACGCCCGCGCGACGGAGACCGCGGCGCGGACGGCGCAGGCCGCGCTGCTGCGGGCGGCGGCCGCGCGCCAGGGGGCAGCTGAGGCCGCGAGGGAGGCCGAGCGCGACACGAAGGCGGGGCAGCAGGACGAGGGGGCGGACAAGAAGATGCTCTGAGTTTCGGCCTGTGGCTGTGTAATGCTTAGAGCTGTACGCGGCCTGTGGACCCCTAGCCCGCGGGGCTGCGCGGTGTGCGAAGATAGCTGCGCTTCCCCTGGGGTTGGCGTTCCTGGCCCGCGCCGCCTGCGCGCAGTGCAAGCACTGTTGTGGGCGGCCGACCTGCGCACGCGCGCCCAGAGCGCGCTCGCGCAGGCGAGCCACGAAGTGGCGGCCTGAAAGAGCTTGGAAAGAGCTCCTCCTCCTTCTCTCTCCTCCTCCTCCTCCTCCTCCCTCCTCCTCCCTCCTCCTCCTCCTCCTCCTCCTCCTCCTCCTCCTCCTCCCTCTCCTCCTCCCTCCCTCCCTCCTCCCTCCTCCTCCTCCTCCCTCCTCCTCCTCCTCCTCCTCCCCTCCTCCCCTCCTCCCTCCTCCCTCCTCCCTTCTCCCTCCTCCCTCCTCCCTCCTCCCTCCTCCCCTCCCTCCTCCCTCTCCCTCCTCCCTCCTCCGTCCTCCGTCCTCCGTCCCTCTCCTCCCTCCCTCCCTCCCTCCCTCCCTCCTCCATCCTCCTCTCCTCCTCCTCCTCCTCCTCCTCCTCCTCCTCCTCTCCTCCTCCTCCTCCTCCTCCTCCTCCTCCTCCTCCTCCCTCCTCCTCCTCCTCCTCCTCCTCCTCCTCCTCCTCCTCCTCCTCCTCTCCTCCTCCCTCCTCCCTCCTCCTCCTCCTCCTCCTCCTCCTCCTCCTCCTCTCCCCTCCTCCTCCTCCTCCTCCTCCTCCTCCTCCTCCTCCTCCTCCTCTTCCTCCTCCTCCTTCTCCTCCTCCTCCTTCTCTTCCACTTCTTTCTCATCCTCCTCATCCTCATCCTCCTAGTCCGCGTCCTCCTCTTCCTCCTCTTCCTCCTCTTCCTCCTCATTATCACCATCATCATCACCACAGATAGGTTAGTAAAATCATAATATTCGTCATCGTCACCATCACCATTATCGCATCATTATAAGTGTCAGCGTCATCAACAACAGCAGCAGTATGTGCATCAGCATCGCATCAGCATCAGCATCAGCAGCATCATCAGCAGCATCGTCATCATCAGTACAATGCTCATCATCGTCATCCTCATCATTTTTCGCATCGGCACCATCATCATCCTCATCATCAGCAGCATCGCCATCATCGTCATCATCATCATCATCAGCAGCAGCATCACCAGCATCATCATCGTCAGCAGCAGCATCACATCACAAGCATCGTCATTATCCGCGTCATCATCATCCGCATCATCATCATCAGCATCATCACCATCTTGATCATCATCATCATCATCATCATCATCATCATCATCATAATCATAATCATAATCATCATCATCATCAGCATCATCATCATCATCACCATCATCATCATCATCATCATCACCATCATCATCATCATCATCATCCAGCACAGGTCTCATCATCGTCCCTCCTCTTCGACTCCTCCGCGTGTCGCGGGCAATGGCAGGCGCGATTGCGATAGGCCCGGGGGGGGGGGCGCATCGACCCGCCATCGCCCGTGCATCGCCCGTCAGCCTGCCCCGTTCAAGGACACGGAGATTCGCTATCGGTGGTTTTCCGCCGTTGTATCGGCGATACATTGCCGATTCGAGCTCGACCCCCCCCCCCCCCCCCGAGCTGTCCCCTCCCCTTCTCGGTCCCCCCGTCGGAATAGTTTCCGCCCAGGGGACGGAGGACGTCAGATCCTTGGGGCATTCCTTGCGCTCCGACGCCGCGAGAGTCCGCAGCGTCTCGCGCACAGGTACCACGGCTGGGGCCCTCGATCGTCATCTTCTCTTCCTCCTCCTCCTCTTAATCCTCCTCCTCCTCCTACTCCTCCTCCTCCTCCTCCTTCTATTCCTCCTCCTTATATTCCTCCTCCTCCTCCTCCCTCCTCCTTCTCCTTCCTCCTCCTCCTCCTCCTCCTCCTCCTTCTGCAAAGCGTGTCTCCAGCCAGATCGATCCGCGAAGCGCTCTGGGCCCGAGGAGAGGCGGCATTGCTGGCCGCGTTTGGTCCACGGCGCCAGGGCGTGAGCCGAAGAAGCACAGACGTGCACGAGCATACTGTTTCGGAGATCCCCGCGGACTTGCTGGATCAGATCTGTGCTTGTGCCCCCCGCCCCCCCCCCCCTGGCGCGCCCCGCGAGCCAGGGAGGGGGAGGTCCAGCGCAGATCCGAGAAATCCGCGCGGAGCTTCGGAACTTCATTGCTATGCAGTTCGTTTTTGTTTGTTCTGCGGCCACTTGCGAACCCTGCCCCATACGGGTCCACGCGACGTTGGGGCATCGGGCGCCCCCGCTGGAGCCTTGGCCGCAGCCATCTTTCGAACGCTGAGAACCCCAGCCCGATTCTCGCACACCCGACCTGCATGGGTGGGGTCCACAGGCGGTTGCCGATCTTCCTCCAGCGAGGGGGGACGCCGCCGAGTCGTCGACCCGTTTCCACGTACTTTCTGTGAAAACCTAAAAAAACGCATGGCGGGGCGATGGGTCCCGCAGCTTGGCCAGGCAACCACACGCTGCTCCACATCCCGCGGCACTCCGCCGCAGACGATGCCTTGATCGACGTGCGGGGCGTCGTGAAGCACGAGGGGCCGACGTGCCTGGACAGACCCCCACCTCCGCTGGCTGTGCAAAGACGCAGTTTCTTACAATTTTCGACCTCCAGGGGCCCTCCCTCCTCCTCCCTCCTCCTCCCTTTTCCCTCCTCCTCCCTTCTCCCTCCCCCTCCCTCCTCCTCCCTCCTCCTCCTCCCTCCTCCTCCTCCTCCTCCTCCTCCTCCTCCTCCTCCTCCTCCTCACCGAGCCCCGCGACAGTGACAACAGCGACGTGGGATGACATTCTGGCCCCATGAAGAGATTCAGATTTTGGGGGGCCTCTTGCTGAGAGAGAGGGAGAGAAAAACAAAAAAAACAAATAATAATAATAATACTACAACAATAATGTATAGCTTTATATATATATACATATATATATATATATATATATATATATATAACAAAACAAAACAAACAACGACGTCGGAACTCTGGGGACAGGAGGAGGAGGGGGAGGCTGCTGTTCGCCAATGTTGGTGCAAAGTGGGGGAAAGCCACCCCGACCCCCATAGCTGGCGTTTACTGGGCAGTCTTGGGCGTTGTCCTTCCTCAGGTGCGCTACGACGTTCTCGGCACCCGTGCCTCCCTTGCCGGTGGCGCGTCGAGTGGGCTTTGCCAGTGGTGTTGTGGGCGCCCAGCGCCATCGAAAGCGCGCGCGCTCGCTGTGCTGCGTTGTGCGCGGGCACAAATTTCGCGCCCGCGCCTGGCCCGCGCGCAGGCGGGCGAGCAGGGCGCGCGGGCCGCCTCCCGCTTTCCTGCGCCTCGCGGCGCGCGGCCCCACGAGAAGGGCCCGCGCGCGCGAGGGGGGCGACAGCATGTGCCTCGCGGCGCGCGGCCCCACGCGAAGGGCCCGCGCGCGCGCGAGGGGGGCGACGGCATGTGCCTCGCGGCGCGCGGCCCCACGCGAAGGGCCCGCGCGCGAGGGGGAAGCGACGTCATGCGCGTTGCTCGTTTGCTCTTCTGCTCGCTTCGCGTCGAACGCCCCGTGCAGGCGCGCCGCGGGGATCGCGTCGGGGCGGATCGCGGCGCGCCTCGGGGTCGCGCGGTGTGCAGGCATTGGTGCTTGCATCTTGCAGGCATGTGCGCTTGCGTCCCGCCGTGGCGGGCGGCGCGCGCGCTTTCGCGTCCGTGGCTGCCCGTCGTGTCGTGGCCGCTTGCCTGGTCGTGTCCTGGCCGCTTGTCGTGGCTGCCTTCCTGGCTGCTCTGCCTCCTGTCGTGGTCGTCTGGCTGGTCGCGTCGCGGCTGTCTGTCGGCGCGCCGTGGGTGTCGCGTCGTGGCTTCTCGCCGTCGTGTCGGGGCGGTCTGGCTTGTCGTTCGCCGCCGCGCGCGCGCCGGTCGCCGCTCTCTTCTCCCCGCGCAGGTTCCTTCCTCGCTCCCTCCTCCGCCAGGCGCAGGTACTTCCGTCATCCTCGTCGACAAGATCCCCTCGTCTGTTTTGCTGGCTCGATCGAGGTCAGGACGACCCTTTTCTGCCGTGGGCTGGCCCACGCTCTGGCTCCGCTCTCGCGCGGTCTCTCGGCTGGTGTCCTCGCGTGCTCGCTCGCCCGCGTGGCTTCTCGTCTGGCTTTTCTGGGGCCCACTAGGTTCCTTCGCTGGTGAAAGCCAATGCGGCTGGTCTTACACGGGCGCATATTGTCCGTCGGCCCCAAGTGGCCGTGCGGGGCCAATACGGCCCTCGCAGGTGATCCGGCGCAGGCCAATACGGCTTGTCATCATACGGGCGCATATTGTCCGTCGGCCCCACGTGGCCATGCGGGGCCAATACGGCTTTCGCACTTCCAACGCCGCTGCAGGCCAATACGGCTTGCTATCGCACGGGCGCACATTGCCCGTCGGCCCCAAGTGGCCGTGCGGGGCCAATACGGCCCTCGCAGGAGCTCCGGCGCAGGCCAATACGGCTTGTCATTATACGGGCGCATACTGTCCGTTGGCCCTACGCGGCCATGCGGGGCCAATACGGCTTTCGCAGGTGCGCGGGCCCAGTCGGCCCAAGCGATTGGCTGCTCCTGAACCCAATCGGCTTACAACGCCGGCGCAGGCCAATACGGCTTGCTTTCGCACGGGCGCGTATTGTCCGTCGGCCCCATGTGGCCGCGCGGGGCCAATACGGCCCTTGCTTGTGCGCGGGCCCACTCGGCCCCAGCGCTCGGCGGCTCTGGTGCAGGCCAAGACGGCTTGTCATTTTGCGGGCGCATATTGTCCGTCGGCCCAGAGTGGCCACGCGTGGCCAATATGGCCTGCGCCGCAACGCGGGCGCTCCCTTCGCGTCGTCGCGTCACCTCTCCGTCAGCGTCAAGCGCAGCAACGGCTGAGTCTTACGCTGTGCGCGCACACGCAACGCGCCGCTTCGCGACGGCCGAAGGCGCGCCGGAGACCCTTCGCGCTTTTCTCGAGCGCGTCGAGGGGACGGGCACGCAGGAGGCCGCCTGGTTCGACTCGGTCGCAGCGGCGCCGGCAGCCGAGAGCACCACTGTGCCCTCAGAGCTGGCCGGGGCCAAGTTTGAGGACTTCCGCTTCCAGAATGCCGATCTGGATGGCGGCAAGAAGCGCTGCGTCCGCGCGGCCATCAAGATGGCCGGGCGCGAGAAGGTCGGCGTTCCCGCGCAGCGCGAGCGGCGTGCGCGGGCACGCTCGCGCGCAGGGGGATACAGAGGACCAGCAGCAGGCGGCCGCGGGATCGGCCAGCGGGGACGCCAGCGCCGCCCTCCTCGCGTTTTTCCAAAAGAAGGACGAGGCTCGCCGACGCGACAGCGCGCGCCCGCCGCCGCGCGACGTCGCGCCCGTCGCGTCGCAGGCGCCCGCGGTGGCCCACGTGGACATTTGCGCCACGCTCAAGACCGCGAGCCTCGAAGGCTTGCCCAGCGACCTCCTGCCCAGGCGACGCGCGGCGCGCCACGGCGGGGCGCGCGCGCCATTTTGCGCGCGACGCTTGCGGCGTAGCTCCGACCTCGTCGATGAGCTTGCTAGCGAAGTGGCCAAGCTGCGGAAGCGCGGCATCGAAAAAGGCTTCGTCAACGTAAAGCTAGCCAGGTGGCTGCCGCAGCACCTCGCCGGGGCGCTCCGCGACGCCGACGAAGACGAAGCTAAACTTTCGGAGGACCTGAAAAACTTGGCACAGGCGCGGCGCCTCATAGTCGCGCGCGCCCGCGCCCCGCCGTTCGTCTCGCGCGGGGCCATGGGGGCGAAGGCGTCGCCCAAGCGCGCAATGATGACGCTCAGCCAGCTTCGCCTCGCGCGGAGTCGCTGCGCGGTCGGTGCCCACGCCGCTGGCCAGCTGAGCTACGCCGCGGCCGCAGCCAATCGCGACGTCTGCATGGCGGTGGGCCTCGGGGCGGCCCGCAACAAGCGGCGGGTGCAGCTCGCGGTCTATTATGACGAGCAGGCCCGCAAAGATTGGGCGGCACGCTCGCGCCCTGGCGACCCGACGTTCGTGGCCCGCCCGCGTTTTCTTGCGAATGTGTTTCCGCGCCGCGTCGGCCCCGTCGGTTGCGCGCAGGCAGATCGCGCGGCGAAGCGCGTGGACATCGCGATCTTGAGTCGCGCAGAGGAGGCCTACGATGCCGACGAGGCCGCGGCCAAGGCGGCGCCGGCTGAGCCGTCGGCAAAGGGCGGCAACAAGGGCGCCCAGGCCCCCACGTCGCGTCGGCTCACGCGGGGCAACAGCATTCTTTCGCGCAGCGCGATCGCAGGTGGCGACGGGCAAAGCCGTCGCGGGGAAGGGCCACGGCTCCGCGAGCGGTGGCAAGAGCGCGCAATGGTCGGGGAAGCGCTGGAACAGCTGGGGCTCGGCGGGCGATTACCGCGGGCACAGCTGGGGCGCGGCGGATCTCGGCGGGGAGGAGAATCGCAGGCCGCGCACGCCCCCGAAGGCCGTCAAGAGGGCCCGCCCCTAGCGCCGCAGCTCCTGGGCGCAAAAGGAGCAGCGGGCGCGCAGAGCACGTTGTCGCGCGCGGGCTCGCGCGGTGTCAAGAGTGACAGCGCGGGAGCCGAACAATAGTCGGCGCGCGGTGCATGCGAATTTAGCCGAACCATAATCGGCGCGATGCCTTCTCAATCGTCGCAACCTTCGCAAAGCAATGCGGCGCGTTGCTTGGCCTGGTGCGCGCCGAAATTGCGCGGGCACATAAACAGCCGACAGCTCGGCTCGCGCGCTTCATCATATTGCAGCGGCCGCCGCAGACGCGGCTTGTTCCTCGCGCTCGCGTTCAGGTCCGTTGTTCAGCTTTCGCTGTGCTCCGACGCGTTCGAGGCTACTTAATTCGTCGCGTCTATTTGCAGTGCGAGGGCGGCTGCCGCCGCCTCCACCAGCGCCGCCGTCGGGGCGTGACCCTGCGCCGCCAGCTCCCCCAGCACGGCGGCGCTCGCGGTCTCGCGGCGCGCCCTCGACGAAGGCCCCCGCGCGCACCGCGCGGCCGCATTGTCGCATGTCGCACTCCGCTTTGCAGGCGGCGACCGACTGGACCGCTCGCGCGCCTCGCCAGGTGGACGCCGACGATGTGGGGAAGCTACAATTCGTCGACGACGCGTGCCGTGAGCAAGTCGATTTCGAGCCAGCCGTTGACGTCAGCGCAGACGTCTGGGCCGCAGTGGACTGGGTGAATGCGCGCCAATCGGACCAGATTAATGCCGAACGCGAGCGCTTCATCTGCGACATTGAAGCTGAGGCGCGGGCGCTGTACGAGTCGGGCGACGTGGCCCGCTGACATGTAGGGGCCGATGCAGGCGCGCGCAAGGTGGCGACTGGCGTCAACGGCCCGTTAATGGAAGCGCTCGCCGCTCGTACCGATTTCCAGGACGCCGCGTGCATCGAATACTTTCGCCGCGGCGCGCCAGCGGTGGGCCCGCTCCCAGTCTCGGGAAGCGGCGTGCCTGTGCAGCGTCCCGACGCGCAGCCGGTCTCAACCGTGCTAGGGGGCGCCGCTCAAGCCAACCGCGCGTTGCTGGCGCCCCTCAAAGAGGACGCTCATTCCGCGACGCTGCTGCAGCTGTCTTTCAAAGAAGCGCGCATGGGTCGCGTGGCCCAGCCTGTCACGGCTGAGCAGGCCGACCTCAGTGCAAACGTATTGTCGCCGCGCTTCGGGGTTGTGCAAACGCGGCCCAATGGCGACATGCGCGTTCGGGCTGTTGACGATCTAACTCGCGCGAAAGTAAACGGGTGCACCTCGGCCGGCGAGAAGTTCCACCCCGAGCCCATCGATGCGCTGTATCGCGTGGCGAGGGGCGTGGCGCAGGGCACGCGCGAACGCATCATGTTCTACAAGGCCGACATTGATCCGGACTTCCGTTCTCTGCCCGCCATGCCGATGCATCGCCGGTTCCTGTTCTTCGTTTTCCTCGCGCAGTGCGTGGCCCATGTGGCAGGGCACCTGGCCATGCCCTTCGGCGCCGTCGCGTCCGTGCATGCGTGGGAGAGGGTCGGCGCGCTCATTTCGCACCTTGTGCGTCGCCTACTGTTCATTCCGATGCTGCGTTTCGTCGATGACCTCTTTGGCGCCGAGCGCGCGGCATGCGCCGAGTACACGCTCGAGTGCATCGCGCGGCTCGTGCGCTGCATCCTCGGCCCTTCTGCAATCGCTGCGGACAAGGTCGCCGCGGGCATGCCGCTTGTCGTCCGGGGCCTTCAGGCCCGCGCAGACCACGGCGGTTTCTCGTGCACCCCCTCGCCCGACAAGGTCAAGTAGTGGCGCGGTCGCATTGGCGACGCGCTCTCCTCGGGCGTTTTGCGGCCGGGGGACGCGGCGAAGCTTGCGGGCGCCCTGATGTGGGCATGCTCGGGCATGTTCCATCGCATAGGGCGCGCGCTCATCCGTCCCTTGTTCGCCCACTCGAAGCAGTGCGGCGTGGAGGTGCCGCAGCAGCTGCGCGTCGCACTCGAATGGTGGGCAGAAGTCTTAGCGCTGGAGCTCTGCGAGACCCGTGCCTGAGCACCAGACCAGCGCGAGGCAGCGCAGCTCTTTGTCGACGCGCGCAGCACGCCGCCCCGCGTCGCGGCTGTGCTCTTCCTCGACGAGCGGGCCCCCTACTCCGATTGGGCCCGCCCCGATTGCGTTCTGCGCCATGTCAAGCAGAGGGGCGATGCGCAGATTATGTCCCTCGAGCTTCTAGCGATCGCGTTTGGCCTTTCCACGTTCAGCGACGCGCTCGCGGGCAGGCGCGCGCGCCTCTGGTCTGACAACGTCGGTGCCGAGGCCGCCGCGCGGAAAGGCGCTTCCAAAGAGTGGGACTATACGTGTCTCATCAATTCGTTGTGGCTGCAGGCGGCGCAATTGCACGTCTCGCTCCGCGTCGACCGCGCCCCCTCGAAGCTTAACGCTGCCGATTTGCCGTCGCGGGAGCAGCACTGGCTCCTTCGCGTGATCGGCGCTTCTTTCGTGCAGCCGCGTCTTAGCGAGGCATTCTGGAAGCCCGATGCCCGGGCATCTCTTTCGGCTGCGCGGGCGCCGCTACGCCGCGCGTGAGCGACTGTCGGCCGACAGTTCGGCTTGCGCGCCGAATCCTGTTGCGTCGGCGCGCGTGTCAAAATGCTGTTTCATTCGTTTTCGTGTTGCGTCCGCGTTGGTCGCGCGTAGCGCAGCCGCTCCACGTGCGCTCGGCAGACAGGGCTCGGCGCCGAGAAGGATTGCTTGGCGCGCGCCGACCGTCGAAACGGCAATGGCCGGGCACGCCGCTTCCATGCGAGTCTTCCTGGAGAGAGCCGCAGGCCCTGACAGGCACGACGCGGCGTGGTTCGATGCGATCGCGGCGGCGCTCGCTGCCGAAAGCGCGTCGCGCCCGTCCGCGCTCGCTGGGGCCAAATTCAGAGACTTCCAGTTCCTGGGAGCGGACCTCGACGGCGGCCAAAAGCGGTGCATTCGGGAAACTATCGCACTCGCGACAAGCGTTCAGGATCGCGCATTTCGCGCCGCGAACCAGCTGCATCGCGCCCGCGCGCGCAGGAGGTGGAAGACCAAGTCCAGAGGCCGGCGCCGGCGCGGGCGCAGGCCGCCGGGGGCGCCGCCGTCGAAGCTCTCCTCGAGTCAAGGGCTGCGGAGGCGCAGGGGGCCCGCGCGCCGCAGTGCGGCGGGGGCCCGCGCGCGGAGCTCCGCAATCTTCGCCAGCGGCTCGACAGCGAGGAAGGCCCAGCGCGCGTCGCTGAGCGGCTGTCTTCGGCGCGCGCAGCGGCCCTCCTGGGCGCGCGCCCGCGCTCCATCGCTTCTTTCAAGAGCGGCGCGGCAGCATGGTTCGCGTTCGCGCGCGAGGCTCTTGCGCTGAACGGGCGCGAGCTGCCGCCGTCCGCTGACGGGTTGCTCGCGCGGTCGCTGCTGTTCCGCTCCGACCAGACTTTTTCCGATTATGTCTCTCACGTCAAGCTGGCTTGTCAGGTGTGCGGTCTCCCTGTAGACGTTTTTCGTGACGCGCCCCTTCGCCGCGCATCATGCGCGATTCGCAAGCGCGGCGCTGTCCTGCCCAGGGCGCCCCTATACATCAGGGAGGGCGCAGTTTGCGCGCTGCTAAATCTGGCAAAAGAGCGGCACGAGTCCGCCGTCTTCGCGCAGCTCTTTCTTGTCACGTACGTGTTTCTCTTGCGCCTTCCCTCGGAGGCCCTGGGCATTTCGTTCGACGGCGTAGCCTTTCGTCAGGGCGCGGGGGCTTCACTCATTATGTGCGACGGCCTCCTGCAGCTCAAATTGGCGCGCCGCAAGAACAAGCAATTCGGGTCCGTGCTCCAGCGGGCGCGCTGGCGCGTGCGCTGCACCAGGACGTGCCCGGCCCATGCGCTCGGCGCATGGTTCGCGGGCCCGCCCGCGGGCACCCGGCCGTTCGCGGACGTTTGCGCGGCAAGCTCGCTGAGCACGCTGCGCTTTCTCCTCGGCCAGCTCGGCGTCAAAGACGCGGCGC
>CAUYUJ010021813.1:90666-93166 GCA_963575745.1 Prorocentrum cordatum | reverse complement strand
GGAGGAGGAGGAGGAGGAGGAGGAGGAGGAGGAGGAGGAGGAGGAGGAGGAGGAGGAGGAGGAGGAGGGTGAAAAGCTTCGTAGAAGCAGCCCTGCTTCTTGGAAGGAGCGGGCCTTGCTTGTAGCTGTCAGGCCAGCGCCTCCTCAGAAGCAACCTCCTTCTGAGAAGCCGTCCCCCGTCCGCCCACCCCGTTGTGCGCGCCGCCAAGTGAAGCAAACGTTTGCACGTGCCCGCGGGCTCTGGAGCCGTGAAGAGCCAAGCCCTTGGGGATTTCTCTGCCTCGGCATTCGGACTGCAGAATTGCTCGCGCACCGCTGCCCCTTGCTGCCCAGGCAGATTGAAGAGCCCGCTGGGCAAGACCAGTCTTAGCGATGACGATTGTTGTACCCTCAGGTTACTGCGTCAAGCTCAGAAGGGGATGGGCTCGGGGGGAGATTCAGCGGCCCCCAATAGCCCATTGATCGCCCGTAGGGGCCCGATAGCGCATCCCGCCCAGAAGCGTGCGGATTCGCTATCGGGGATCTCTCGGCGATGCATCGCCGACTCCATCTCGACGTTTTACCTCCCAGGGCTCGACCTGAGCGGTGTTTTGGCGGTTTCGTGGGCCGTTTTCGTTTCGACCTCGTTTTGCAACACAAGCTGAACGAAGACAGCACGAGGGATAACGAGCGACGGGCGAGAGGTCCGCGGGACCGAAGTGGGGGGAAGCAACGCCTGGGTGCTGCCAGGGGTGGCACTGGCCCAATGTGACCCCAGCCTTCCAACGACTTCAGGGCACCCCTCCTCGCGAGCAGGAGGAGGAGGAGGAGGAGGAGGAGGAGGAGGAGGAGGAGGAGGAGGAGGAGGAGGAGGAGGCAGGAGGAGGAGGAGGAGGTGGGAGAGGTGGAGGAGGAGGAGGAGGGGGGCTCAGAAAGTTCGAGCGAAAAGGTAGGGGCACGTTTTTTCAGCTAGCGCCCGAAACCCTGAGGTTTGCGACGTGGGCGAAGAGGCGAAGGACTCTTCCTCCTCCCCCTCCTCTTCTCCGCCTTCCACTCCTCCCGCCTCTCCCCCTCCTCCTCCTCCGCCTCCTCCTCTGCCTCCTCTGCCTCCTCCTCCTCCTCCTCCTCCTCCTCCCATGCGACTTCTGTTGTCGCTCATGCACAGTTCCCAGTTCCTCCTCCTCCTCCTCCTCCTCCTCCTGGCAACGTCCCGAAAAGTCACGACGGGAGCGCCAGACTCCAACTTTCTTTGCGGTATGCTTCAAGTGGGATCGATACGTGACGGCCCCGAGGCCCGAAACCGGGCGAAAACGCGCGGCGCGACAGAGTCACAACGGCAGGATCTCAGGGGAGCAGCGACGTCGCCGGGCCGGACTACGACGAGGATGAAGTCGATGATCCTCAAGACGTGTGTTACAGTGTGGGCGTGCATCGAGAAACCATCTGCAATTCGTCAGGGTACCCTGGGTTTCTCCGTTCCTCGCGCTGCGCGGTGACTCCACGCAGGCGTTGGGGGGGGCTGCTGCGTTCAGGGCGCTCCAGGTATCTCCTCAGGTGCACCTCGCGCACGGGTTCTCAGGGTCGGGTTTCTTGCGAGGCTTTCCTGCGGCCGCGCCCGCACTGTAGCTGAATGTGTGTGCTTACGCCGTTCAGCCCCACCAGTAGAGCGTTACATCGCCGGCATCCCAGTGAATGGTCTCGAAGGACAGACCCACGTCGTCGCTAACACAGACACTGACAGACACTCCCGCGCGTTGGCACCAACTAGGGTGCGGCGGGTGTGGCGCCGGAGCGCCGTTCAGCGTGGCGATCTTCACAACATAAACCTTGGAAGAGGAGGAGGAGGACGACGACGACGAGGAGGTGGGGGACGACGACGAGGAGAAGGGCGACGACGACGTTGTCGCTAACACACGTTCTCATAATCATCGATAAATGCGTTCCAGAGCGTTCGGGGACTTTCTCAGAGCGTTCCGGACCGCTCTGAGGAGGCCGCGGCGCCCGAGACATCCACCAGAGCCGCCTGCTCTCAGAGATTCTCGATTTATCCTCACCCAAGGTTATCCTCGCCCTGGCTTCGTCTTCAGAATCTCAGGGGAACAGCGCGCCGGTGGCAACAGGTCCATCCAGCGACGGCCACCGAGGCACAGTCCACCACTTACGAGACCGCATGCTCGGGAACAGCCTGGTACAGAAGGGGCGCCTCGTTCTGACACTGGCGGCAGCGGCCCGCTGTCACATCAACTAGACTCGGCGGCGAGCGAGGGGGGGAAATGAGAAGAAGAAGGCCTTTTCAGAAGGCGGCGGGACTTCTCAGAAGTCCTCGCGCCTTCTGAGAAGTTTTGCTTGTCTTCGGGGAAGGCTCAGGAAACTTCTCAGGAGGCCCGGGGGACTTCCGAACCTTCTGAGAAGACCCCGCCCCTTCTCATTTCCCCCCCGCGCTCGCCGCCGATAGACTTATGATGCTCCAACCTACCATGCCTTGGGCACCAGGAAGAATTTCGAGCGCCCAAAAAAGTAC